>CM036773.1:19702578-20302578 GCA_020796225.1 Arion vulgaris
ATACATTATTTGTGCTTGACCCCAGTCCGATGTTTCCCGACGCTAGGGAAAATGCGAAGTGGAAATTGCAAATTGCCAAGTACCGACAAGCGCCTCGGATAGAATGAGAATGTTCCTGCTCTGGAACAAACTCAAAGTGGCCACTAAAGTAAGGTCGATAATGTAAAGATCTGACAGGATGTCTGGATCCGAACATTGGCGAAGGCCGACACTTTACACGGTGTTTTATACGAGTAAGACGCCGTCAGAGGACAAGCTTGTAAGCCCCGTAAAATGTTCATAATCCGGAACGACCTCACAGTCAGAAAGGGCATAACAGTGTAACTCACTGTTTTGGCGTATATCACAAAGCCCAAATATACGACAAAGCTGATCGAAAAGACCCAGATCTGGGCCAAAATAGTCGGCAGAAAGGATCGTACCCTAGGGAAAGCTCACCCTAGTAAATCAAAAGCTGGCTGAAACCGGATGGGTGGGCCTTGTCACCATGGGCGCATAATCGACCCAACGTAGATCACTCCGTTCTTGTCAAAGGACCAATTAAATATCACAAAACAAATGATAAAATTAGCCGTGAAGAACGCTCGAAAAGAAGAAGAAGAAGAAAAATATTTGAACTAATTATTTGAATATACCCCAATGTCATCGTGTAGTATCTGAACGCAGGTACTAGAAGGTCACATTAACGCTTATTTCTGCTATAGATTATTCACTTCATTGATTCTGTTTACCATGCAGTTCCGGAAAATAGTTAGCAATGACCCACGATCGCAGGTCAAGTGCATAATTAGTATCGGAAACAGCCAATAAACTTGAAAGCCGGTGTGCCCGTTGCGCATGTTCAAAGGAGCTACTGACAGTTTGAAAATCGATAAGTATGGGGTGACAAAAAAGCTATCCTGGCAATAACAGTGGGTTTATCATCACGTATCCTTTGAAGAAGCCCGCTTGAAACGCTCACAATCTCTAGTAAGTTCTCCCGCCTCCTCCGTCACTCTCCTCAATGTTTTCTTCGTGGTCTCTGATAATGTAAGGTTTATCGAGCTCTGGTAAAAATTCTAGGAATTCAGACCACAGTCGTCGCGTGATCTTGCGTTCCAGTATTGTTAGATAAAAACAAATTCATTTTAACCCTTTCGCTGCTACATACTTTCCGAAGGCTGAGCTAAAATAGCTACTCTTTGTTTCTAGGTCACAAACGTGAATGTACGCCTATAGCAGTGACAGTAGCAATGTATAACGTGTTAGCACGTCTTTAGCCCACAGAGGAGAGATAATAACAGACGTGTTAATGCGTCTTTAGAAGTGAATGGGAAAACGTATATATACGTCCTTAGCAACGAAAGGGTTAAAAACAATACAACATGCTAAATCAAGGTTATATTATGTTACATGTTAAGTTTAACATTAAGGAATATCAGTATTATTAAAATTTTGCATCAATAAAAAACCATAGACTTGTAGAACTGTGTAAAATTACACCAAAAAAACCTTACAGTGTTCTATCAAACACTTATAAAAACTAGTCCCCATTAAACAGGAATTTTGGTTTTCTCGTCTGAGCTACTCGGCCTTATGTTGCCGGTGGTCACAGTTTACTTTATGTCTTAGTCTTTCCCTGCCTCGTCTTTCAGGAACCATTTCTTTATTATTGCTTCATCTAACCCCCGCACTGACCAATGCGACGCCCGTAGGTGCCATTATGATACATCCCTGACGCCATGTTTTACTTCACCGGCTTTATCGCTAACCAGAGTTTCAAGAAAGTATTTTGTAATATTTTGGAGGGCCACATAGATGTGATTTTACAGAAGAATGATGAGAATCCCATGGACTGCTAAAATGACTTCTTCTTCTTTGCGTTCGTTTTTACGACCAATTTTAATCACTCTTTGTGATATGTTTGATCTTTGTCAAGAACGTGTATACGTTGCACATTGGTTTGGTAGGCCCTAAACGCATAGACTTCTTCACGTTTAGGACACATGCATCCGATTTCAGCCAAACCTTCTTAGTCGCCTCTTACGATATGCAAGGCAGGTAACAGTGGTTCTGTTCTTTACATCCCAAATTTGGGCCCCGGTAACCACTCGGGTGCAAAATATAATATAATATATAATAGTACTTGTAAAATAATATTATCAGTTTAGTCGTCGGATCAACATCACTGCACATGGAACCAGTTAGTCCATGAGTACTTGGATCTTCTCCTTAGTATTGGTGGTTTCTGTTGTGTAGAGGTTAGGTGCTCCTCTCTCTCGTGTCTGAAAGAGAAAGAGATCGGAGCACACATGGTTACTCGCCGAAGTGCAGTAATGATGATCCTATCAATCAAACAACCAATAAACCTTAGTATTTATTATTTCATGGGACGGATTAGCGTAATGCGTACTCGTTTTGTGTTCAGTCCCACACTCGATGTTCAACATGTGACGAAGGAATTGGCCCTCCTACCTCCTGCACACTTCTTCTTTCTTTCTTCTTCTTCTTTATTTTGTCGTCTCACTGCTACCGGGTTGTTGCCCAGTGTCGTGGTTTTCTGCTTTTGTCTTGCGCTGTTCTGGTGGCTTGTGTGATTGTTATCTTTGCTCTTTCACAGGATTCTGCTACGCCATCTAACCATCTTTTCCGTGGTCTTCCTCTTGCCTTCTTTCCCGATGTTCTGTTGTAGAAGACTCTGTATACTGTGGAGTTTGGATGCATTCTTATTAAGTGGCCAAACCACTTCATTCTGCACACTAGCTACTAGAAATCTGACACGCTCTTCATACCCTAAGGTCTGAAAATACTACGGTAAATTGTAATTATTACTATTATTATTATTATTATTATTATTATTATCTCCCTCGCGATCCCTTATTATTATTATTATTACAATTGTCAAACGACGTCCGTGCGCCCCTGCGCCCCCACAGTCATTAGTCAGATGAACGCCCCAATATACAAAAAGGTTGGACATCACTTCTCTAATTTATTCTCACCTTTAAGTGAGACCAAAATAGTTTTGGTTCCGAAATATAATATTGTTTAGGAGCCAAGGTTCCTTGATCTTCAGATTCTGTAGGAGTGTGTATATATCTTCTCGTCTTTTGTCTCTAATCTTTAAGGATTTTCTTGGCAGCATTTTGTTTCAGACGATTCCGTTTTCTTCTTTAATGCTGGTATAATGATACTTTATACACATCCTTGTGTTTCCGTAGTAAAGAATGTATGTCCTCAGAAGCGTTTCTGTTGTTATCTTATCCAGTGGCGACTCTTCATTAAGGGCCAGAGGGGCCGGGCCCCAACCAAAATAATATGTAACGTGTATTTATTCTTTACACACCTCAGCGGTTTTTCCCGATTGAAACATAGTCTCACATTCCAATAGCCGAATTTCGAACACTGCTTACTATTTAATAAACTATAGTCTGTCCATTAATTCGTGAGCACGTTTGAAATTGATTTTCTCGAAAACTACCTGTTGGATCTCAGTGATTTTTGCATGCAGCCTTAGAATATCCATGACGCTAAAATAAAGCTAACCAGTAGTCCATAGATGCTACGGATTTTGCACATCGGCGAATTCCTTTGATCTTTTATGACAATTGCAAATACGGGGCTCAAATTTTAGATTTTACAGTATCCCTAGAATTTGTCCATGTCAATTCTATTCATAGGTGTATCTCCATATTAACTTGATAGGTCAAGTAATTAAGTGTGTTGCCCTTTATGTGCAATCGTGAACTTGGATACAATATGCAACAGTTAGTCCTCCCTTCGGTCACCATTAGACCCCAGGGTGTCTTAACTTCACCACAAATTGTATGATGGTAGACGCATTTGGATATGGAAATGTATACGTTGCTATTTCTCAGTCTGTAATCAAAATATGATTTGTATCATCCCGAATCTGACGATTCCATGAGGTTGATAATTGTTACTGGCTGGACAAATTGTAATCCATCTCGGTGCCAGTACTCGTCTTCCTCTCGGAGCACATGTTCAACACACTTCTTCCAGAACTGCATGTCTATCATTGAGAAGGACTCACGTGTCAGAACTTCAACATCACACATTTTAAACGTCCTGTTCTGTTCGGCAACTTGCCCTTTTACTTTAGCCCAGACAAGCTCTATCGGATTGAGGTGAGCATGATATGGAGGTAGTCGCAAAGACGTGTGGCCGTATTCCGCAATGATTTTGTCAATATGAAACACCTTTGTCTTATTTGTCATCCTCACCAGGTGCAACAACTCGGTTTCAAATATGTATCATCGAAGCTGACATTTTCCTTAGCAAGCCAAGTCCTAATTTGATCTTTTGTATTTGATACAGTTGGTGCTTTGTCTTCCGCTGATACTGCGTTGTGATAGGATGCATTATCCATTACCAAGCATGATGGTCTGTTTAGAATTGGAAGTAGATCTTTCTCCATCCAGTGCCTGAAAATATGTCCATTCATTTCTGTGTGGTAGTCCCTACCGTCGGTACTTTTGATTGGAAAATAAGTCCAGCGTCATGGACAAGACCTTCTTCACTGCTTCCTGCATGTGTTAGTATAATACGCTGGCCTTTGCTGCTTGGTATTTTTCTTTTCTGTTCACCGTCTACTGATTGCCATTCTTTAGCATTGGTGTGGTGAGCATTGACCCAGGATTCGTCCAAATATACAATATCATAGCCTTGCCTCCGCCGCTCACGGATCTGCCTCAGGTATTTACTTCGGGCAGCAATTAAATGTGGCTTTTCACAAATAATATTCCTGCCGCCTATAGTTTTTCTGAAGGTGAAGCCGGCGGCTCTTACAATTTTTCATAGAGTACTTTTAGAAATGTCTATGCTGCAATCTGATTGCAGTTTTAATTTCAGTTTCCTGAGAGTAACAAGTTGATTTGTCGCAAACATTTTCAAGAGCTCCCGTCTTATGACATCTATGTCAAAGTCGTCAATTGTTCTTTTCCGTTCTTGCTTGACATTAGTGCACTTTGTGTCCTGTTTAATCCATCGGGAAAAGGATTCTCTATTCAGACCAAGCGCCAGTTGCGCTCGTTTCTCAGGGTTATGAATATCGCAATATAGATGACCTCTCTTAGATTCCCTACGGAAGTGTTGGTATAGTAAAACTGTAACCTTCTGCATTGTTATAAATGTGCACTTCATTATGAATGTGATATCAATGTCAGTTTTGATAAGCCAACAAATATGATACAATAGCTTCATACAAATAGCGAGATACACCTATGACTATACAACGGTATCCAAATTATAACGTCATATGCTTTCCGCTTTCAAAGTCGACTGGGTTAGGTGCACGGGAATTCGTGAAACTCACGATATTTCATTGTTACCATAATGTATTTTTAGAACAACGCGTCTGTGTACCTTAAATCTGTTACTATTGTGTACAATCCGGTGAGGTTGATTTTAATATAACCTGAAGAATAAATATTTCAAACTACATCAAATTTTCTTGGAAAAAATATTTCTCTAGCGTCATGGATATTCTAAGGCTGCTTGCAAAAAATCACTGAGATCCAACAGGTAGTTTTCGAGAAAATCAATTTCAAACGTGCTCACGAATTAATGGACAGACTATAGAACGGGTAGCCATTTCACATAAATAGAATGATACACATTTAGATAAATCCTCTGTTTCAGAAATACTGGGGTTTTTACGATTGAGGATTATTAGGCCTCAGATCAACCGACCATAGCAAGTACGAAGAAAACAACACCTTCCATCTTGAAACCGGAACCAGAAAGAGACTAAATCGACAAGTCCTTATGTGGTCACCAGTTGGGAAAAGAAAACATGGAAGACCAAAGACCACTCTTCGAAGAACCATCCAACAAGAAAGTAAACTATTGGGATGTAAACCATACAAGATCTCCAACTGCTAGCAAAGAACCGCATCACATGGAGATCTAAAACCTCTGCCCTATGTGCCGCCTTTGGCACGAAAGGAACAAACTAACAAACTAACTAACTATTTATTGTTTAATAAATTAAAATATAACATAACTCAAAGCCATGATTTTCCCGAAAATTTGTGTCTGGTCCCACCAAAAAAACCGATCACGAGCCGTCACTGTTCTTATCTGTTTTATTCCAGAATTTCACCGTACTATTCCATCCCTGTATTGCTATGTGATTTGTTGTGTGCAATATCTACTACTGTTAATTTTTTCCCCAACATCTTCTCTCTCTGTCTTCCACGATCTCTCATGTCCGAAATGTTACCAGTTGTCACCATATGTTCTAAACCTCCTCGTCGCATTATATGCTGAAGAACCTTGCTTGTCTGATTTCTTTGTGTGCAGGTCGGATTTAAAACATCAGCATTTGTTTTCTTCGCTGTCCATAGAATTTTCAATATTCTTATGTAAAACCGCATCTCTGTGGCTTCCAGTGATCTTATTGGTTGTTTATTGTCCATGATTTGCTGTCATGCATAATTATTGGTTCAATATAGCTCTGGAATATTCGTTTTCGCAGTGACATTGATAGTAAATTCACGCATAGTGTTTTTGATTTTCATAAAAGCTGCTTTCGCTTGAGCTATTCTACTCATAATCTTTGTAGTACATCTTCCATCTGATGTTAGGAATGTTCTCAGATACTCGAATCGATGGACTTGTTTCAGTGTTGTGTTATTTATGTTGATATTACATATTGGTGTTTCTTGTTTCTTAAAGACAAGCATGACCTCCGTTTTCTTTATATTCATGCTTAATCCTTTCTTTTCACTTTCTCTCACTAATATGTATATCAAGTCTTGTAGATCTTGTTCATTTGTAGCCATGAGAATTGTGTCATCAACGTATCTTAGATTATTCATGTTTTGTTCGCCGACTGTTATTCCTGCTTTTTCTTTTATATATCGCATGATGTTTTCACTGTATATGTTGAACAGGTCTGGTAATAGTACGCATCCTAGTCTTACTCCTAATTGTGTCTCCTGGTAGTTTCCACACTGGTTCTCTAGTCTTAAGGCCGCGCTTTGTTGCCAGTACATATCCTTGTTCAGTCTCAGATATTTCCCATCAATATTTATACTTTCTAATATTTTAATTATTTCTCCATATTCATTATGTGAGATTCACTAGAATATGTTCATTTTGTTAGATTCCCTAACATGTGTTCATTATGTTATATGTGTGTGTGTGCACGCTCGCGTGCGTGTGTGTGTTCCTCTCGTGCCGCTATACGTTACATAAGACCTGCAAATAATTTATACATACCGCTCTGTCCTCAGAAACTCGCTCAATCTCTTTCATGAAATTGAGTCTGATTTTTTTGCCTCTCTCAGCAAAGTTAGATTAACCTCTTGTGGACCACTAAGTGACGTTTTTACTCTATAATGGCTTTTACCCTGGTCCACTAAGAATTAAGAGTTTCTCTAGGGCGTTCCTCTTATTATTGAACCCTTTGCCACCCACGCCTTTGCCTGTTTTGTTATTCTTTGATCATTTTTTCTCGATGTATGCCCAACATATCTCCATCTTCTCTTTCTTATAATAGTTGTTTATAGTGGTAGACCAGATATCTCTTCTCGATGTATGCCCAACATATCTCCATCTTCTCTTTCTTATAATAGTTGTTACTAGTGGTAGACCAGACATTTCTCTGAAATCACTTCTGTTGAAATTGTTAAATTTACTTCCGAAATATGTTCCTTATGTGACAGTTCTTCATTATGTTAAATTTACAACCACATGTGTTTCTCGTGTTAGCATGCATATTCCCAGTTCCAATGTATGTGTGTGAAACATGGCCATTTAATAAGGCAGTGGAAAAACATATATGTGCTTTTCTATATAAATGTTACAGAAGAGTCATTCGTATATCATGGACAGAGAAGAGAACAAATAGATCTATCCAGAAAGAACTCAAAATCAAAGTAAACTGGCTGATGCTACAAAAAGAATGAGAAAATTAAAGTATTTTGGACATATAAAAAGACACAAAGGGCTGGTAAAGACCGTCATGGAAGAAGGCATCACGGCAAAGAATAGAAGAGGAAGTCCATGGAGAAGATGGATTGAAGATGTAAATTATGGTTTGAGCCTGACCGCTGCAGATGCAGGACATCTGGCTTATGAGAGAGAGAGAGAGGAAATTCCGAAGGACTGTTGGGGTGGCAAAGTTCTGCACAGGAGAAGTTATTTGATGATAATGATGTTAAGTTGACTAACATATGTTCATTATATTAAATTTACCAACATATGTGCTCGTTCTGTTAAGTTTACCAACGACTCAAACACACATACACAAAAACGCACGTACACACAGACAAACACACACATACATAAGCATTCCTCCGTGAGCTTACATTTCTAAATGCATGTAACGAACATCGTTACAAAAGACTTAACGTGGCAAAAAGAGAATGGAGAATCAAACGAATACAGCTTACAAAGGTATTCGATTTTCTAAGCATCCACGACATACAAAAGTATTCGTTTTCTAAGCATCCACGACATACAAAAGTATTCGTTTTCCAGAAAAACGCTCATCTTTGCACGTGCTAACTGTTTCATCGGCAGGAGGTCACTTAAAAGCACACAGTGTGCTTGTTTGTGCGTTTTGTAACAAATTAGTACGTTTTTTTGTTTACGATTTGATTTAAATCTGTTTATGACTTTTGTCGTTCTGTGTGACATCATTTATGAAGGTTGATTTGTGGAAACGTTGGGAGTGTCTAGTACTTGTTTTCCGCAGTGGTGTTGTCGGTACATACACCTTTAGAGGTGTTTTATAAACTGCTCCAGAATAACATTAATTAAACAATATTTCACGTAGACTTTTCAGGCAATGTGGTTTGAAGTGCCTGTCACTTCATATTTCTAGGATCTAGTGTGCAGGAGGACCAATTCCTTTCTTCATATGTGGACCATCGAGTGTGTGATTGAACCCACAACTGTTTTTTGTCATAGGTGAACCTTACACACTACGCTAATCCGTGCCACATGATATCAATTATTTTGTTTTGGAATTCTTTTTTATATCAATTTACTTTATCAAATAGCTTGTCCTGAGCAGAACTTTGCCACCCCCAACAGTCCTCCGGCATTTCTCTCCCTCATATACCAGATGCCCCACCTCTGCAGAGGTCATGTTCAAGCGATCAGTTCCATCCTGAATCCATCTTCTCCGTTGTCTTTCTCTTCTCCTCTTTGCTGGGATGCCTCCTTCCATGATGGTCTTCTCCAGCCATTCGTGTCTCTTTATATGTCCAAAATACCTCCATTTTCTCATTCTTATTTGTAGCATTAACCAGTTTTCTTTGTTTTTGGTTTCTTTCTGGATAGATCTATTTGTTCTCTTCTCTGTCCAAGATATACGGAGGACTCTTCGCTAACACTTATATTCAAAAACACATATATGTTTTTCCACTGCTTTATTAAATGTCCATGCTCACACCCATATGTTTCCACTGGGAATATGCATGCTCTTAGCATTTTGATCTTTGTTTTCCTGTCAGTTCCGTTCCATACTGTTACTGTACGTATGAAATGAATGAATATCGTGGTATATCCTTTACAGGACGTAGCCATCAACCACAGTAAGCTAGTTGTTGATTTTCTAGGCACCACTTCTACGTTCAGTAGTTCCCAATTGCTTTCTAAACGGTGAGACATATTTTTACCTTTTGTAAAGATCCCACTGAAACGATTTTGCTTCCAAACGGTTTGAACCAGGTAAGCTTGGGTTTGCGATCGAACTCATTACCGCTTGAGCTACAGATGGTCACGTACAGACTGTACGTATACCGAGAGTTAATTACTAATAAATATATTTTTTTTTAAAACTAACAAGCTGGTTTCGTGTGAATTTTCTAGATTTGTCTGTTTTATATAAATGATTCAAGCAATTAGTATCGAAATAGGGGAAGACTGCAGTAAAACTTGGTAAATAGTGAAACACGTACAAACAAAGTACTATAGTTTTACAAAATACATAAACAGTGACGATAAACAGCAACGTTTCGACCAACAAGGCCTTTATCAAGCAAACGAACAAACAGGAGTGACAAATTAAAATGAAACACAAATGGACGACCAAATACCAACGTATCTAAGGAAAATCTGGAATAAAAACGAATAACGAAATAAATTTAACACAAAAACACACATAAAAACTAGAAATAGAAAAGAAACAATGAAACATCTAGTAAATATATAACTTGAATACATGCAACATATACCCATATAGATTATAAAGCATGGGAAGAGAAAGTACTAAGAAGCATAAGAATGTAATACATGCAACATATACCCATAGAGATTACAAAGCATGGGAAGAGAAAGTACTAAGAAGCAATAAGTACAAACATTGTAACATAAAAGTCTGCAGAAATGGTAGTTATCTGAGCGCAGGTTCTGCCCTAACTAATTCATCGTTAGAGCCACATCGTAGGGCGTAGCCAAATTATGCGGCGTGCCTCACTTGAAGAGACCATCTTTCCAAATTATAACCTTTTATCATCTATTGGACAGCAGTTATTTTTTGTCATTGCACGCACACACTCTCTGTCTGCCTCTCTGTCCGTCTCTGTCTGTCTCTCTGTCTGTCTCTTACAATCAATCAATCAAGTGCCATGCCTGCGGGCGGAGGCGATCATATCTCTCCACAACTCTCTCTTCTTGGTGCATGTAATCAGTTCTGATGTCGATATTGTGTCGAACCATATGTTAGACCATTCAACATCTTCTCCCTCTGTCTTCCACGATCTCTCCTTACCTGAGTTTTACCTGTAGTCACCAAATGTTCTAAACTTTCTCCTCGCATTATATGCCCGAAGAACCTTGATTGTCTGGTTCTTATTCTTTTGATAAGGTTTCTTTGTGTGAAGCCTGTTTTAAAAATCCTCATTTGTTTTCCTCGCTGTCCATGGAATTTTCAACATTTTTCTGTAAAACCACATCTCTGTGGCTTCCAGTGATCTTATTGATTGTTTGTTCATTGTCCATGATTCGCTGCAATCTTACAATACGCATGCTATTCGTAAAACCGCTTTTTTACGCACTGTTTTTGAGGACCAAACTTTAATGTCTTTACAAAATTTGTAAAACTTTTTTACGTTCAACAGCAGAGGAAACCGTAAATAACTTATTTATTACTAACTATTTAGAAAACTATAGTTTACTTATGATAGTTTGGGATGGTTTGTCATGTGTTGTTTAGTAAAAGAGGAACTAACAATATGGTTTGTCAAGTGGCGTATCGTATTGTCAGAGTTAAACTCTCATCGTATGCTGTCGTAGACGTTCATGGACGTGCACAATGTCATGTCTATCGTGTTGGTACTAGACAGCCCGTGTGTTGTCGGTGCTCACAAGGGGAGCAAAGAATAGTAGCATTGCAATCTACAAGGAATGTCGTAAAAAGCGAATGATGTCGGGGCCTAGGGAAGCTACTTTAGTAAATAAAAAGTGTTGCAGAAATCGGATGTGCGTGTCTAATTGTAGGCTCGCAACTGGTAAAACGTACAATGGCACTTAGGCTCATATCACATACAAATCACAAAGAGTGGTTTAACAAGTGGTCGATATGGAGCTTTCGAAGAAGAGAAAGTTTCTACGCAAGAACCACATGGCAAGGAAATTAGTAATCATCAGAACTGACAGTCAGTGCTAAGACCAGTGATTTGTGGAGATTTGTGATATGTAAGAGACCAAATAAACAACCTTACAAGTCAACAAGTGCCACTCTTGACAATCGTGAAAAGGCGTAAACGTGCGTGGTTCGGGCATGTGATGAGACATGGTTCACTCTTCAAGATTATTCTACAGGGAAAAGATTAATGGTCGATAAAGGAAAGGAGGGCAGAGAAAATCCTGGTTTGTCAACATCAAGAGCTGGTCAGGACAGAGTTTCTCCACATTCGCTCGAGGAGTTGAAGACGGAGACTCATGGCATGCTTTTTGTGCTGATGTATCCACAGTGACACCCCTACGACCCTAACGGCTTATTGCCTTTATTATTATTATTATTATTATTATTATTATTATTATTATTATTATTATTGTTATTATTATTATTATTATTATTATTATTATTATTATTATTATTATTATTATTATTATTATTATTATTATTATTATTATTAGCCATTCAGTAGGTTGTAGGTTCCAATTCGTACCAAGCCACGTGTGTATTTTTTTTAATGAGATCTCTAAAAAGAAAAATATAGTTGCGAACAAGTATTTAGTTGTTGTAAAACATGTTCATAGTTTATAAGTACGGTTCCAACTTCACTGCAACGGGTCACCCCATAATTGCTCCGTTCCTGTGCCAATGAAAATCACACAAAATGCTAACAACTGTGAAATGTTTCCTGTGTGAACTAATTCCAGAATGAAACAGCCGCGTACTGCCACAAAAAACAACCTGCACCGCATAAAATACATATGGCCGTCGCTAATATAGCAACACAAAACTGTTCATCACTTGAACTGCAATTCTTGTCGAAGGGAACATCAATCATGACAAAATCCAGCTTTCTGCACTCGCAATATAACTGCATACGGCAGATTGAGCTTGTTCGTCATAACCGCTGTCCGCCATTTTCTGAATACACACAACAAACGCACGGTTGACACAGCAAAAAGCATTCCATATAACAGTCATAGCTCACAGCGTTGCTCAAGCACTAACTCAGTAGTTCGGCAAACGAAACCGGAAAATACCGACCAAACATGGCGAAAATGCGCTAGCAAAGTCGTGTTCAGAATCAAACAGTTCTGACTCTGAATGGCCCTCCCGCATTCCGCCATTGCTGGCCAGATTTTTCCACATGTTCATAAAACATCTTACACATTTCCCCCCGCATTCACTTATACTAAAAACAATCATTAAATTTACTAACTTGTACTTGTATGGTTGTGAGACATGGACCATTGACAAAGCGGAGGAGAACATCACTAATGCATTTGAATGGGAATCCTACATAAGAGTACTTAGAATATCACGGACAGAGAAAAGAACAGATGCTTCTGTTTCGCAACAGCTTGAGATTAAAGAGAGTTGGATATTAAAGAACATAAAATCAAAGAGAATTAAATATTTCGGACACATCAAATGACATAAGTGCCCAGAGAAGATAATTTTGAAGAGAATGGTGCATGGAAGAAGAATGAGAGGAAGACCTAGAAGACGATGGGTGCAAGATGTAACTGACGATCTGAGAATGACTGCTGCTGACGCCGGCCAACTTGCACAGAATAGAGGAGTTTCAGGACTGTTGTCATGGGATCCAAGTTCCGGAAGGGACAAGCTACTTGATGATAATGACTGTTGTTTACTTTCTTCTCCGCCATACTGTTAAGCTGCTCATATTCTTCCTTTACGTGATCACTCGCCTCATCGCCCATTAATATTGCCTGCCTGAATGTACGAGTATTTGAGCCAATACCTTCTCATTAAGTGACACTTAAAAACCCATTGATTCATCCAGCTATGCGTGATAAAATTCCATAAGGAACCACCAGACCAATATTGAGAGTGGGACAATTTATTAGAATATTTAGAATACTTCTGTAAAATTTTCAATAGTGTTTTCATGTCGTTAATAAAAATTTCTGGGATGAAAAAAAACAAATTTTATAAGTTCGCATATGTCGCAGATTTGATTGATTGATTGATTGATAGAACCATCATCATTGCACGTCGGTGAGTAACCATGTATGCTCCGATCTCTTTCTTACACAGGAAGACCTCAGCTGCAGTGCAGGAACTCCACAGCACCGGCGAGGGTCCCCGATGTAATTTGTAAGATGGTGATAATAATTTGTAGGAATTTTGTTTTTAATCTTTTCTAATGAATTTTGCACGGGCAGCGGTTTTCCAACCTGATCTTCTCCATTTTGAACTTCCAATAGTTCTATAACGTGTTCAAATTGAACACGGTACCTACGTTTTATCGTCCATCTCCTGTAGGATTAGGAACTCGATCTAACCTACACTGAAATCAGGGATCTCTGGAAAAATATATCGATGGCTCCACGTGGGATCAAATCGAGTACCTTAGTAACGACAGACGAGCACTCAACCTCTACGTCACAGAGACCCATGAAGAGTGACGCTTAAAACCCATTGTCTCATCCAGCCATGCGTGATAAAATTCTACAAGGAACTTCCAGACCAACATTGAGGATGAAGGAATTTACTGGAATATTCAGAACACTTGTGAAATTTTCGATAGAGCTTTTTGGTCATAAACGAGAATGTCTAAAACCCCCCCAAAAAATATAATAAATGAGAAAATATAGTAGATTTACTGTAATAGCTTACGGAAAATCTGCGATATTTTCGAACTTATGAAATTATTTTTTTTTGTGCCTAAGAGACAGACATAAGTAAGACGCATAGAAAGCTTATCATCAATATAAGAAAGACATAAGCAAGACGCCTAGAAAGCTTATCATCAATATAAGAAAGACATAAGCAAGACGCCTAGAAAGCTTATCATCAACATAAGAAAGACATAAGCAAGACGAATAGAAAGCTTATCATCAATATATGAAAGAGACAGTCGTAATTTTTCTGGCATGTGATGAGGAGGAGAGGTTTAGAACACATTGTAACAACTGGTAAAATCGAGGGAAGACGAGACAGAGGAAGACAGAGAGAGAGAGAACATTTTATATAGCCTGACTTCATGGCATGGAAGAGCGTCATCATCTGAGATGATAGCAAAGACCTGACAGAGATTTCTAGAGAATATTATCGCCTAGCCAACCTTCAAGGCACATGATGATGATGATGATGAAGCAGCATAAGAATATTCTCTACTTATGACAGCCGCGAAAGCGTAGTGGCTAAAGCACGCAATTGCTTCCTTAAGCTGGTGGTCACAGGATGAGAACAAGGAGTTTTTTGTTCGCTGTTTGTGTTTGTAAGGACGCTCGTATTGCTAGGCTAGGCGATGGGTGTCGTAAGAAATAAGGTTAAGTGGTTCGAATCCTGTGTTTGTCTATTTGTTTTTTCGGAAGCTCTTAATACCTGTACATTATTTGTTTGTTAATCATGGTCACAGGATCAAATTTCACAGGTAGAGCGTGTGTTTTTCCAGAACCGTAACGGTTCTTAGGTCGACCAGGATGCCCGCGTGCCCAGCGTGTTCGTAGCGCGTTGTACTACGGGTGACTAGTCCTCTGTAAGTGCGGGGTCAACTCCGCGGACTGGCAGAAAAGCTACAGGTTCCCAGATTTACGGTGTTCGTGGCACCGAGCCGAAGGGTTACGATGTCCATGACACCGAGCCGAAGAGCTTTCAGCTCAAGTGCTTCTGGATCGGAAAAAGAAAAAGAAGGTCGACCAGGATACAAATTCGATACCAGTAAATTCCTCAAAAGTAAAGACGGCGGACGTGATGTTGACCACATCCCCAATCGCGTGCCGTTGGTCATCGAGAAGTATGGGCTACACTATTCCCTTTCTCCTTTGCTTTTCCCTCTTACAATTTTTTCCCTTTCAAATCCTTTCTTTTCATCTCCATTTTTTCTCTCATTCTCTTGTCTCACTCTTTCGCTCGAGTGGTTACCGGGGCCCAAATTTGAGGTGTAAAGGATAGAATCACTGTTACCTGCCACATATGTCGTAAGAGGCATCTAAGGAGGTTTGGCTGAAATCGGATGCATGTGTCCTAAGCGTGTAGAAGTCTATGCGTTTAGGGGCCTACCAAACCAATGTGCAACGTATACACGTTCTTGGCAAAGAACAAACATATCACAAAGAGTGATTAAAATTGATCGTAAAGAACGAACGCAAAGAAGAAGAAGAAGAAGAAGATCTCACTCTTTTCTCATTTCAAACTTGGGGTCTCTGTGGCTGAGTGGTTAAGCCCTTTGTCTTGCGAGTCGAAGGTCGTGGGTTCGAATCAGGACAGCAGCCTTTAGTTCAAGAGTGCAGTTTTTTCCAGATATCCCTAGGATTGTTGCCGGAGCTACGGAGTTCGTGCATTGTGCAATATTCTCGGCAGGTGGAGTGTCATTTCTGTGAAGAGGGGCCGAGCTATATAGGGGAAAACCCGGTGCAATGAAGTCAGGGACTTTAAAACCCCTTTAAAATCATTTCAAACAATCCCTCTCTATACACTTCTCTCTCTCTGTCTCTCTCTCTATCACTCTCTCCTCTCTTTTAAACCCGTTCTCTATTTCTCTTTCTATCCCTGGTATAAAACACAATTTCACTCAAATGAAAAGTAAATAAAGATGGCAGGTAAAAATCATCTTGGCTCTATATAAACCTCATTTATAAACAGAACGTCAGCAACATTTGCTGCACAAAATATTAGCTTCCATCTGTTACTTCATTTATTCTTCTATTAGAAAGATGACGAGAAGGGAAAAGACAACATTCTGGAAAGATTTTTCCAGCGATTTCTATTTATGGTGAGAAGAGATAGAAATCACATAGTAATTACATAACTTCTTTCCGTAGCCTTTTTCAGACTTTAGGTGCATGAAGTCCCTTTATATATTTTCTTCTTTGCACTCTTCATATCAACCACTTGTTAATAAATCTTATGTGATTTGTTTGTAATCTGAACCTTAGAGCGATTGTACGTTTTGCCAGTTATGGGCCTACAATTAGGTCAGCACATTTAATTTCTGCGATGATTTTTATTTACTAGGTAGCTTCCTAGGTATACATCAGTCGCTTCTTACGTATTGTAAGTCGCAGCGATATTATTTAGCTGAGAATCATCGTATTGTTGAGTCACAGAGAAAACGAGCAGCGCGAAAAGACAGAGCACACAACACGTATATGTCTAACCTTGATCATGTATGCCCCACCTGTGGTCGGGGATTCTGTTCTAGGATTGGACTCTACAGTCACCTCCGCACACACCAGAGAAGTGCAACAGCACACGTCTGAGATTGTTGTCATCATCGATTTCGATGGACGGCTATTATTATTATTATTCTTTGTTTCCATTCCGGGTCGCGGCACCACATAGACGAAATCAAGTATTTAAAAGCCTGCGTTTTTTTTCCCTTGGCCAGATATGGTTGTGTGACATGGATCATTGACAAAGCAGCGAAGAATATCATCAATGCCTTTGAATGTAAATGCTAGAAAGAGTACTTAGAATACCATGGACAGAGAAAAGAATAAATGCTTCTGTTCTACAACAGCTTGATATTAAATAGAGTTGGCTATTAAAGAGCATAAAATCAAGGAAAATTAAATATTTCGGACACATCAAATGATGTGAGTGCCTACAGAAGATAATTTTGGAGAGAATGGTGCCTGGAAGAAGAATGAGAGGAAGACCTAGAAGACGATGGGTGCAAAATGTCATTGATGATCTGAGAATGACTGCTGCTGACGTCGGTAAACTTATAGAACAGAGGGATTTTTAGGACTGCTGTCATGGGAGTGAAGATCTGGAAGGGACAATCTACTTGATGATGATGAGTAATATAAAAAGATTTCCATAGCCTTTTCTGATTTTAGCGTATGAAGTCATTTCACTTCACATTTTTAGACCTTAGTGTCTCCACCTTCTTCTTTGCGTTCGTTCTTTACGACCAATTTTAACCCCTCTTTGTGATATGTTTGATCTTTGTCAAGAACGTGTATACGTTGCACATTGGTTTGGTAGGCCCCTAAACGCATAGACTTCTACACGCTTAGTACACGTGCATCCGATTTCAGTCAAACCTCCTTAGTCGTCTCTTACGACATGCGTGGCAGGTAACAGTGGTTCTATTCTTTATACCCCAATTTGGGCCCCGGTAACCACTCGGGCGGGATCTTAGTGTGCAGAAGGTAGTAGGGACAATTCCTTCCCTCGTATGTGGGAAGTCAAGTGTGGGGGTTGAACCTATAACGCTATTGTCTCCGAGTCGACAGGCGAACGCTTATGCACTACACTAATCCGTCACCTAGGCCCCAGTGAAAATGAAAATATGGCATATCCTTCACATGACGTCACCATCAATGACAGGAATGAGTTGTTGATTTTTTTAGGCACCAATTATACGTTCAGTAGGATGCCATTGCTTTCTGAGCAGCGATGTCTATTTTTACCGGTTGTACAAATCCACGCGAACAAATTTGCTTCCAAACTGCCCGCCGCGAGTTTGAACCAGGTACTCTAGTACTCTTGGGCTGTGATTGAGTTCACTACCTTGTAAGCTATGGACGTCTACACACATTACGTAAGCAACATATAATAATATATATTGCGTGACTTAAAATAATCGTAATGAAAGTCTTGATGATGGTAGCGATGAAAATAAGATATTGATGACGATTATAGTTATTGATTAGAGTCCAGATGGCAGTATTGTTAATAGAGATGATGATGATGACGGCGGAGATGATTGCCGAGTGATGTGGATGGCGATAACGGAACGATGATGATAGTGATAATGGGGGATGTGATGATGATGGTGAAGTCGATGACAGTGATGAAGTTGACGGTTTTTAATAGGCTAGTGACGTCCACCTGCTAAGCGTGTTCGTAGCGCGTTGGACTACGGGTGATAAGTCCTCTGTAAGTGCGAGTTCAACTCCGCGGACTGGCAGAAAAGCCACATATTTCCCAGATTTACGGTGTTTGTGGCACCGAACCGAAGGGTTACGATGTCCATGACACCGAGCCGAAGAGCTTTCAGCTCAAGTGCTTCTGTTTCGAAACAAACCAAAAAAAAAAAAAATAGGCTAGTGATGTTATTGGTAAGGGTATGGATGATGTTTGTGATGACGGTGTTGGTGATGGTATTGGTGAAGATGATGATGATGTTGCAGATAGTAATGACCATGATGATGTTGCAGATAGCAATATTAGTTATGACAATGATGACGAAGTTGTTGATGAGCATGACGTCGGTGGGAACGATGATGGTGACGATAATGTCGGTGACAATGTGGACAACGATTGTGCCAATGATGACAATGACATAGATGTTAACGATGTTAATGATGTTAACGATGTTAATGATGTTAGTGACGGTAATGATGATAGTGATAAAAAATGCGATGGTTGCGATTTTGAATAAACATTATTGACAACTGCAAATGAAACTAAAACAGTTTTTATCTCGAAAAACAAAACTAAGAAAATGTATAATACCCTTCTCCAAAAGTATGCACCAAAACGTCCATAAGAAAACAGAACAGACCAGATTCCTATGTGACTGATAGAAATAAGGCGCTTAGTGTCGCAACCAACACTAGACAGGGCCCCGTCTTCCAGTCGGATTAGTCTGGTAAAATTGCAAACTATACAACTGTTCTAGGGTCTGTGACTAGCCTGGCATAACACTCTCACTCAGCACCAGCATAAAAACCTCTCGCATTGCTTGCCAAACAAATCAAATCCGATTAAATTAAAACAAATATGGAATCGCC
Source organism: Arion vulgaris (assembly GCA_020796225.1). Taxonomy (NCBI): domain Eukaryota; kingdom Metazoa; phylum Mollusca; class Gastropoda; order Stylommatophora; family Arionidae; genus Arion; species Arion vulgaris. The sequence goes on from CM036773.1 coordinate 19,721,929, forward strand.
CATTGAACTTTTAAACCCCTAGACCACTCCAATTTTTTTAAACACATTATCTCAATTACTTCACCAATAGTAATGGTCTGTTCAGATTTCAATAAATTCTTGAGATTAATGGGATTTTGAACTGAGATTTTGTACAGGAGTAGTGCGATGAACACGTAAGATTAATTAAATTCATTTCTGTAATTTCAGAATCGAATTTATACTTAAAAGATGGAACTAAAATTAATTTGTTGCTTCTGCATAATTGTGTATTCATGGTCAAACTGGCAAGATTTAGTCCAGAATAATTATTCTATTGGTAAAGTTTGACAATTCTGTGGCTGCTAAAAGTCAATGTATCATCATTGACATCATCAGTCACCTAACTTTGGTTGATGTTTGGGGCATCAATAGCAGTAGGGTCTTCTATCATCATTAAGCTGGTTTTAAATAAGCTACGGTATAACTCATAAGATATGGTACTATAAAGTGGGATTTAAAAAATATGGGGATGTATCGGGTAGAGGAAAACCAAAAAATGGCGAGATATAGAGCGTAAGGCAGAGACGAAAAATATCGAGAAATAGAAAGTAAAAGTTGGACAGAAAACAGAGATGGCGAGGGGAATAACACCTCAAAGATAGAAAACACAAATGGGGATAAGAACTCAAAGATAGAAAACACAGGTGCGGAGGGGAATAACACCTCAAAGATAGAAAACACAAATGGGGATAAGAACTCAAATATAGAAAACACAAATGGGGATAAGAACTCAAAGATAGAAAACACAAATGGGGATAAGAACTCAAATATAGAAAACACAAATGGGGATAAGAACTCAAAGATAGAAAACACAAATGGGGATAAGAACTCAAATATAGAAAACACAAATGGGGATAAGAACTCAAAGATAGAAAACACAAATGGGGATAAGAACTCAAAGATAGAAAACACAAATGGGGATAAGAACTCAAAGATAGAAAACACAATGGGGATAAGAACTCAAAGATAGAAAACACAAATGGGGATAAGAACTCAAAGATAGAAAACACAAATGGGGATAAGGACTCAAAGATAGATAACACAAATGGGGATAAGAACTCAAAGATAGAAAACACAAATGGGGATAAGAACTCAAAGATAGAAAACACAAATGGGGATAAGAACTCAAAGATAGAAAACACAAATGGGGATAAGAACTCAAAGATAGAAAACACAAATGGGGATAAGAACGCAGAGATAGAAAACACAAATGGGGATAAGAACTCAAAGATAGAAAACACAAATGGGGATAAGAACTCAAAGATAGAAAACACAAATAGGGATAAGAACTCAAAGATAGAAAACACAAATGGGGATAATAACTCAAAGATAGAAAACACAAATGGGGATAAGAACTCAAAGATAGAAAACACAAATGGGGATAAGGACTCAAAGATAGAAAACACAAATGGGGATAAGAACTCAAAGATAGAAAACACAAATGGGGATAAGAACTCAAAGATAGAAAACACAAATGGGGATAATAACTCAAAGATAGAAAACACAAATGGGGATAAGAACTCAAAGATAGAAAACACAAATGGGGATAAGAACTCAAAGATAGAAAACACAAATGGGGATAAGAACTCAAAGATAGAAAACACAAATGGGGATAAGAACTCAAAGATAGAAAACACAAATGGGGATAAGAACTCAAAGATAGAAAACACAAATGGGGATAAGAACTCAAAGATAGAAAACACAAATGGGGATAAGAACTCAAAGATAGAAAACACAAATGGGGATAAGAACTCAAAGATAGAAAACACAAATGGGGATAAGAACTCAAAGATAGAAAACACAAATGGGGATAAGAACTCAAAGATAGAAAATAAAGATGGGAAAGGTGGATTTTATTTCTTTTTTTCCGATCCAGAAGCACTTGAGCTGAAAGTTCTTCGGTTCGGTGCCATGGACACCGTAAATCTGGGGAACCTGTGTCTTTTCTGCCAGTCCGCGGAATTGAACCCGCACTCACAGAGGGCTAGTCACCCGTAGTCAAACGTGCTACGAACACGTTGGGCAGGCGGGCGCGGAAGGTGGATAAGAACTCAGCGATAAAAAAACACAAATGGGGAGAGGGATAATAACTCAAAGATAGAAAACACAGGGGAGGGAATAAGAACTTAAATATAGAAAACACAAGTGGGGATGGGAAATAATAACTTAAATATAGAAAATAAAAGTGAGAAGAAAACACAAATGGGGAGAAAATTCTGGTGGAGAGGTGAATAAGAACGTAGCGATAGAAAACACAGGTGGGGAGGGGGAATAAGAACCCAAATATAGAAAACACAGGTGAGGAGAAAACATAAATGGGGAAAAAACACAGGTGGAGAGGAGGAATAAGAAGGCAAGTATACACACAAAAATTGAGACAGCATAATAAGTACGCAGAAGGAAGGTATACAATATCTGAGAAAATAGAGCCTAGAAAAAAGACAGAAAATAGAGCCTAGAAAAAAGACAGAAAATAGAGCCTAGAAGACAGACAGAAAATAGAAAAGGTAGTTTTTTCTTTCTTCTTTAACCTAACCTTGTTTTGCTTCACAACGTTAAAACAAGAAGAGATTTCTATAATGGTCTCTTATGTGCACTTAGTATATAGTGTCTTTCACCGTCTTTGTTTTTTATGTGTACATCTTTTACGTGGACGACCTTTTACCTTGTATCCATTGTATCTGAGTAGCCTTGTCCGTTGAGGCGCACTTCTTCTTTCTTCTTTTGTCGTCACACTGCTACCGGGTTGTTGCCCAGTGTCGTGGTTTTCTGCTTTTGTCTTGCGCTGTTCTGGTGGCTTGTGTGATTGTTATCTTTGCTCTTTCACAGGATTCTGCTACGCCATCTAACCGTCTTTTCCGTGGTCTTCCTCTTACCTTCTTTCCCGATGTTCTGTTGTAGAAGACTCTGTATACTGTGGAGTTTGTATGCATTCTTATTAAGTGGCCAAACCACTTCATTCTTTGCTTATCTATGTAATTCAAGCACGGTTTTGTGCCAACTTTCTTTCTTATGCTGATGTTGGTGATTCTATCTTTTCTTGTGTTGTTGGTAACTTTTCGCAGGCAACGCATTTCACATGGAGTTATTTTTTGTGACTGCGCTTTGCTCAATGTCCATAGGCGCACTATCTGTTGGTAATATGCTTTTTTCCCGATCCAGAAGCACTTGAGCTTTCAGCTCTTCAGCTCGGTGCCATGGACATCGTAACCCTTCGGTTTGGTGCCACGGACACCGTGAATCTGGGGAACCTGTGACTTTTCTGCCAGTCCGCGGAATTGATCTCGCACTCACAGAGGGCTAGTCACCCGCAGTCCAACGAGCTACGAACACGCTGGGCAGGCGGGCGTAATATGCTCACCTGACCGAAACATTTAATTTGTTGTTTCTTGATGAAGCTCAGTACTGATGTTGTACCCATTTTTTCTCGCGATGTCTTCTTTTCTAAAACGGTCTCTTCTTGATACTCCCAGCATTCTTCGTAGACACTTCATCTCTGTCGTGACTAGTTTTCTTCTGTCATCTCTGTCGTGACTAGTTTTCTTCTGTCATCTCTGTCGTGACTAGTTTTCTTCTGTCATCTCTGTCGTGACTAGTTTTCTTCTGTCATTTGATGTCATCGTCCAGGTTTGGCACTGATGGCAAAAAGTGGGGATAACAAATGTGCTGTACAACGATATTTTAGTGTTCATTGCGTCACGTTTGTATTTCAAAATTATGGATATTTGTCCTATCATTTGATTTTGCTTTATAACATTATTTATAACATTATTTATAACATTATTTATAACATTATTTATATTCGATTTCGTTTGTTATTCTTTCATTTGCTGAATAAATATTTCCCAGAGAAGAAAGCAGTGATGGGGAAAATTAGAAAGAAGTGGACAGACACGAGATTGGCTGAAATCGGATGCACGTCCTAAACGTGTAGAAGTCAATGCATTTAAGGGCCTACCAAATCAATGTGCAACGTATACACGCTCTTGGCAAAGATCAAACATATCACAGAGTGATTAAAATTGGTCGTAAAGAACGAACAGAAAGACGAAGAAGAAAACAGACATGAGAAAAAAGAAAGCACAGATGATAAATAGAAGATAGGGCGCGAGGAGGTCTAGACAACACAGGAAAACCACACATAGAAACGGCACACTACACGGGAAAGAAAACAAAAGATGTAACGCAGGAAATAAACACAGAAAAAGGCGGTATATTGCAAGTCTCTACATTGTGATGACGCTGTGTGAAACTGAGCCACATTAAGCGTGTATTATCTGTGGATATTATTTGTTTTAATCAGGTGGTGCATCCGTCAGATCTGTCTTCCACCACTTGTAAGCCAAAGATAACACAATGCTTAGCGTTACAGGTTAAAGTTTCCATAAGTTCTCACGCAATGTTCGGGCTGAGCTGACGTACGTAAGTATTGTTTACAACAAGAATACTATTTATACAAGCGGGTAGTGCTCCAGAAGACAACATTCCATCAACTACCAGTGAAATTATCCATAATTAGGCAGCGAACAAGTTTTCTTCTTTATCTTTCAACTCCACAGAGCACTCTCAACTCAACGGAGCAGAGATCTCCAACAAACTTCTCCCATCTCTTCCTCTCTCCTGCAATTCCTTCCAATTCTTTCCATGTTTTACCTATCGTCTTAATATCAGCCTCCAGTTCTCCGTGTATGTCTAGGCCTTCCCCTACTCCTCTTTCCCTGCGGGTTCCACAACAGCACCTGTCTTGCAATGCTTCCGGTCGGTTTTCTCAATGTGTGTGCTATCCATCGCCTGTGTCGCTTCCTTAGTTATTGGTTATTGGTTACTAAACTGACGTCATTGCACTCCGGGCAGATCTATAGGTGCTCAGTCTCCCCAACAGATATCGAAGAGTATGCATACTGATGGATCATGTGGCTCGCTGATTAAACACACCTCTCACTCTGCCTCTCATGCATCCACTTCGACTTGAACAACGGGTAACTCCAAACTGTCTAAATCGCTGGATCGATTCAACATCGATTTTAGTGTCCTCATCCAACAGACAGTCGCGAAGAGACCGAAGAATATCCCCTTATCCATCTTCAACTCCCCAGCAATCGATGCTGTTGATGCAAGCCTGTCAGCTCTCTCATTACCGTAAACACCCGCATGCCCAGGACAGTATATCCACGTAAGCAGCTGGAGGTTAGAAACCTCTATAGACGACATCCACTCATACCGAAACCTGCCCTTCTGGATCTTGTGAAGCATAGACTGAGAGTCAGATACAACAACTGCCTTAGTAAATGAAGTCCCAGAGATCCAATGGAGGACAGCAGTAACGGCCTCAACCTCCATCCTCATACTAGAAGTAGTTGTCCAGTATGCCCCACTTCGCCCTGCAATAACCCTACCATGCGCATTAGCCAAGAAACCCCAGCCGGACTTCTCACCACGTTGAACCGACCCATCGGTATATACAACAACATCATCATCCCTTGCATTATCTTCTATCAGCTGCTTAACTGTGAGATCAGTCTTCATGTTGCCCTAATCTCTACATTCTCTTCCAAGAGTAATGATAACATTGAGATAGTCTCTTCCTTAGAACAAGTATTGGGGCACCGAAAAAACCCTAAAATGACCAAACACAGGATTCGAACCACAACCCCTTATTTCTTACGACACCCATTGTCTTGCTCTACAAACAAGTATTTTTACGAACCCAACTAGCTAGTCCAATTAAATATTTCGGACATATCAAACGAGTGCCTAGAGACCAAAATGCTGGAGGGAATGGTGCCTGGAAGAAGAATGAGAGGAAGACCTAGAAGACGATCGGTGCAAGATGTCATTGACGATCTGAGAATGACTGCTGCTGACACCGGCCATCTTGCATAGAATAGAGAGTTTTTCAGGACTGCTGTCATGGGAGTCAATTTCCGGAATGTACAAGCTACTTGATGATGATAATGATGGTGAACTAACTAGTTCTCCACTTGCTTAAAAAAAACCACTCCTCTGTATGACTAGGCAAAGTGTACTGTAAGAAATAAGAGTTTTTATGTTCGAATCTGTGTTTGGTAATTTGTTGTTTTCTGGAAGCATTAATACTTATTCACTTCCTATTTATTGATCATATTCATTTCATCCGGTGCCTCCGTCCGTGTGGTGCCGGGGCCCGCAAGGAAGCAAAGAATAGTACCACTGCAACCTACAATGCATGTCGTAAAAGGCAACTGATGTAGGACCTAGGAAGCTATCCTAGTAAATAAAAAGCATCGCAGAAATCGGATGTGCTGGTCTACTCGCAGGCGCATAACTGGCACAACGTACAATCGCTCTTAGGCTCAGATCACATAGAGTGATTGACAAGTGGTCGATATGGAGCGCTCGAAGAAGAAGAAGATCCGGTGCTTGAAGAAAAGTTTGTTTGAAGAAGAAGAAGAAGAAGAAGAAAGAAAGAAAGAAAGTAAGGAAGAAAGAAAGAAAGAAAGTAAGAAAGAAAGAAAGAAAGAAAGTAAGAAAGTAGGAAAGAAAGAAAGAAAGAAAGTAAGAAATAAAGTAAGAAAGAAAAAAAGAAAGAAAGTAAGAAAGAAAGAGAGAAAGAAAGAAAGTAAGAAAGAAAGTAAGAAAGAAAAAAAGAAAGAAAGTAAGAAAGAAAGAAAGAAAGAAAGAAAGTAAGAAAAGAAAACAAGAAAACAACTGAATTTTCAACAAGTGCATAACAACTCGCACATATGCAGTCCGCCCTCATGCCCAGCGTGTTCGTAGCGCGTTGAACGACGGGTGACAAGCTCCTTGTGAGGGCTGGTTCAATTTCGCTGGCTAGCAGTAAAGCCACAGGTTCTCCAGATTTACGGTGTTCGTGGCACCGAACCGAAGGGCTACGATTTCCATGGAACCGAGCCAAAGAGCTGAAAGCTCAAGTGCTTCTGGATCAGGAAAAAAAAATATGCAGCCCTCTAAAAAAAAGTCGTCAATGAAATATCCGTGCGCATGTTCTCGCATTCATTTATCGAGTTCTTCAACCAGGATTGCCTCAATTCAACCTTGGACCTCTCACCAATTCCTAAACCTTGCCCCTCGATTGCAAATCCGAAATTTATGTTCTAAATTCACAGAATTATTATTGACACGTTGCACACCTAAAATATACTGGCAATGCACAGTGCTCTTGCGTGTAAAACCTACAAAGCAATTCATCACGTCCGTGCATAAAACCTACCCACAATTCATCGCGATCATGAAAGTGGGGCCATAGTGGGGACCATAATTTTTGTACAATTTGTCATATTGTATGCTGTTAAGGAAGAGCGTTGAATATTCATAGAAATGGCTTTATGAGTAATAGTTGAGATCTTATCCGCGACGCAATTTACAGAATCTCCATGTATTAAATACTTGTCCACACATAAGAAAAACTCGCTTCCCGCTTCAAGGCTGACTCCTCACAATTATCAACTGCGGTTATTTATGTTGGAAGCATCTCTCTGTATGACTAGTTCCTCGATAAGAGACACAGACTACGGGTGAGTCACACGACCCCTTAGACCCCTTGGGGAGGGGAGAGTGTAAAGGGATTGCAGGATCGAGCCTAATGTTGCATTTCTGGGGCCGTTACAAAATCATAATGTATGATTGTGTAGTTGTATCAATAGCAAGCATATTATACAATGGAATTGTGGCAGGCAATTCTGATTCTCATACAGATGTATAGGGCTCTCCTTTCTCAAACGTTAATCGCTGTCAATTCTCATTTTACATTGCAACATGTTGCAGATGTTCAACTTTATTAATACGCAGACATGCAACGTCTCCAAATCAGCGCATCTTAACTTGTTTACAAGAAAGCGACTCGTTAAGCTTTCAAATTGTTTTTAATTTCTTTTGGATTTTCTGCAAGGACGTTATTCTTTTTTTAAAAAGTTTGTTGGAACTTGGAATTGTTCTCGGTTCTACAGCATAAGAATCACTCAAGAGATTGGTTATTGGTTATTGGTTACTAAACTGACGTCATTGCACTTCGGGCAGACCCATAGGTGCTCAGTCTCTCCCAACAGATATCGAAGAGTATGCATACTGATGGTTCCTGTGGCTCGCTGATTAAACACACCTCTCACTCTGCCTCTCAGGCATCCAGTTCGACTTGAACAATGGGTAACTCCAAACTGCTTAAATCGCTTGATCGATTCAACATCAATTTTAGTGTCCTCGTCCAACAGAGAGTCGCGAAGAGACCGAAGAATATCCCCTTATCCATCTTCATCTCCCCAACAATCGATGCTGTTGATGCAAGCCGGTGCTACGGGGTTCGTGCACCGTTGACTGGTCCTCCATCAGATCACTCAAGAGATTGATTAATCAACATCGAACTGGCGTGATGGGCCGCTGGACGCAGCTGGATTTGCTGAGGCGAAGATCGGAGCACCTATGGGCGTGTTCGAAGTGCTATGATGATAGTCCTCATATAACTGAGAACTGAAGAAGGACTCGAACTTAAAACGTTTAGTGACTAGGCGATTATCTGTGCACCCTGAGTACATGAGGGTTTCTAAATCATCTTCTGTTGAATTTGCAATAAAATGTGTGTGTGAGGACTACAGGCTGAGAATCACTGTGCAAGATTGTTTCCGCCGATACTCAACGACAATTTAAAACTGGGAAGAATTTCAAACAAATTAACATCTCATTTTTGTTTCGTTTCTTGTTAAAGTGCAACCATGCTTGTTGTTAATTTATTCAATGAGGTTTGATTGTTTAGTTCATAGGTTTCTAAACTTTTTCGGTCCACCGCCTACTTTGCACGACATAAACTTTGTAACCCCCTCTCCATTTATAACAGTTTGTCAACAACCACCCCAAATATATATATATATATATACATATATATATATACATGCTCTATTTTCACATTGATATAGAAAATTGATATATATTTCAGTCATACATGGTCAATTTTCAAATGATTATATACATGAAATAGAAAATTAATGAAAAAATGGATCGTGTAAGACGGGCATAAGATGAATTAAAATGCAGAATTCAAATTTTAAATGGTTATTCAATCGCAAAATCACGAAAATAATTTATTTTAAAACAAATATTATTAATTTCTTCCTTATGGAACCCCCGATCCCTAATCGCCTGAACGCCGCCCAAATGCTTCTAATCTGAACCCACTATCGCCCCCTAGAAGGCTTCAGCGCCCACTGGGGTGGGGGAGCAGTACCGCCCACTTAAGGAACCTATGGTTTAGTTCAATGGAGGTTTGTTGTCAATATGGGGAGGGGAAAGCAGGGTCTCATGCAGTGACAAGGCAGTGGGGAAAAAATGTATGTGATTTGAAAATAAGTGTTACAGAAGAGTTCTCCATATATCATGGACAGATAAGAGAACAAATAGATCTATCTAGAATGAACTTAAAATCAAAGAAAACTGGCTGATGCTAAAAATAAGAATGAGAAAATTGAGTTATTTTGGACACGTCTTCTTCTTCTTCTTCTTCGAGCGCTCCATATCGACCACTTGTTAAACCACTCTTTGCGATTTGTATGTGATCTGAGTCTAAGAGCGATTGTACGTTGTGCCAGTTACGCGCCTACAAGTAGGCCAGCACATCCGATTTCTGCAATGTTTTTATTTACTAGGGTAGCTTCCCTAGTTCCTACAGTCCTAGTCGCCTCTTACTACATGCATTGCAGGTCACAGTGGTACTATTCTTTGCTTCCCTTGCGGGCCCCGTCACCACACATGCAATTTTGGACATATAAAGAGACACGTAGGGCTGGAGAAGAATATCAGGGAAGGAGGTATCACGGCAAAGAAGAGGATAGGAAGACCACGGAGAAGAGGGATTTAGGATGTAACTGTTGGTTTGAGCATGACGCTGCAGAGAAATCTGGCATATGAGAGAGATTTCGAAGGACAGGCAAAGTTCTACTCAGGACAAGCTATTTGATGATGATGTTGTTAAGCTATATGTGGGTTTGTTGTTAAGCTAAATGTGGGTATGTTGTTAAGCTAAATGTGGGTTTATTGTTAAGCTAAATGTGGGTTTGTTGTTAAGCTATATGAGAGTTTATTGTTAAGCTAAATGTGGGTTTGTTGTTAAGCTATATGAGAGTTTGTTGTTAAGCTAAATGAGAGTTTATTGTTAAGCTAAATGTGGGTTTGTTATTAAGCTAAACGAGGATTTGTTGTTAAGCTAAATAGAGGGTTTGTTGTCAAGCTAAATGTGGGTTTATTGTTAAGCTATATGAGAGTTTATTGTTAAGCTAAATGTGGGTTTATTGTTAAGCTAACTGAGTTTCTTGGTAAGCTTAATAGAGGTTCGTTGCTAAGATACATGGAGCCCCCATGGCAATAGAAGTAGGGGAAGACCCAGGAGTACCTGGAGACGGGAGTTGGAGAAGGAATGCAAGAAAATGTGGAGAGATCTGGAAAGGATGATCTTGGATAGGTAGGCTTGGAAGGTCTTGGTTGTGGACCTATGTTTCCCCTAGGGGCGAAGGGTGAGGAAGAAGAAGCTAAGATACATGATGATTCGTTGCGATGTTTAAGGTCAGGTGGCTGTTGAGTTCAAGGTGAGTATATTATTATGTTCAATGGGGACACTTGTTTAGCTCACCTGTGGCACAGCCAGCTCTAGATAACTAGGCCAGACAACTGACCGGGGATTCCCTGACCTAGATCAGAAAAGGGATCTGAAAATTACAGATGTTTGATAGAACACTGCACGTTTTTTTGCAATTTTACTTAATTCTGTGAGTCTATGGTTATTTATTGCTGAAAAATATTCATAATATTGATATTCCTTATTGTTAAACTTAACTTGTTACATAATATAACTTCGATTTAGCATTTTGTGTTGTTTTTAAAATGAATTCGTGTATATACTCCAATACTGGAATGCGAGGTCACGTGGTGTAGTTGTGGTCTGATTTTCCCATAGTTCTTACCTGTGTCCGAAGGCCCATAAGTTTATAGTATATTTGGCTCTGTCCGTGGCCATGTGTGTTAACATAAATTTTGCAAGGATGGGTTTGGACGGGGGTGGGGGTGTAATGAATACATCATTTTTTTTTTAGTTTGTAGTTTACTACGTGGACATTGAGTAGATCAGATTCAGATCAGATTTTGATTGTTGGCTCCATGTATAGAAATATAAACTTCTTAAAATGTTGACAACCATATCAAGTTAGCAACAGTCAATCACATATTTCCAACTTCCATGTAAAATGTAGGTGCTAATAAGAAGAACACTAGTTAAACATTCTCAAAATTTTAAAAAAGAACATTTACAGGAAGGCTTGATGGTAACTTGCCCCCCCCCTTCCCTCCCAAACAACCACCTTACCTTAACCGTGGCCCCCGCTAACATTAGGCCGACGAGCTTAGGTTCTCATTTTCAGAAATCTCGCATTTTAGTACTGATAGATAGAAAGGAATTTCCTTTTTTTAAAAAAACCACACAACATGCAAGAACTTGGTTATATTATATCACAAAATACATTTAACGATAAGTTTAAGTACATAACGATAATATCAGTATTATTAACACTTTTCATTAATAAATAACAATGAGTGCATAGAATTGAATAAAATTGCAGTACAGCTTACAGTGTTCTATCATTCATATATAAAAGTCAGCCCCCATCAAACAGGAATTGTCGATTTGTCGGCTAAGCCATTCGGCCTTCTGTCACTACTGGTGGGCTGAGTATAACGTATGGGCGCCCAAGACTGTGATTCAACGGTAAGTTTAATGAGGAGGTACTTTGATGTTATTTTAAGATAGTAATGGTGGGGAAATTTCGTTAAGTCTATCTATCTATTCTCTAATCTTGTTTTGTCTTTCAGCGTCAGGTCGAAAAAGGAGACATTTGGAGCGAGCATCTTCATACACCTTGTCTTTTTTTTCTTCTCTCCAGTCCTGGTTTGTCTCACAGCTTCAGGGTAAGAAGAGATTTCTAGAACTAGCTTTTGTGTGTGCTTCATAAACAGTGTCTTTCGTCGCCTCTGTTATCTTTGAGATCCACCTTTTCCGTGGTCGGCCTTTTGCTCAAGTTTAGTCTAAACTTTCTTCTTCTTCTTTTGTCGTCACACTGCTACCGGGTTGTTGCCCAGTGTCGTGGTTTTCTGTTTTTGTCTTGCGCTGTTCAGGTGGCTTGTGTGATTGTTATCTTTGCTCTTTCACATGATTCTGCTACGCCATCTAACCATCTTTTCCGTGGTCTTCCTCTTGCCTTCTTTCCCGATGTTCTGTTGTAGAAGACTCTGTATACTGTGGAGTTTGGATGCATTCTTATTAAGTGGCCAAACCACTTCATTCTTTGTTTATCTATGTAATTCAAGCATGGTTTGTGCCAACTTTCTTTCTTATGCTGATGTTGGTGATTCTGTCTTTTCTTGTGTTGTTGGTAACTTTTCGCAGGCAACGCATTTCATATGTAGTTATTTTTTATGACTGCGCTTTGCTCAATGTCCATGTTTGGCTCTGGTAACACAAAGTAGGTATAAAAATGCTGGTGATCATCTGTTGCTTAGCTACCTGTGAAATTTTGGGTGCCTTAACAATGGGGCTAGCTGGTAGGTTACAGCATTTGCTTTTGTACTCTAGCCTCTATCTCTCTATCCAGTTTTCCGTCTTCTGTGAATATGCTTCCTAAGTATTTGAATTCTTTCACTTGGTTTATTTTAGTGCCATTGACATGGATGTCTAGATTATTATGTTTTCCTCCCATATTCATTATTTCTGTTTTAGTGTTGTTGATTTTCATGTCATGTTTTACACAATTTTTGTTCAAGGTGTCAATATGATGTAGATCTTGTTCATTTTGATGTATCAGGCACTGATCATCTGCAAGAAGCAGTTCATTTATTTCATCATTATCTGAATTTGACTCTTGAGTTATTTTATCCATATATGCAATAAAGAGTAGTGGTGAGAGGACACAACCTTGTCTAACACCTGATGTAATGGAGAACCAGTCGGTCATTCCTTCTGTTGTTCTTACTGTACTCTGGCTATCTTGATATAAGGCCATGATATTACCTAATAGTTGTCCCTGGACGCCATATTCTTCAAGGATCTTCCATAGTTTGCACCTGTTTACTCTATCAAATGCCTTTTCTTGGTCTATAAATATAAGCTGTTTACTTTGATTGTATTCAATTGTTTGTTCGCAGATCTGTCTTAGTGTAAATATTGCGTCTGTGCAGCTCTTACCCTCCTAAACCCAAACAGGCTATTGCTTAACTGGGGCTCTAATATATGTCTTGCTCTTTGCTCCAATATTTTTGCAAACATTTTTCCTATATGGCTCAAAAGAGAGATACCCTGTATGTTTCACACTCTCTTTTGTCTCCTTTGTTCTTCCATATTGGGACTATAATAGCTCTCTGCCAGTCCTCTTGTGCCTCCCAGACAATGTGTTAGTCTAAACTTTAATTTCGTTAAATCCATAGGGTTTAAAGACGAAAGACTGACTACATTCATCGGGTTTTCCCACATGTCTCCATCTCTTTCTTCAGAAATATCAAGCCACCTGCTGAGAGAATTGCACACACAAAAAATTCCGTAGCTCCGGCAACAATCCTATGAATCTCCGTTAAAAAAACAAACTCACTCGTGAACAGAACGGCTCGTTTCGAATTCAAACACGCTCCCCCAGAACGCAAGACAAAACATTTAACAAATAAAGGCACAGAGGCTTTCAATAGGGACCCCATTGAGGAAGCTCGACGGAATTCTGGGAAATGATTTTTAGTAAAGAGACCTATAATTTAAATATGCATGTCTCCCGCACATCAATATGCATGTCTCCCGCACATCAATTTAATACTTGACTGCATCTGAATGAATGCGTCTCTGCAGGTTTTCATAGTACGACTCTCATGTATGTCTCTCTTGAGCGGTTTTTTAAACAGTGACCTTAAAGTAAAATATTTTTTTAAAAACGAATATAGCAAAGGGCAATATAATCCTTATTAATTAAACCAGCGGTTCCCACCCGTGTGGTGACGGGGCCCGCAAGGAAGCAAAAATAGTATCACTGCAACCTATAATGCATGTCGTAAGAAGCGACTGATTTAGGCCCTAGAGATGCAGCCCTAGTAAATAAAAATAAGCGTAGGAATCGGATGTGCTGATCTACTTGTAGGCGCATAACTGGCACAACGTACAATCGCTCTTATACTCAGATCACATATAAATCACACAGAGTGGGCAACAAGTGGTCGATATGGAGCGTTCGAAGAAGAAGAAGAAACGAGCGGTTCTCAAACTTTGCATTACCATGGACCTTCTTTCAAATACGTTACGCTGCCGCCGACCCCCACAAAGGTTTCTATATATGAAATTGGACAGGAATGAATTATCTTTGTGTTACAATAGTCAACAATGTTCTTAGACTGCGGGAAACTTCAAATGATTTTTCATTTTGTTCTGTCAGTCGTTTAGACTCCGGTCTGGTCCTGGTCTTGTGATTTCGCAGCAGCACTATTTTACCACTGTTTTTATACATATATTTAACATTTATTTTTCTGTTTGAAATGTCGAAAATCATAATATTTCTTGAAATGCCCCTTTAAAAAACCATGTGAGTATCTCGCAGATCCCCTGGAGTCGGTGGTCACCAGTTTAGGAAACACTGATCTAAACACATGAATTCACGGTCGACAGGGAATAAAAGGCTCCTTGATGATGGTCTCCAGTTAGTCAGTGGGCATGGTAGGATACACATCAGTTGGTCTGAAATGAGCAGGCGACGTGTTACTGGCAGACATAATGTAAGCAGCTGGGGAATAATGGTTACACGAGCTCAAGAGAAACAATAACACTAGATAGGGAATAATGGTTACAAGTGTCCAAGGGAAGAAATGATACCAGTAGGGAAATAATGATTACAAGAGTTCAAGAGAAGCTATGATACCAGCTGGGGAATAATGGTTACAAGTGTCCAAGGGAAGAAATGATACCAGTAGGGAAATAATGGTTACAAGAGTTCAAGGGACGAAATGATACCAGCTGGGGAATAATGGTTACAAGAGTTCAAGAGAAGCAATGATACCAGCTAGGGAATAACGGTTACAAGAGTTCAAGGGACGAAATGATACCAGCTGGGGAATAACGGTTACAAGAGTTCAAGGGAAGAAAATATACCAGCCTGGGGAATAATGATTTCAAGAGTTTGGGGGAAGCAACGATACCAGCTAGGGAATAATGGTTACAGGAGTTCAATGGAAGAAAAGATACTAGCTGGGAAATAATTATTTCAAGAGTTTTAGGGAGCAACGATACCAACTGTGGAATAATGATTACAAGAGTTCAAGGGACGCTGATACCAGCTGGGGAATAATGATTACAAGAGTTCAAGGGACGAAATGATACCAGCTGTGGAATAATGATTACAAGAGTTCAAGGGAAGCTATGATACCAGCTGTGGAATAATGATTACAAGAGTTCAAGGGACGCTGATACCAGCTGGGGAATAACGGTTACAGGAGTTCAATGGAAGAAAAGATACCAGCCTGGGGAATAATTATTTCAAGAGTTTGGGGGAAGCAACGATACCAGCTAGGGAATAATAGTTACAAGAGTTCAATGGAAGAAAAGATACCAGCCTGGGGAATAATGATTTCGAGAGTTTGGGGGAAGCAACGATACCAGCTAGGGAATAATAGTTACAAGAGTTCAATGGAAGAAAAGATACCAGCCTGGGAATAATGATTTCGAGGTTTGGGGAAGCAACGATACCAGCTAGGGAATAATAGTTACAAGAGTTCAATGGAAGAAAAGATACCAGCCTGGGGAATAATGATTTCGAGAGTTTGGGGGAAACAACGATACCAGCTAGGGAATAATAGTTACAAGAGTTAAAGCGAAATAATGATACCAGCTGTGGAATAATGATTTCAAGAATTCAAGGGAAGCTATGATACCAGCTGGGGAATAATGATTTCAAGAATTCAAGGGACGCTGATACCAGCTGGGGAATACGTATTACAAAAATTGGAAAAATTTGATAGTGGTGATGGTAATTATTATATTTGTTAAAAAAGTAAAAATAAAAAAACTGTTGTTACTGCCAGTAATACCTCATGTTAGGGCAGTGTGGGACAGGTGGAACGACATTCTGAAGAATTTAATGACCGCATAGCTAGTGCAGTCGCCGCAAAGCTGTTCAAGTTAGGATTTTTCAGTTATGTCCACAACACACAAAAAATATCCTTGGCCTTACCGTGAATTGAATACGGGTCTCCTGCATGAGAGCCGCGCTCTAATCCATTCGGTCAGACGCTCCTCCTATTATTATATAATAACGAAATAAACTGAAATGGTATGTGAAGTTCTCATTTTTTTTTAAAATCTAAACCAAACAACAGAAAAAAATTCAGAAAGAGTCCACCAAAAATGTCACAATGGACGTGTTAGAATAGCGGAGGTGAGTTGTATGTGAAAAAAAGGAGGGATTGAAAGTTGAGGATGATTTCAGATTACCAGAATAAGGGTAAGTGGTTCGAATCCTGTGTTTGGTAATTTTTCCAGATATCCCTGATCTCAGTGTAGGTGAGACTGAGTTCCTTGTCATATTGAAGATGGACGATAAAACGTAAGTCCCGTGGTCAATATGATTCCGCCACAGAACCCTTGGCAGTTCCACATTGAGAAGATCAGGCTGGAAAGCCGCTACCCATTCAAAATTCATAAGAAGAGATTAAAATAAAAATTCCTAAAAAAAATCTTCACCATCTTCAAAATTACATCGGGGACCGTCACTGGTGCTACGTAGTTCGTGCTCTGCAGCTGAAATCTTTCTGTGTAAGAAAGCGATCGGAGCACACATGATTACTCACCGAAGCGCAATGATGATGGTGCTACCAATCAATCAATTAAATGAGAAAAAAAAAAGATAACGAAAAACTTAAGATGATGACAGGAAAAAAGATCAGAATCACAAGTGAAAAAACAATACAGTAAAAAGGTTCATAAAACAATCGTTATTGATTATTGGTTATTGGTTACTAAACTAATATCATTGCACTCCGGGCAGACCCATAGGTGCTCAGTCTCCCCAACAGATATCGAAGAGTACGCATACTGATGGTTCCTGTGGCTCGCTGATTAAAAACACCTCTCACTCTGCCTCTCAGACATCCAGTTCGATTTGAACAACGGGTAACTCCAAACTGTCTAAATCGCTTGATCGATTCAACATTGATTTTAGTGTCCTCATCCAACAGACAGTCGCGAAGAGACCGAAGAATATCCTCCTTACCTATCTTCAACTCCCCAACAATCGATGCTGTTGATGTAAGCAAGATAAAACACTCAATGGTGGCTAAAAGTAAATAGATAGAAGAAGTGAAAACTACAACATTCTTACAAGAACAACATTGAAATATTTGTCTCTGTCTATTATATTACATTACTTTTCTTATCTCTCTATTTTATACAGATGGATGATCAGGTATAACGGAATAGAGAGAGAGAGAGAGAGAGAGAGGGGGGGGGAGATGGATGGGGAGGGAGAGGTGGAGAGAGGGAAAGAAAGAGTTGTGAAAGAGCGAGGGAGAGGATTAGAGAGAGGGAAAGAGAGAGCGAGTGAGAGAGAGGGGGAAAGAGGGAGAGATAGAGTGAGAGAGAGATAGGGAGAGGGATAGAGAGTGAGAGAAGGGAGAGAGGGGAGATAGTGTGTGAGAGAGGAAGAGAGAGAGGGATATATATATATATATATCGAGAGTGAGAGACACAGGGATGGAGTGAAAATGTGAGAGAGTGAGAGAGAAATAGATAGGGAGATGGAAGAGAGAGAGAGAGAGAAATGAACAAAAAAGGCCACATTTTATTCTCATATGGCAGCCCACATGTCAAAGTAACCTTCTCGTATGCTCGTATAAAATAACATTTCTGCTTGAGGGGTCGGCGAGTAGTCAGAGGTTATCGAAACGAGTGATTTCATTTCCAGGAAGCCCGAATGTATAGACATGACACTTTGCTGAAAGCCATCTTAGAAGGGAAGATAGAAGGCAGAAGTCGAAGGTGAAGAAAGAAATCCAATGCACTGGGGCTGAAATTAGGTCGTGCCTGTTCTACATACCAAAGTAATGTACGGAAACCTACAAATCTGAGGTGGTCCACAGCCAACTCTATATAACTAGGCCAGACAACTAACTGGGTGTTCCCTGACCTAGATCAGAAAGGGGGCCGGAAAATATAAATGTTTGATGGAGAGCACTGCAAGTTTTTTTGCAATTTTACTCAATTCTGTGAGTCTATGGTTATTTATTGGTGAAAAATATTCATAATATTGATATTCCTTATTGTTAAACTTCACTTGTTGCATAATATAACTTCGGTTTAGCATTTTGTGTTGATTTTAAAAAGAATTCGTCTATATACACCAATACTGGAATGCGTGGTCACGAGGCGTAGTGGGGACTGCCTAGAGTAGTTGATAGTAGCTCGGCCTGCTAGCTGTGAGACGCCTCATAGTTCGGGTTCGAACCTACTGTCCGGCATTTGTTCGAGTCCCTTGGTCTTACTCAGGACGATAACGTGAGTACCTCTGAAGTCGGAGAAAATCTGCCTGTATGGTGAGGGAATACTAATTACGAGTACGTTGAGCACACGGCTGTTAGTGTAAAGTAATTTACAATGTGCACGCTGCTGCCATTGTAAGAAATTGGAAAACGGATTTTCACGCAAAAATCAGTTTCAGAGACTTCGTCTGAGTTGAAAGCGGACGGGAAAAAACAAAAAAAACCCAGGTATAGTTGAGGTCTGATTTCCCATAATTCTTACCTGAGTACGAAGGCCCATAAGTTTATGGTTGGCTCTGGGTGGTCAGACCGGATCAGATCAGATCTGGAGAAAACCGTGGGGAGGCTGCGGTAATACTAAGTAAATTAGCGATTTAAGTCACAGACATGTGTATATAGTATCGCATAAGTAAGCTATAAATGAATAATTAAATAATAAAACTAATGCAAGGTGCATAAGAACGGCGCGCAACGTATTCACATTCTCGGCGCAAAATCATAGAGATCGTAGAGAATGGTTAACTTGGTTGATACAGAGCCAACTATAAACTTATGGGCCTTCGGACTCACGTAAGATGTATGGGAAATCAGACCACAACTACACCACGTGACCTCGCATTCCAGTATTGTTGTATATAGACGAATTCATTTTAAAATCAACACAAAAAGCTAAATCGAAGTTATATTATGTAACAAGTTAAGTTTAACAATAAGGAATATCAATATTTGGAATATTTTTTACCAATAAAAACCACAGACTCACTGAATTGAGTAAAATTGCAAAAATGCGTGCAGTGTTCTATCATTCAGGTGTAATTTCCAGCCCCCTTTTCTGATCTAGGTCAGGAAACCCCCGGTCTCTTGTCTGGCCTAGTTATCTAGAGTTGGCTGTGGTTGACACAAGGGAAGACTGCAGTAAAACTATGTAACAGGTTTAAGGGTTTGGACACCTGCTGACAAGAATGCCCTGGTATCTTCTACCACAGACAGCCACATAGAAAAAGTATAACAAGTACAGAGCAAGAGGAAGATCACGCAAAGGATGGAGCGACAGCACCAAGAACAACTTTAAGAAAATGAATAACAGCTTTCAAAGTGCCATAGAACAAGCACACACAAGATCACTACACCCCACCCCCTTCCCCCACCCTACCCTTCTATAAATGAAGAATGCGCTCGACAGGTGGCGTGTCAATTCTGCGGGGAAGTACCGAAATTATAGGGAAAACCCGATGTTATGAAGTCATTCCTTTGTCTTGAATGTATTATAGACCTTTAGATGGGTCTCTGTTGAGGTTAGATGCTAGCCTCTCGTTCCAAAAATACTCAGGTCGCACCCTCGTGAAGCCATGTTCAAATTCTCACTGTTCAAATACCAGATCTCCTTCTTCTGCAGAGGGAAAGTGATAATTATCAATCCTGTATTCATTTAAGATGGCAGAAACATTTTAATTTCTCTTTCTCTTCAAATCATATGATAGCTGTGGTTCGTACATTTATATATATATATACATCTGTATTTCGCCAGAGTGGTTACCGGGGCCCAAATTTGGGGTGTAAAGAATAGAACCACTGTTACCTGCCACGCATGTAAGAGGCGACTCATGAGAGGAGGTTTGGCTGAAATCGGATGCAGGTGTCCGCTTAGGAATGCTAACCCGAAACAAATGATTGCAGAAAACGGATGCACCATGCAGTAAGGCGCATAACATGGTGCAACGATCCCTCACTATGAGGAATTAGATGACGGATTCTGAGGTCGTTAATCTGCCTCGGAGATTTAGCCACACAGTAAGAATGTCAGACCCACCATCACGAGGGTGGCCAAAACTTACTGTTGGAAGAGGTCGGCACAAACAGGTAAGCAGAAATCTTAGGAATTATATCCTACAGAACTGCCCCCAGTATGCAGACTTGAGAAGAAAGAGGTGGTCCACTTACACCAGCTTCCAAGACAAACTGTATGGCGTGACTGATAATCTGAGGCAGACGGCTGCCTTTATTAGAGAATCCGAAATCCCAATCTAGTGAGAACGCAGAAGACAAACTGTATGGCGTGGCTGATAATCTGAGGCAGACGGCTACCTTTATTAGAGAATCCGAAATCCCAATCTAGTGAGAATGCAGAAGAAGAAGAAGAAGAAGAATATACCTGTATCTCGCATCTGTCAGTCTCCTTTTCTAACGTTTAATTCATTACTTAAAGGGGCAGTTCTAGCAGGGTATACCGAAAAAGTGATATTCTTAAATTTCACAAAATATTTATTATCTAATTATAGGTTAACCTTTTGTGTACACATTTCTTGTAAAATAATTCTAAAATATTTAGAATTGGGTAAATAGTTGTCAAGTTATGATGAATCAAAGAGTACGAGATCTTCCTTGTAAGAATGTAAAAATACAGAAGCACAATTTTTTTCTTCAAATTTGTTCGAAAGTTAACAGTTCTTGATAATGTTTACAACGCAACTTTGTCAAATATTAGTCAATCATCATGTAATTTTGCATGTTTGTTTATATTAGAACAGTCTATATCGTATATTTGACAACCGGTACAATCGAGGGTAGACGAGACAGAGGAAGACAGAGAGAGATAATTTTGGATAGTCGGACTTCATGGCACGGTAGAGCGTCAACATCTGAGTTGATAGCAAACACCAACGACAGAGATTTGTGGAGATCCATGATCGTCTTCGCCTACACCAGCCGGCACAGCACCTGATGATGATGATATCGTATATTATGGAATTCCAATATCTTAATTACATTAATTTTTATGTTTTTTTCCCATTAGATCATTTTAAAACCATAAAAAGATCATTGTCAGGTGGCCAAAAAGTAAAATCTATTAAAAATATACAATTTTCCAAGAACTTGCCAAACTCACACTATCTGTGTGTATGCTGTTTAATTTTGAATGAATTTGACTGTACCATTTCATAAAAATGTGTAAAAAATGACATATTTTGCACAAGTCTAAAATAATTTTTCATGTCAAAATTCTCATTAACATTCTTGTATATAATGAACCTCAGAGACAATTACATTTTTAGATAGCTTAATGATTTGTTAAGTACATCTAAAAATCTGGAATCAAAATCTTTAAAATTGAATTTTTAATGATTTATTTACTAACGGCACACATTCTCTGCTAGAACTGCCCCCGTACTTTATCTTACACACTATGATCGCTTTCTATATTGCGTACTAGTGTTTCTTTTTATCATTCTTGTGTTGTTTTTTCTGGTTACATTGATGAAGTGTTTTAAACACTTCATTTCATGTACTGTGCCGTACGGTACCCATGAGAAGTTGATTTACTAGAGTAGCTTCCCTAGGTCGCTACCTCAGTCGCCTCTCACGACATGCCTGGTAGATCGCAGTCTTACTATTCTTTGCTCCCATTGAAAGCACTGACAACACATGGTTTTTTTCCCCTCTTGTGTACATACAAGAAAAAACCTAACCCTAACAGCTTCGCCGCGACTGTTTAAACTGTATACGAAAAAAGCAATTAATAATTAAAACTTTTTAAAAATGGTTGCTGTTGTTTGTTTATTTATTTATTTGTTTGTTTGAGTTCGTTCTTTACGACCAATTTGAACATTCTTATTGTGATGTATAATTGATCTTTGCCAAGAACGACTGACGTTACACCCCCGGTTATTAGACTCCAACATGTGTATGGTACCATGTGTATGGTAATGTGCTGTGAAATTTGTCACAACTGTTGTATTGTTTGCTTGATAAAGGCCTTTTGGTCGAAACGTTGCTATGTATTGTTATTGTTTTTGTATTTTATAAAACTACAGTTACTTTGTTATTACGTGTTTCGCAATTGCTACATCGTTTTACTGCAGTCTTCCCCTATCTTGATAAAACTATGGTACCATACACGTGTAGGACAGGGCGTGTGTTCCCGGCAACATAAGGCCAACTAGCTCAGTAGGGAAAACTAGCATTCCTGCTTAATGGTGGTTTGGGGAGGGGCGGGGGGAGGGAGGGTGTTGATTTTTTAAAGTGTTTGATAGAACACTGTAAGGTTTTCTGCAATTTTGCAAACTTCTAAGAAACCATTGTAATTTATTGGTGAAAAATATTAATAATATTGATATTCCTGATTGTTAAACATAATTTGTAACATAATATAACCTTGATTTAGCAAGTTGTATTGTTTTTAAAGTAAATTTATCTTTATCTAACAATACTGGAATGCGAGGTCACGCGACGGTTGTGGTCCGATTTCCGAGAATTTTTTACCTGAGCACGCCGGTCGTATGTTATCGGAAGCCACGGACAGGGCTTTCGAATTTTGGTCTGCCTGAAATGCATTGAGTATGTCTCGCTGACAGTCAGTCCTCCACACTTTCCCTTCCTTTGTTGATTCATTTCTCTTTAACGATCATTTTTCGCCGTATATTTGAGCTTTATGATCTTCGCGTTTATGAAACCATGAATATGACCATCGACGAAGTGGGTGAACTGGCAAGAGACAGAGTGAATTTCAGATGTGCTGCAAAGAGAGCAACGTTCTATAAAGGATACGAAGTTTGATGATGATCTTTGTCTAAGAGTATGTTAACATTATGCGCCATTTCTGGTAATTTTGTGAAGTGGTTCCAAACAAAGAATTTAAAAGTACAGTTTTGCAATAAAACTGAATACAAGTTTCAACCAAAGGGTGGTTATAAACACATTTCGTTTTTTTAAAAGTCTCATTGTCCTTATCTTGATAAAGACATTTTGATCGAAACAACCACTCTTTTTTTAATTTGTATTCTTCTATAAAATTTAATTCTGACCCCATTAATTATTTTTTTTTTCTGCCATCTTTTATTCAAGTATTTAATTCCAGTATTTATTGTACATCTCTAACTGGGGGAAAAAAATTTCTTAGAAGTTTATTTGTTTAGAGAGGCATCCATCAGCTGCTCTGGAGGTTACAGCTACGTAACGGGCTAATAGTTAAGCTTTATTAGTGTGTAATGCGTAACAAGGGTGAGTAAAATGTTTGTTTAGGGGACGACACATGTTTGCTCACGGAATCAAACACGACCTACCCCCTTCCCCTTTCACTTCTTTGCGCGTGAATATTTTTGAATACAGCTGGTCCATGTCGTGGGAAGTCAAATGTGTAATTAACGGTTGTGTGTTGCGCTTACAGGTACACTGACACACCTAACCCCCACCTCCCTCCTCCTCCTCTCATTCCTTTCCAACTCGTCACTAAAAGCAACGATCGTTAATTCTATGAAAGTTTAGCAAGAGCCATCATTGATTACAATTTCAAACATGCTAGCCTAAACTTATCATTTAAAACTTTTTAAAAAGAGTTGATATCGATAAAAGAAGATGTGAAAATATTTAGTAGGATACTTTTTAATCTTGCAGCTAATTTTGACCGTACAGCAGTTTTCCAGCCTGCTCTTCTCGATTTTGAAATGTCAAGGTTCTTTTACATGCTCAGCTTGAACCTACGTTTTATCATCCGTCCTCGATAGGACTATGAACTTGATCTCACCTACATCCGTGTGTTGCTGGGGCTCGCAAAGTGAGCAAAGAATAGTAATACCGCGGTCTATAAGGCATGTCGTAAGAGGCGACTGAGGTAGGCGCCTAGGGAAGCTACCCTAGTAAATTAAAAAGCGGATGTACTGGCTTACTTGTAGGCTCATAACTGGAACAACGTACAATCGCTCTTAGGCTGGGATCACATACATATCACAAAGAGTGGTTAACAAGTGGTCGATATGGAGTGGTCGAAGAAAAATATATCCCATAAACTGAGATCAGATATCTCTGGGAAAATATCTCGATGGCGCCACGAAGTGGGGACCCTCACCAGTGCTACGGAGTTTGTGCACTGGCGCTGATTTCTTCCTGTGTAAGAATGAGATCGGAGCACACATGGTTACTCACCGAAGTGCAAGGATGATGGTCCCATTATTCAATCAATCAATCAATCTATCAGGTCAGTACAAGGAAGTCAATATTTGACCTTTAGATACTTTTAGACCACACACAGCCCGAATTGTTACCGGGGCCCAAATTGGGGTGTAAAGAATAGAACCACTGTTACCTGCCACGCATGTATATGAGGCGACTAAGGAGGTTAGGAGGGGTTAAAAACACTAGATGACTACAGAACGGAGAGCGAACTGAGTAAACGCCGGCTGAAACCGGACACATCACCGAAGGATAAGCACCAGAGCTCCAAATGGTGCTGAAGATGTGACGTAAAACACACCAATGCTAAGGCTGCATGAATCAGATTTCCACATGAATAGAATTTATGGGGAGGTCTGGTACATCGGTCTGGGCGGTGATCGTGAGAGAGAGAGAGAGAGAGAGAGAGAGAGACCACACACCATACTACTGCCTTGTAGTTAGATTGGGGATAATCAAAGACTAGTGGAGCAAACCGTACACAAAACTGGACGGTAGGCAAACCAAGTAGTCCAAAAAAGACAGGTAACAAGAAAATAGCAACCTGCTGCATTGCATTGCAGGTAGGCTGGGGACAGCCAAAGACTGATGGAGAGCGAACCCAGTAAACGCTGGCTGAAACGGACACTTCGCCGAAGGATAAGCACCAGAGCTCCAAATGGCTCTGAATGATGTGACGTAAAAGTACGTTCTTGGCAAAGGCTGTTTATATATCACAATAAGAATGATCAAAATGGCCACACACAAAAAAAAACGATCGCGATAGAGAGAGAGAGAGAGAAGAGAGAGAGAGAGAGAGAGAGAGAGAGAGAGAGAGAAAGAGAGAGATCCCACACCTGAGTAGAAACGTTCAAGATACATGGAATTGAATACTGCGCTGAGAGTTTTGAAGTTTTCTGGGTGCGAAAAAGATCTGTAAAAACACTACACCAGCTCTACACTAGAATAGCGTTGATATACCTACTTTCTTGAGTCTCTTTACAATCAAATAAACACCATTCTTATGTTACCAAAACTTCTTTTTAAGCCTTCTTGAGTTGTACATGATTGATAGAATGATTCGTAAAACTATTCTCGTTTAACTTATATCTTCACCCGTTTGTTGCTGAGACTTGCAAGGGAGCAAAAATAATAACACTGCGACCTACAAGGCGACTAAGGTAGGGGGATAGGAAAGCAACTTCTCATGG
The DNA here is from genome assembly GCA_020796225.1 of Arion vulgaris. Lineage (NCBI taxonomy): Eukaryota > Metazoa > Mollusca > Gastropoda > Stylommatophora > Arionidae > Arion > Arion vulgaris. The sequence continues at coordinate 19,747,614 of CM036773.1, forward strand.
GTACGGTGAGCAAATGGACTTTGGGATGGCTGCTGCAGAGGAAGACAGAGCACGAATGGGAATACCCAATGTGCAATGACGTCGATCGCATAACATAACATAACATAACATACCCTAGTAAAAAAAAGCATCGCAGAAATCGGATGTGTTGGCCAACCTGAAGGCGTATAACTGACACAACGTACAATCGCTCTTAATCTCATCATTATCATCAGGTGTAATTTATAAGTTATATCAGAGTGTAAGCCAATAAATATGAAAATAAAAATTAACTCCATTTGGAGAATTTAAGTTATCTTCTTCTTCTTCTTCTTCACACCTTTCAACTCCCATCGGAGCACAGGTCTTCAACAAACTTCTTCCAACTCTTCTATCCTGCCATACCTTCCAATTCTTTCCATGTTTTACCTATCCTTTTAATATCATCCTCCATCTCTCTTTTTCGGATATGTCTAGGCCTTCCCTTACTCATCTTTCCCTGCGGGTTCCAAACCAGTGCCTGTTTTGCAATGCTTCCGGTCGGTCTTTTCAATGTGTGTCCTGTCCATCGCCAGCGTCTCTTCCTTAGCCTTTTCTCCACTGGTATCTGCTTAGTTCTTTCTCTGAGTTTCTCATTCATAATCTTATCATACCATCTCAGTCCCTCTATTCTACGTAAACATCCATGTATGAATGTATGTAGTTTTCTGGTGGTATTCAAGTTATTACAAGTCTAAAAATAATATTTATAAATAATTTTTTGGGAGTTTAAGAAAACTTCACGAAAATGGCAAAAACACCAACTGAACGTTAGAATGAACATAAACTAAATAATAAATATTGATAATTGCTGAAAGGAAAGACCATGTTCTCAAATTTAAAAAAAGGCGAATCTGAAGTTCCATTTGCAGACGCTTCTAGTAAACAAACATGTCTTCCAAGAACGCGAAGGGAACATACTGTGACAGGTAGTTATGTTGGAGGTTGCTTCCCTTATTAGTTTAATAACTTTTAAATGACAGTCGAAATACTCATCGAAAATTGTCTTTCAAATAAAAAAAACAGAAGTAATGGCAGGTGTCGACAATATGTCAGTTTCCAGGTGAGTTTTCCTGGTATTGTGCTCAAACCAGACGCCATACAGTTCTCAGTAGGAGCCAACTTGTACAATTTGTACTTAAAGTGCGCGGGAAGGTAATTATAATAAAGTCGGTATTCTTGATTGGATTTGACGAAAAGTAAAATAAAAAATAGTTTTAACAATTTATAAATTACAGTACAGTAAAAACCTCGATAAACCGTCACTTGTTTAACCGTTATTTTCTGTTATTCGTCATCGTTTGAAAAAGAATATTATCAAAGTGCACCGATTAGTTAGAAATACAAGGGGAGGCAAATGCAACACAGTTCCTACTTCTGTGTAAGATTCGGAACAACGCCGCGCAGTAAGTTCGAACCTCAAAGACACAGAAGGAGATCACATATTATTTTTAAGTAACGTAGGGTTGTAGTATTACAATACATTTCTGAACATTCATCATCATCAAACAGCTTGTCTAGAGCAGAACTTTGCCACCCCAACAGTCCTCAGGAATTTCTCTCTCTCATAGGCCTCTGCAGCCGTCATGTTGAAACAATCAGTTACATCCTGAATCCATCTTCTCCGTGGTCGTCCTGTTCTTCTCTTTACTAGTATGCCTCCTTCCATGATGGTCTTCTCCAGCTCTTCGTGTCTTTTTATATGTCTAAAATACCTCAATTTTCTCTTTCTTATTTGTAGCATCAGCCAGTTTTCTTTGATTTTGAGTTCTTTCTGGATATATCTATTTGTTCTCTTCTCTGTCCCAAGATATACGAAGGACTCTTCTGTAACACTTATCTTCAAAAGCACATATATGTTTTTCCACTGACTTATTAAATGTCCATGCTTCACACCCATAAGTTGATATTCTGTACATTACTACTCTTATATTGAATTTTATATTGATAGTTTTGTCAAATTAAAATTCAATATGTATGTATTATTCACTTTGAAAGGATTTTGTTTTCATTTTCGTTCTAAGCCCGCAGTGAAATCACGCTACTGTATATATGTATTAAGAGATTTCTGTTATCCGTCTATTCGGTTATCCGTCACAGCCCTGGTCGGGACGGTGACGGTTAATCGAGGTTCTACTGTATCTTCTTTCTCTTCATCGGGTTCATGCTGTCATATTGTTAACTTTAGTAAAGGATGTAGTTATATGTGTTTTCACATTGATGTACATCATTATCACCATCATCGTCATCATCATCATCATCGCCATCAGCATTATCATCATCAGCATCGTCATTCCCACCATCATCATTGTGATCATCTATGTAATTTTGACTAAATGTCGAGGGACACTGGAGATAAGTTAAGCAAGTATTAGCACAAAAATCAATCAGTGGTTCCATAGTCGGCACCACGACTACGCCTAAATCAATCAGTGGTTCCATAGTCGGCACCACAACTACGCCTAAATCAATCAGTGGTTCCATAGTCGGCACCACGACTACGCCTAAATCAATCAGTGGTTCCATAGTCGGCACCATGACTACGCCTAAATTTATAGCGGACGATCGGGGAACAACAAACAAAAGATGAAGATACATTCTTCTTCTTCAGAGATCGCCGCTCATGCGCTTAGTTTACTGTGGACCACACACTGGGCAGTCAGCTTCAGTAGGTCGTTCAGGTTTCCCTAGAGTTTATAGTAAACCCAATTGCAAGTTGTCTCTCAGCTCATCTAGAAGAGGACAGTCTTGCAGGACATGCTCCAGTGTTTGTTCCGCTTGTTGACACTGGCAGAGAGACGTTTCACTTATTCCTAGTCTATGTAAGTGTCTATTTAGTCTAAATTATCCAGTAGTAGTCGAAATATAGAAAAGTGACCTGGTCTGTTTTCTGCTTAGGTCTTTGAGGAAGTCTTTTTCATAATCATATCCAGTGTTTGTCTTTCAGTCTATTGCATATTTTCTCTGTATGAGGGTTTTGACCTCTTGAAAAGACAAGGGTTGGTAAACAGAAGAGATACCTTCTTCTTCTGCGTTCTCACTAGATTGGGAATTTGGACTCTCTAATAAAGGCAGCCGTCTGCCTCGGACGCTAGTGTAAGTGGACCACCTCTTTCTTCTCAAGTCTGCATACTGTGGGCAGTTCCGTAGGATATACTTCCTATGATTTCTGTTTTCCCGTTTGTGCTGACCCCTTCCCGCAGTAAGTTTTGGCTACCCTCGTGATGGTAGGTCTGACATTCTTACTGCGTGGCTAAATCTCCGAGGCAATTGGCGACCTTAGAATCCGTTATCCCATTCCTCATTGTGAGGGTCGTTGCACCATGTTATGCGCCTTACGGCCTGGTGCATCCGTTTTCTGCAAGCATTTGTTTCGGGTTAGCATTCCCTAGCAGACACGTGCATCCGATTTCAACCAAACCTTCTTAGCCGCCTCTTACGACATGCGTGGCAGTTAACAGTGGTTCTATTCTTGACCCCCCAAATTTGGGCCCCGGTAACCACTCGGACGAGAAGAGATATGAAGAAATAGTTTGAGCTCAGATTTAATAGAGGACATAAGAGGAAGAAGATTGTGCCTGTAGTTTGTTTCTCATCAAGATCGGCAAATGTGGCGCTGTAACAACACAAGAGGCACTCGCATAGCTGAGAATCGGCGTACCGTTGAAATACAGAGAAAACGAGCTGCGCGAAAAGACAGAACACACAATACCCACATGTCTAATCTTGGTCATGAATGCCCTACATATGGTAGTGGTTTGTGTTATAGGATTTGACCCTACAGTCACCACCGCACACACCAGAGAGGTGCAGTAGCACACGTCTAATGCTGTTGTCACCATCGATATCATTACTTACTTACTTAATCCCATCATGCCTAGTGACACATGGGGCTTCAGAAAGGACTTTCCATGCTCTCCTGTCCCGTGCAACCTTCAGCGCAGAGCCCCACGTCAGAGATGCGGTGTCTAGTTCCTCTTCCATCATGCGCCTCCATGTTGTCCGTGGTCTGCCTTTCTTTCTCTTTCCCTCTGGTGTCCAAGTGAGGCTATCCTTGCAGGCATTTCTTGTCTCATTCTCATAACATGTCCGAACCATTTCCATCTTCTCTTTTGAGTATGTCATTCATTGCCTCTTGTCTTGTGTCTTGGAGTAGTTGGTTATTGGATATTTTTACTGGCCAAAAGATTCCCAAGATTCTGCGAATCGATTATCGATTTCATAGACGGCTTTTATTCATTTGTGTCTCACTTACCTCCAATAATGAAGATTAAGTCCTGGACATTGCCCACACTTGGAGCAACCTCGAGATGTGTCTGTTGTTGCTGACCGTTTCTCCCAGCTTTTATGTCCATTAGCACTTACGGCACTTGCATAATCTAGGAATAAAGAAGGTACTTGTGTAATCCTAGGGAATAAAGAAGGTACTTGTGTAATCCTAGGGAATAAAGAAGGTACTTGTGTAATCCTAGGGAATAATGAAGGTACTTGTGTAATCCTAGGGAATAAAGAAGGTACTTGTGTAATCCTAGGGAATGAGGAAGGTACTTGTGTAATCCTAGGGAATAAAGAAGGTACTTGTGTAATCCTAGGGAATAAAGAAGGTACTTGTGTAATCCTAGGGAATGAGGAAGGTACTTGTGTAATCTTAAGGAATAAAGAAGGTACTTGTGTAATCTTAGGGAATAATGAAGGTACTTGTGTAATCCTAGAGAATAAGGAAGGTACTTGTGTAATCCTAGGGAGTAAAGAAGGTACTTGTGTAATCCTGGGGAATAATGAAGGTACTTGTGTAATCCTAGGGAGTAAAGAAGGTAATTGTGTAATCCTACAGAATAAAGAAAGTACTTGTGTAATCCTAAGGAATAAAGAAAGTACTTGTGTAATCCTAGGGAATAAAGAATGTACTTGTGTAATCTTAGGGAATAAAGAAGGTACTTGTGTAATCCTAGGGAATAAAGAAGGTACTTGTGTAATCTTAGGGAATAAAGAAGGTACTTGTGTAATCTTAGGGAATAATGAAGGTACTTGTGTAATCCTAGGGAATAAAGAAGGTACTTGTGTAATCTTAGGGAATAATGAAGGTACTTGTGTAATCCAAGGGAATAAAGAAGGTACTTGTGTAATTTTAGGGAATAAGGAAGGTACTTGTGTAATCCTAGGGAATAAAGAAGGTACTTGTGTAATCCTAGGGAATAAAGAAGGTACTTGTGTAATCCTAGGGAATAAGGAAAGTGCTTGTGTAAACCTAGATAGTAGGAAGAGAATATGAAGAGAGAGAGAGAGAGAGAGAGAGAGGGAGAGAGAGAGAGAGAGAAGATGTACCAACCAATATCGTTTGCTGACAGTAAAGCACGGGAGTATTAAGATATCTGCTGTATTGAGGGACGGAGCTCGTATGGGCTTGTCCAATGTGGGAGGGTGTCGATCATGAGAACTCACTAACTAAACAATACATAAAATATTTATGTTATCCTGCACCATAAACAGTCTTCTCCTTCTTCTTCTTCATCTTTCGCCCCTAGGGAAGTATAGGTCCACAACCAAAGCCTTATAAGGCCGCCGGTCCAAGACCACCTTTCCAGATCTCTCCACTCTCAAGAAGGTAAGTCGGCAGTCCGATTTTCTTTCGAATTTCACTGGGTTGCTTCATGAGCATAAACAGAGTACTTATATAATTCTTTTTCTTTCGTTTATCGTCACAATCTTACCGGATTGTTGCCCAGTCTCGTGGTTTTTATATTTTTGTCTTGCTCTGCTCTATTGGCTTGAGTAAGAGTTGCTTTTGTTTTTGGCAGGATTCTGCTATGCCACATCACCATCTTTTGCGGGGCTTTCTATCACCTTCTTTCCTGATATTCTGTTGTGGAAGACGCTTACTGTATACAGGGCAGTTTGGTTTCATTCTCATTAAGTGTCTGAACCACTTCATTCTTTGTTTCTCAATGTGATTCAAGCAAGGTTATGTCTCAACTTTCTTTCTTATGCTGATGCTGGTGAGTTTTCTGATGTTGCTTGTAACTATTCGTAGGTTTCGCATTTCCCATGTAGTTATTTTTTTTAGACTATGTTTTGCTCATTGTTCATGTTTATTTCTCGTAACACCGTTTTATACACACGAAGCAACGTTAATCTATCTACTTCTAGCTAGGTTTTTTTTCTTTCTTAAACATTTTGATTAAGTGTGAATCCAATACAATGTTATCTAGGTAGTCAGCACTCTTCATCGCCGAGAACGTTATCCATCTCATTCCTTCTCTCAGGTGTTCTCTTAAATGTGACACATCATCCAGTATACAACAGTTAGAATGCTAGCGAGAGTTGAAAAATGACTAAAGATAAAGAAAGTAAGTTAAATGCATTTGAAAATATATGCCTGCGAAAAATAATGAACATAAAATGGAAAGAATTCAGAAGTGATGAAATCAGAGAAATGTTTGGTCAACCACTAGTGATAACTGTTATATGAAGGAGAAGATGGAGATATGTTGGACACACCTTGAGGAGAAATGTTTGGTCAACCACTAGTGACAACTGTTATATGAAGGAGAAGATGGAGATATGTTGGACACACCTTGAGGAGAAATGTCTGGTCAACCATTAGTGACAACTGTTATAAGAAGGAGAAGATGGAGATATGTTGGACACACCTTGAGAAGAAATGTCTGGTCAACCACTAGTGACAACTGTTATAAGAAAGAGAAGATAGAGATATGTTGGACACACCTTGAGAAGAAATGATCAACGAATATCAAAGCAGACATTGAAGTGGGATGCAGAGCGTTCAAGAAAGAGAGGACGACCTAAGGAGACCCTGAAAAGAACATTGATGAAAGCGGCAAGAAATCGGTTTCAGTTCCATGGAGGAGATTGAGTGAGTTGCCCAGGATAGAGCGGTATGGAGAAATTGCTTGCAGGCCCTACGTAACATGTAACAGTGCGAGAGGAATTATGCATTATTGTTATTAACAACCAGAATGAGAATTTATGAAAATGAGCAAACCCTGGCCGATTCATGTTTTTTTTTTTTACTTCAAACGGTTTGCTTTTTGCTGCTGCACCCAGTGATGCATGCGAAATTAGCATAATGATCTTTGATAATTAAGACAATGTAATTTGGGATTCCATATTCCCACCGCATTCCCTGTGAACTGTCTGTACTTGTCTGAAAGTTATCAAAAGCCTTGTCGAAATCAACCAAGTTTATGTACAGTTGTCCTTGATATTCAAAGAGTTATTTTGTTATGTTTCTCAGATCAAAGATAGGATATGAATAGTATACATTACTTATTCATATTATTTGTTCTTATTTAGTTTTTGAATTTCATCATCATCAGTTGCTCGTCGAGAACCAAGAGTATATAAGACAGAGATCCAAATATTTTCATTCAACTCGATTTTCTCCCTTTCGTTTCAAAGCTTCCAAAGATGAAGAATAGACTTCATAGCACCGGGTTTCCCCCTATAGCTCCGCCCCTGTCGACAGAGATAGCATGACATCTGCTGAAAGCATTGCAAAAGCACGAACTCCGTAGCTCCAGCAACAATCCTAGGAATCTCATGAAAAAATGTGCACATGTGTCTCGGTCCGGATTCGAACCAAGAATCTTCAGTACGACAGGCAACTGATTTTTCTTTTTTCCGATCCAGAAGCACTTGAGCTTTTCAGCTCTTCGGCTCGGTGCCATGGACATTGTAACCCTTCGGTTCGGTGCCACGAACACCCTAAATCTGGGGAATCTGTGACTTTTTCTGCCATCCCGCGGAATTGAACCCGCACACACAGAGGGATAGTCACCCGTAGTCCAACGCGCTACGAACACGCTGGGCAGACGGACAGGCAACTGACTTAACTACTTCGTCATTGAGACCCCCCTTTCTTTCCACCTGAAACCTAGTCTTATGAATGTCCTTGAGTTAAGCCTCAGAATTTTATTCACTATGTGCCCTTAAGCCTCCTCTTCCTCCGCTGTCCCTGCGTTGTTCACTTCATTGCCTTTCTGTTATCATCCCGAGGACACAGTTTTGGATCTAATGTTTGATAATTTACTTGTCTACCCAGTTTCACTTCGTTTACTAACTGAATGATTGATAGAGCTATCCTTATTGTACTTCCGTGAATATCCATATGTTCTTCGATCTATTTAGCTGTACATGAAGATCTCAGCCAGGGCCGCGTCGTGCTACGATGCAGAGAGGCGGCCGCATCAGGCGGTACCATAAAGGGGGCGGCATCAGCAGCAAAATACAAATTACAATTTAAGGTTATTTTAAATAAAAAAGATTTAAGGGGTGGCATTTCGAATACTTGCATCATACTGAGAAAATATACCGCACGGTCCTGATCTCAGCTGCAATGCACGAATTTCGTAGCAATGTTACCCTGTACACTTTGATGATGTGAACATTTTTAGGAATTTTCTTTAATTTTTTATTTTAATGAATCATGTCTAAGCATCGATTTTTGGGTAGTTGAAGATAGATAAAGGGGATGTTCTTCGGTCTCTTCGCGACTGTCTGTTGGATGAGGACACTAAAATCGATGTTGAATCGATCAAGCGATTTAGGCAGTTTGAAGTTTCCCCATTGTACAAATCGAACTGGATGCCTGCAAGGCAGAGTGAGGGTGTGTTTAATCAGCGAGCCACGGGAACCATCAGTATGCATACTCTTCGATATCTGTTAGGCGAGAGTGAGCACCTATGGGTCTGCCGGGAGTGAAATGACGTCAGTTTAGTAACCAATAACCAATAATCAATGTCTAAGCAGCGGCTGTGGAGCACAATCTTATTGAGTTTCAGTTGCCAATGTCTTTTTTACATGTTGTACTTGAGCACCAACAGTTCAATTCATGAAAAATTTGGTTCATCGGTCTAGGCGGGAATCGAGAGAGAGTGAACTTGAGCACGGAATCTACGTTCAATCGTCTGTCTCAAATAAGACTTGGAACACGATCTCACCTACACTGAGATTAAAGATCTCGGGAAAAAATATCCCTACCGCTCTACGCGGGGGAACGAACCAAGTACCTTTGCAACGAGAGGCGAGTGTAGTAGTGAGGTTATTTATACCAGAAGATAATGATAAGTAAAGATATATTTCTAGTAAAATGCAAGCAAGGAAGGAATGACCAGGCTATATAATAAAATCTTAGTAAGTCTAGGAAAAAAAAAAAAGTGTACCTAAGAAAATTGGACGCAATTTGAAAATGTATTGTGTAGTAAACATCACGTGATATCCGGGGTATTATTCAACGATGTACTGCTTGAAGGGTTGGTATCAACGCATTTTTTATAATGACGATGAATTTAAGACAGATAGGAAAATTCCATGTTTACTATTTTATGGAACCATGTTCGAGAAGAGATGACTCGATTATACTGAGCAGCCTGGTAAACAAAGGGAGCAAATTATTGGTAGGTTGAAATAAATAGACCAATGAAATTTGGTTGAGTTTTAATGAGCGTAGTAGATTGAAGTAAACAACTGCTATCTAGATATTTCTAGATATTTCGGGGATATAGATTGCGTAATGCCAGCCTGGTATAAATACTCGGGGATGGAATTCAGACGGGGATATTGAACAAACACTGCGGACAAGTGTTGTTGTGGAGGGGGCTCAAGCAGAGCAGACCCTATGATTTATATAGAATTTATAGAGATCCAGTGGTCATGGAAGACTCGATGGACCAGTAGGGATTTTGGTTCTGGTAGGCCTACATAGATATTTAAGACAGTGTACATTTTTCGGTCGAGTCATGGGATATCCAGAGATTTGTTGATTTGGTGGGATTGTTGTTTTTAATTTCATGTAAAAATAGAATGATAAAGTTCTCAGCAAGGTATGCAGAGAGTAATTAAAATTTGATTAACTTTCATCTGAGATGATGGCATTTGTGAATTGATTTCTGGTGAGAGAGATTCTCTAGATCTTACAACAGCAGAAAGAGAACTTACCGAGAAAACTACAGAATCTTAGTCTGGTACAGATTACCAGTGGTGCCGTGGCCAAACAGATAGGATAGAAAAAAAGAGAGCATTCATAGACCCCTAATAAGGGTCAATCAACAGCATTTCCTGCATGCGACCTGCTATACGAGCACTTTAGCTCAACACCACAGAGATCATTTACGACTCTGTATTAGAGAAACACGTAGTAAATAAGTAAAAGTTGCAGACAGAGGGTTCAGGTAAGAGAGGGCGCCCTAGGGAAACCCTGGCACTGAACTTTACTGAGAGAGACAAGAAATACCGGATTCAATTCCATGAAAGAGATTGAGCGCGTTGTCCAGGACAGAGCGGTATGGAGAAATTACTTGCAGGCCCTATGTAACGTATAACGGTACAAAATAAACATATTTATATACATATACAAGACCCCCTTGTATATATATATATCGCGTGGAATTTTCCCGACCGCGACGGCTCTCAGGTCGACCCAGCCTCAACTGGGTACCAGACATGCTCTGGGAAAGTAAAGGAGGCCGGCGTGATGCTGACCACATCACCCATCGTGTGCCGACGATCAATGAAAAATACAGGCCTAACACTGTATTGACCTATATACCACGAGGTATGAAAGGGTTCCTTTACTTACTATATATATATATCGCAGCTTTACATTTTTTTATGAAATAAAAATCGGGGCATATCCTTTACAGGACGTATCCATCAACAACAGTAAAGGAGTCGTTGATTTTCTAGGTACCACTAACACGTTCAGTAGTTTGTCATTGCTTTCTGAACGGCGAAGTCTATTTTTACCTTTCGTAAAAATCCCACGGAAACGAATTTGCTTCCAAACTTGCCCACCGTGGGGTTTGAACCAGGTACGCTTGGGTTTGTGATCGAGCTCACTACAGCTACAGACGATAACAAGTTTTGGTGTATTACTGCTAAAGCGAGATTCGTAACGAAAAGTTATATATTTACATTGTTTTGATCTGCATCTTTCCCATTTTTAAGATTGTCTGTGATCATTTTATCCTTGCGTGGTATGTCTGTGATCAGTTTATCCTTGCGTGGTATGTATGTGATCAGTTTATCCTTGTGTGGTATGTCTGTGATCAGTTTATCCTTGTGTGGTATGTCTGTGATCAGTTTATCCTTGCGTGGTATGTCTGTGATCAGTTTATCCTTGTGTGGTATGTCTGTGATCAGTTTATCCTTGTGTGGTATGTCTGTGATCAGTTTATCCTTGCATGGTATGTCTGTGATCAGTTTATCCTTGCGTGGTATGTATGTGTTTATGGCAAAATCGTTTTCTTTTTTTGTGATGTCTTGATACGTATTAAGTGTTTCTGTGATGTCTTGATACGTACTTGATGTTTCTGTGATGTCTTGATAGTACTTGGTGTTTCTATGATGTTTTGATAGTACTTGGTGTTTCTGTGGTGTCTTGATACATACTTTGTGCTTCTTTTTTTGTTTTACGTTCACCCGAACTTACTTTATGTGTAAGCATTGCGTTTAATATAGCACCATTGATTGATATTTGCTTGAAGGATTGCTTTCATTATCACTAGTGTCCCTCAACATTTAGGCAAGCCTTCGTCCGACCTCAGAGGTACTTGTAATTTAGATGCTCAAGTAAAGAGTCAGGGTTTCCTGTTGTATAAATGCGAAGCGTGTGCACATAAAAAATGTTGTCTCTAGTTGAGCTCACGTTTCGACATGTGATGAGGAAGGGAGGTTTAGAACACATTGTGACAACCGATAAAATCTAAGGTATACGAGACAGAGGAAGACAGAGAGAAAATGTTAGATAGCCTGACTTCATAGCACGGTAGAGCGTCAACATCTGAGATGAAAGCAAGCACCAGAGACAAAGATTTTTTGAGATCCGTGATTGTCTTCGCTAGCCGGAACGGCACCGGATGATGATGATGATGATGCTAGCTAGGCTCGAACCTCATTATTTTCCCGGCATCTGGTCACTAGAGACCCGTGTTAGCAACTTCACTATTGGGTATCCACTTGGTGCTACTATAATTTTTTTGAATGTTTCTCTGAAGTATTCAACCCATTTTATGTAATGAATAACCAACCATTATTTGTCTCCTGTCGATGTAGTACATCATGCAACTTGTCCATCTTTTAATGTTTATTTTTAAATTTGTATCGCTGATTTTTTCTTCCCAACTTGCTCTCAAACTTTTCTTGTAGTATGGTTGTCAAAATAAGGTTCGAAGAATTGAAAAAGAAATTTTAGTTTCTAACTTTAAAATGAAATTTCGTGAGTAATGGCTGCCTATTCAATGACTCCGTGCATTTGTGTTTTCCTTTGAGACTCCGCACAGGACACAGACGATAACGATCCCATCTCTACAACATGAAAGCAGGTCAATCTGACCTATACACATGTCAAAGAGACCCTAGACTTCCAAACACATTCTGCAAAACGTGTCTCGTCTTCGATGACTTGAGATCTTAAACATGGCCTCTTGAGACTAATTTTAATGAAATATTTTTGATACCCTCTAGGACCTCCTGCTGCCAACTGAATTCATGGGAGTAATTTATCTCGCTGTGTATACCTTGGGGTATACGAATCTGATCGTCAAAGAAGAAGAAGACTGATTTGATCGATTGATTGATTGATGGATTGATAAGACTATCATCATTGCACTTCGGTGAGTAACCAAATGTTCTCCGAACTCTTTCTTACACATGAAGATCTCAGCGGCAGTGCATGAACTCCGTATCACCAGCGAGGATAATTTTAAAGATGGTGATATTTTGTGGGAATTTTATTTGTGATCTTTTCTAATGAATTTTTCCCGGGCAGCGGATTTCCAGCCTGATCTTATCGATTTTGAACTACTAAGGTTTTTTTTACGTGCTCAAATTGAACGTGGTACCTATATTTTATCGTCCGTCTCCGATATGACTAGAAACTTGTTCACACCTACACTGAGATCAGGAATCTCTGGGAAAATATCCAGATGGCTCCACTAGGGAGCGAACCGTATACCTTTGGAGCGATAGACAAGCACCTAACCCACTACGCCACAGAGAAGAAAGGAAGAAGAAGATGAAGATGAAAGAGACATTGAAATAGATGATGAAATATAGAAAACTAAATCTCCCCACGACGCTTCAGGCAAGTGTGGTTAAGATAAGATAAGATAAGATGAGAGGCAAGTGTTATAGATTACTTAAGAACTATACGCATAAACATTACCTTTTTCTTTCTACTTTTCTCTAATCCTGTTTAAAGCCGGTTTAAAAGCCGAAGGATTGACTTAATTGCACCGGGTTTTACCCCATACGGCTCGGTCCTCTCCGCAGAAATGGCACGCCACCTGCCGAGAGTATTGCACAAAGCACGAACTCCGTAGCTCCAGCAACATTCCTAGGGTCTCTGGAAAAAACTGCACTCGTGAACAGAATGGCGTGGTCCGGACTCGAACCCTCGACCTTCGACTCACAAGGCAAAGGGCTTAACCCCTTAGCCACAGAGACTCCCGAAAATATTGATGTCAGAAGTGGGATTTGAACCCACGCCCACAGAAGTGGACTGCGACCTGAACGCAGCGCCTTAGACCGCTCGGCCATCCCGACTTGCTCTAATCCTGTTTTGCCTCACAGTGTCAGGATAAGAAGAGACTTATAGCACGGGCTTTTGTGTGCGTTTCATAAACAGTGTTTTTCGTCCCCTGTTATCTCTGAGGTTCACATTTTGCGTGGACGACCTTTTGCTTTGTATTCACTGTATCGACGTAATATTGCTGTTTGAGGTGCAGTATCTGTTGGTAATCTGATTATGTCGCCGAACCATATAATTTGTTGTTTCTTGATGAAGTTCAGTACTGATGTTGTACCGAGCGTTTTTAAGAACACTGCCCTCTAGCTCTCCAGGTAGTCGTGTTCTTAAAAAACGCACGTCTGTATGGCTTGACCAGCGTTTCCCAAAGTGGGCGGTACCGCCCTCAGTGGGCGCTGAAGCGTTCTAGTGGGCGATTGGGTGTTCAGACGATTAGGGTTCGGTGGCTCATTAAAGATGAAATTACTAATAAATGTTTTTAAATAAATTATTTTCGTGATTTTGAGATTGAACCATCATTTAAAATTTGAATTTTGCATTTTAATTCATCTTATGCCCGCCTTACACGATCCATTTAAAAAAAAAAAAAAATTATATTTCATGCAAAAATCATTAAAAATTGACCATACATGACAGAAATATATATCAATTTGCTTGTCAAGAGTATGTATATATGTGAAAGGGGGCGTTGGCAAAGTTTATATTGTGCAAAGTGGGTGGTGGGCCGAAAATGTTTGGGAATCTATGGGCTAGACAATGGGTGTCGTAAGAAATAATGGTTTGTGGTTCAAATTATGTGTTTGGTAATATGTTTATTTCCGGAATCTTCAGACACTTGTTTGATGTCTTTTATAAACAGCCTCGACTATTTATATCCTGTTCTATCTGTCTTTTGTGCCCGCCTGATCAGCGTGTTCGCAGCGCGTTGAACGACGGGTGACAAGCCCTCTGTGAGTGAGGGTTCAATTCCATAAAAGCCACAGGTTCTCCAGATTTACGGTGTTCGTGGCACCAAACCGAAGGGTTACGATGTCCATGGCACAGCAAGTGCTTCTGGATCGGAAAAAAAAATATGTCGTTTGTTTTATTTTCTCTTTTACAGTTCGTTAAAGTATAGCGTTATCACGTTCTTGTAGTATGTGTGTGTGTGTTCTCTCTCTCTCTCTCTCTCTCTCGCGCGCGCGCGCGATCCTGGTATTGTGTCTCATGTCTACCATTAACCTTGTCATGTTGTTGTTACTATTGTTGTTCTTGCTTACGATTTATATTAGTTTACAATATGGTTCAGGCAGGGGCGGCTAGTCATTAAGGGCCAGTGGGGACCGACCCCACCAAAACTGAAAGGGCAATCACTTCCCGGAATAGACAAATAATAGTAAATACTAAAAAAACATGATTTTTCCAAAAATTTTGTCTGGCCCCCCCAAAGAAAAATGACCACGAGCCGCCACTGGGTCCAGGTATGCTTCTCTGGCGTGTGGTCCGGGTTCAATTCTACCGTGGGCTTGGAATTGTTTCCAACCGTAACGTAACGGCTCTCCGGTCAATTCCAATTGGGTACCAGGAAAAAACTTAGAAGTAAACGCGACCGGCGTGATGTTGACAACATCATCCATCCTGTGCCGACGGTCAATGAAAAATACAGGCCTAACACCTTGAGAAGAAATGATCAAAGGATACTGAAGTCTGAATATACTGTAGTTGGCACAGGGTTCAATAAAAAATGGATGCTCTAGGGAGACCCTGAAACGAACTTTGCTGAGAGAGACAGGAAATATCGGTCTCAGTTCCATGGAGGAGATTGAGCGAGTTACCCAGGATAGAGCGGTATGGAGAAATTATTTGCAGGCCCTATGTAACATATAACGGTACGAGAGGAATTATTACTAACACCGTATTACTCTATATATACCACTTGATTCAACAAAAAAGGCTCCTTTACTTGTTTATAGTTCAGATAACTCAATAGTAAGTCGATAGATAACAACAAAATAATTTTTTAAAATTAATAATAATTATAATTCCTCTATTACAGGGGTGGGCAAACTTTTTGTGCAGAGGGCCACATTGAAAATTATAAAGCTATTGGAGGGCCACATTTAATATTATGTATATTTTTGTTTAATTCTCCGTAAGTAATCAATTAAATATTTTTATTGTAAACAAAGGTAGTTTTACATAATGTAGATAACTTCTGAAATAAATTATATTTCTAACAGACTTACACTATAACAGTATATTTTCTAATATGGATAAATGTGTTTGAGGGCCGCAAAATATCCAATGGCGGGCCGGATGCGGCCCGCGGGCCGTAGTTTGCCCACCCCTGCTCTATTACATTTATGCGTTATATAGGGGCTTGAAGTAATTTCTCCATACCTCTCTGTTCTGTGCAACTCGCGCAATCTCATCCATGGAATTGAGACTGATATTTCTTGCCTCTCTCAGCAAAGCTAGTTTCAGGATCTCCCTAGAGCATCCATTTTTTCTTGAACCCTGTGCCAACTACAGTATATTCAGACTTCAGTATCCTTTGATCATTTCTTCTCAAGGTATGGCCAACATATCTCCATATTCTCCCTCATATAACAGTTGTTACTCGTGGTTGACCAAAAACGTCCCTGATTTCATTACTTCTCCTGAATTTGTTTCATTTTATGTTCATTATAAAATAAATTAGCCAAATTAATTCACAGGTTGAGTTGTATGAAAAACTATAAAACGGATGTGCAACCCCCAGCATGCGGTCTAGATCAGGCCCGCGGAGTATTTCAACCGACCTGCTAGAGGTATTCAAAGTTCAACTAAGTCCAGCCTAGGAAATAATTTATCGTTAACTGTTCATGTTACATATCCACTCCCACCCTTCCCAAAATAAAGGTGTTCGCAAACTTATTTTCAACAAACATTTCTGGAAAACTCTTTAATTTAAAAATAACGAAACGAAAACAGGTTTGATAAAACACTGCAAGCTTTTTTAATTTTACTCAATTCTGTGAGTCTATGGTTATTTATTGATGAAAAATATTCATAATACTGATATTCCTTATTGTTAAACTTAACTTGTTACATAATATAACTTTGATTTAGAATTTTGTGTTGATTTTAAAATGAATTCGTCTATATACAACAATACTGGAATGCGATGCCACGCGATGGTTGTGGTATAATTTCCTAGAATTTTTACCCGAGTCCGCTGGCCGAGCTTCTCTAAGACTTCTCTGTTTTTATGATTTACCGCTAATTATCTGTTGGGAGCAAGCACGTTTGACAATGATAGCTTAATGGTAGTTTAAGCATTGTTTTTATGAGATTTGCTTTAGTGTTCACAACTCCGCGACGTATTGCATTAATGCAGCGGTTCCCAAACTTTGCATTACCGTAAACTCCCTTTTAAATACATTTTGCTGCCGCGGACATCAAAAGTTTCTATATATGAAACTGGACAGGAATGAATTATCTGCGTGTTACAATAGTAAACAATGACTGCAATTTAACATTTTAATAAACAGGAGGTTTCCTTCTGCCTTGAACAAGACGCGCCATCATTAGCATCATCAGTACAGTCGCGTTTCAAGTTCAGCCAGCGACCCATCCTGAAGCTCAGCCAAAATGTATTGTAGCGAAATACAGTGCATGCTAACGTTATTTATCCTATCGTTCTCAAGATCGTTTCAGCCAATTATTTACTTAAATTTCATTCTTCTAGCGATGGAGTTATTATTACACCACACCAACAGTCAAGCTGGCTCCAAATTCTCAGACTGCGGGAAACTTCAACTGATCTTTCATTGTGTCTTGTCAGACATTTAGATTCCGGTCTGGATCATTTTATTTCGCATCGGAACTAGTTTACCACTGTTTTCATACATGTTTTTAAAATTTATTTTTCTGTTTGAAATGGCAAAGATCATATTTCTTCAAGGCGCTTGATGACCCCTGTGGTACCTACGCGGAAACCCCGGGGGTCCGCGGATCCTAGTTTGGGAAACGCTGCATTAATGTATTGTATCGGCAGCAATTAGTAGACTCGTCATAGCTGTCGGCGCTAGGAATGATCGTTTGATCTTTTCATTTGATCTCAATGGAACAGCCGCGTCAGCTCAGTGGCCTTCACTTTGTAACGTAATATAGGCTTGTTACATCAGAATCTACTGCCATTTATTTGAGCATATATTGTTAATTGAGCAGACGTACAATTTAAATTTCGTTTTTTTTATCATGACCTAATTATGTGTTTAGTTTCCGCAACTAAGGTATAGCACATTACACACTACACGCCTGAAGTTGTTGGAATCTTCTGCTTCTGCAAAAAATCTCGATTGTTTGTTTGTTTGTTTGTTTGGCGATTAAGTCTCTCTATGGCTGAGGCACCCCATACTCATTCCCTGAATTTATATTGGCAAAAAAATGAAAACACAAAATTGTTTGAGGTTTGAAGAAGAAGTGGAAGAAAAAGAACGCATAGGCCAATAAACATATGATTGATTGATCGATTGATTAATCGATTGTTTGTTGATTGATTGATAAGACCATCATTATTGCACTTCGTTATATGCTCCAATTTCTTTCTTACATAGGAAGATCTCAGCTGCAGTGCACGAACTCCGTAGCACCGGAGAAGATCCCAGATGTAATTTTGAAAATCGTGAAGATATTTCGTAGGAATTCATTTTTAATATTTTTTAATGAATTTTGCCTGGGCAGCGGCTTTCCAGCCTGTTCTTCTCAATTTTGAACTACCAATGATTCTTTTACGTACGGAAACTGAACACGGTACCTACGTTTTATCGTCCGTCTTAGATAGGACTAGAAACTCGATCTCACCTACACTGAGATCAGGGGGAAAATATCCCCGATGGATCCACGAGGGAGCGAACTGAGTACTTTTGGCACGTGAGATGAGTATCTAACCTCTACGCCACAGAGACCAACAAACATAAAAAAGAATAAATTCCTGGCGGAGAATACAAGTTAAAGTTGAACATTAATTTTCTGGCCAACACTATGTTACCAGTGTCAAACATGGCCAATAACAGCAGCTAATGAGCGGAAAATGATAACGACAGAGATGAGGTGTCTTAGAAGAGCTACAGGTGTGACAATAAGTCTGACCAACACTATGTTACCAGTGTCAAACATGGCCAATAACAGCAGCTAATGAGCGGAAAATTATAACGACAGAGATGAGGTGTCTTAGAAGAGCTGCAGGTGTGACAATAAGAGACAAAATTAGAAATGAAGAAATCAGAAGGAGACTGGGTGTGAAACCAGTTATGCAATTCATAAAAGAACAACAGATTAAATGGTTTGGACACCTGACCAGAATGCCCTGGTATCGCCTACCACAGAGAGCCACACAGAAAAAGTATAATGAGTACAAGGCAAGAGGAAGACCACGCAAAGATGGAGCGACGGCATCAGGAACAGCCTTACGAACATGAATATCAGCTTACAAAGTGCCTTACAAAAGCACACACAAGATCACTACGTTTCACCCCCAACACTTCTATAAGGAAGTAAATGGTGGAAGAGAAGAAGAAGAAGTTGAACATTAAGAGAAATAATAAATGACATAGTTTCTTAACCCTTTCGCTGCTACATACTTTCTGAAAGTTGGGCTAAAAATATCTACTCTTTATTTCTAGGTCATAAACGGGAATGTACACCTATAGCAGTGACAGTAGCAATGTATAACGTGTTAACGCGTCTTTAGCCCACATAGGAGAGATAATAACAGACGTGTTAATGCGTCTTTAGAAGTGAGTGGGAAAAACGTATATATACGTCTTTAGCAGCTAAAGGGTTAAAGATGGGGCAGGAGACGACCAAGAAGACAGTGGCAATAGGACACTAAGGAATCTTTCATCATCAATCATCCAATAGCTTGTCCTGAGCAGAACTTTGCCACCCCAACAGTCCTCCGGAATTTCTCTCTCATAGGCCAGATGTCATGCCTCTGCAACTGTCATGTTCAAACCACCAGTTACATCCTGAATCCATCTTCTCCGTGGTCTTCCTCTTCTTCTCTTTGCCGGTATGTCTCCTAACATGATGGTCTTCTCCAGCCCTTCATGTCTTTTTATTTGTCCAAAATATCTCAATCAGGAATCTTTCAGAATGAGGATAGAGGAGGCTCAAGAACTGACTAGAGAAAGAGAGACTTGTAGGCAAACTCTGGTACTCTGGAACTACAGGGACAGCGAAATAAAGAGAAGTCACGGGGACTGCCTAGAGTAGTTGATAGTAGCTCGGCCTGCTAGCTGTGAGACGCCTCATAGCTCGGGTTCGAACCTACTGTCCGGCATTTGTTCGAGTCCCTGGTCTTACTCAGGACGATAACGTGAGTACCTCTGAAGTCGGAGAAAATCTGCCTGTATGGCGAGGGAAAACTAATTACGAGTACATTGAGCACACGGCTGCCAGTGTAAAGTAATTTACAATGTGCACGCTGCTGCCATTGTAAGAAATTGGAAAAACGGATTTTCACGCAAAAATCAGTTTCAGAGATGTAACTTCGTCTGAGTTGAAAGCGGACGAAAGAAAAAAAAAGAAAGAAAAAAAAAGTGAAGTCACATGGAGACAAGATATTGAGGCAGATATCAAAAGTATAAAAAGCTGGATGGAGTTTCAGAAGATAGCTAGAGATAGGAAGACTTGGCATGAGTTGGTTGAAGGCCTATGTCCCAATCAGGGTTAAAAGGCATGACTGAGAGCTATAGTTTCTTTAAGATAATGTAGGAGACGACCAATACAACAATGGCAATAGGAAAGTAAAGACTCTTTGAGGATAGAGGAGGCTCACAAACTGGCTAGAGAGAGAGACTTTTAGGCAAACTCTGGGTTTAAAAGGGTTTTAAAGCCGAAGGATTGACTTCATTGCACCGGGCTTTATCCCATATAGCTCGGTCCCTCTCCGCATAAATGGCAAGCCACCTGCCGAGAGTATTGCACAAAGCACGATCTCCGTAGCTCCATCAACATTCCTAGGAGTCTCTGGAAAAACTGCACTCGTGAACAGAACGGCGCGATCCGGATTCGAACCCACGACCTTCGACTCACAAGACAAAGGGCTTAACCACTTAACCACAGAGACCACTGGGACGAGAGGGATGGTCTGTGACGGGTGTGCTATACAAAGTAGATATAAAAGTAAAGTAAGAAAATATATGCGCATATTCACGTGGTAAAAGACACTGGCGCTGGATAGGACACACTTTGAGAAACCCAGATGGGAATATAACAAGAAGGGTCCTTTCCTGGAACCCACAGAGACAGCAATAGAAAGGAGGCCTATAAATACATGGAGACGAGATTTGGAGGCAGATATCATCAATATAAAGAAGAGCTGCAGGAAGCTGCAGGAGATAGCTAGAGATATGCGTTTAGGGGCCTACCAAACCAATGTGCAACGTATACAAGTTCTTGGCAAAGATCAAACATATCACAAAGAGTGATTAAAATTGGTCGTAAAGAACGAACGCAAAGAAGAAGAAGAAGGTAGAGATAGGAAGATTTTCCATGAGTTGGGTCTCTGTGGCGTACAGGTTAGGTGCTCATCTCTCGTGCCATAGGTACAAGGTTCGTTCCCTCGTGGAGTCATCTGGATATTTTCCAAGAGATCCTTAATCTCACTGAAGGTGAGATCGAGTTCCTAGTTCTATCAGAGACGGACGATAAAACGTAGGTCCCATGTTTAATTTGAGCACGTAAAAACATCCATAGCAGTTCAAAATTAAGTGCAGGCTGTAAAACCTCTGCCCCGGCAGAATTCATTAGAAAAGATTAAAAATAAAAAAACTCCTGCAAAATATCTTCACCATCTTCAAAATTAAATCGGGACCCACGCCGGTACTAAGGAGTTCGTGCAAGTCCAGCTGAGATCTTCCGACGTACGAAAGAAACCGGAACACACATGGTTACTCACCAAAGTGCAATGATGCTGGTCCTATCAATCAACCAACGGTTGAGGGCCTATGCCCCAATCAAAGTTAAAAAAATGCAAGAGACAGAAATATTTTACGTGATATTTGTTAATATCTATTTCAACTTACCCGTATTGTTGGATCTTGATAATTGGTGGTATCAATATTTCTTGGAAATGTACGACGTTGAATAGGTTCGCTGACAGGAGGTAGGGACACGCCTCCGGTAGCCATAGTATCAATCCAAAGCTGTCAGTTTGTCTGTTAAGTGTTGCGATGTGTTAGTGAGTCTTGTGTCACATTCTAGAAGTTTGAAACTTTACTGAACCAAATCCAAGTTTACAGTTGGAACGACGTCTAAAATGTTTACATTACAAATCTGTTTTGTTGAAAACAAGACAATTAAAAGAAACTATAGTTATTGCCTGTAATACCCCCTTTTAGCCCGTCTGTCCAGCGTGTTCGTAGCGCGTTGGACGACGGGTGATAAGCCCTTTGTGAGTGCGAGCTCAACTCCCCGGGCTGGCAGAAAAGCCACATATTCTCCAGATTTACGGTGTTCGTGGCACTGAACCGAAGGGTTACGATGTTCATGGCACCGAGCCGAAGAGCTGAAAGCTCAGGTGCTTCTGGATCGGAAAAAAATACCGCTTTTTAGGCTCTGTAGGACAAGTGAGCGTCTGTAACTTAAGCGATAGTGAGCTTGATCACAATCCAAGTGTACCTGGTTCAAACTCCGCGGCGGGCAAGTTTGGAAGCAAATTAGTTCCCTTGAATTTTTACGAACAGTAAAATAGACCTCACCGTTCAGAAAGCAATGGCAAACTACTGAACGTATAAGAAGTGCTTTGAAAATTGACGACTCGTTTTCTTTGGTCGATGGCTAAGTACTATAAAGGATATGCCACGATTTTCATTTTCAGGACAGGGGGAACCTATGCCTGTGGAATTTAATGGTCGCATGGTTAATTCAGTCCCCGCGAAACTGTTCAGGCTAAGATTTTTCTTTATGCTCACGACAGAAAAATATTCTTTGGTCTTTTCGTGGATTGAACACGGGTCTCCGTCATTGGAGCCGCGCTCTAATCCATTTAACCAGACGCTCAACAAACAAGGCAATATCAACATAATATTCACAATAATGTAAAGTCTTTGTTTCTTTATGCTCGTTCTTACTTATCAACCAGTTTAATCACTCTTATAAACCTTAAGTCAAACGATTATAGTATTAACCAGGGGCGGCTCGTCATTAAGGGCCAGTGGAGTCTGGTCCCACCAATAATCGAAAGGGGAATAACTTCCCAGAATAGTAAATGCTAAAAAAAAAAAAGCCATGATTTTTCCGAAAATTTGTGTCTGGCCCCACCAAGAAAAATGAGAACGAGCCACCCCTGGTATTAACCCCGAATTGCGAGATTTTGGCATACAGCAAACCGTATCTACGAGCATTATTTCATTTTTTTTATTCCTCTCAGTGGCGGTTCGGGATAATTTTTGTTGGTGGGGCCAGACAAAAATTTGCGGGGAAAAAAATCATGATTTTGGGTTAGGTTATATGTTAATTCATAAAACAAATACACGTTACACATTATTTTTAGTGGGGCCGGCCCTACTTGCCCCTAATGACGAGCCGCCACTGATTCATCTCGTACGTTAAAGGGCGCCTGCAAATATTTTTCCATACAACTCTATCATGTGAGACTCGCTCAATATCTTCTATGGGAAAGGCTTGGTGTGAAAAGGACCTATCCCACAATTATAAAGTTCTGAGATAAATGCATTCAAAGTTTTTTTTTGAGTCCAGGAAAAATTGAATAACACAAATAATTGAATAATACAAATAAAATGATGGGCCCATCCCACAGTAAAGAACTTTTGATGGTACATAATGGCTGGTTCCAGCTATCGTATTTTTTTATTTTGACGGAAAAGTGAGATAGGCCCTTCTTCCACCAAGCCCATCCAATATTTTCAGCCTCTCTCAGTATCAGTAAAGTTCTTTGTAAGGTTTTCTACTTCTTCTTCTTTGCGTTCGTTCTTTACGACCAATTTTAATCACTCTTTGTGATATGTTTGATCTTTGCCAAGAATGTGTATACGTTGTACATTGATTTGGTAGGCCCCTAAACACATAGATTTCTACACGTTTAGGACACATGCATCTTCTTCTTCTTCTTCTTCAGCGATCTCTGGTCATGCGCTTAATTTACTGTGGACCACAAACTGGGCAGACAGCTTCAGGTCTGTCAGGTTTCCCAAAGCTTAGTTTTCAGGTCGACTGGGTGTGGCCACATGTTGCTTCTCAGCTCACACAGAAGAGGACAGTCTTGCAGGATATGCTCTGGTGTCTGTTCTGCCTGCTGACACTGGCAGAGAGCTGTTTGACTTATTCCTAGTCTGTATAAGTGTTTGTTGAGTCTGCAGTGTCCGGTGCGTAGTCGAAATATAATGACCTGGTCTGTTCTGCTTAGGTCTTTGAGGAGTCTTTTCCATAATCATATCCAGTGTTTGTCTTCCAGTCTACTGCAGATTTTCTGATTTCTGATACATGCATCTGATTTCAGCCAAACCTCCTTAGTCGCCTCTTACGACATGCGTGGCAGGTACCATAGGTTCTATTCTTTACACCCCAAATTTGGGCCCCGGTAACAATTCGGGGGTAAGGTTTTCTTACAGCGTCCTTTCTGTCTTGAAAAATGTGTGCACCACTTCAATGCCTGCTTTGTGATTGTTTGATTATCTCCTCTAAGATAGCGGTACCCAAACTTTGCATTACCGCGGACACCCTTTTGAATACATTTTGCTTCCGCGGTCCCCCAAACGTTACTATATATGAAAATCTTTTAGCGATGGAGTTATTATTACAACACACCAACATTCAAGATGGCTGCAATTTCTCAGACTGCAGGAAACTACAAATGATCTTTCATTTTGCCCTGTCATTATAGACTAATTGATTTTTAAAAAAACACAACATACTATATCGAGGTAAAATTATGTTACAAGTTACGTTTAGCGCTAAGGAATATCAATCGAGGTAAAATTATGTTACAAGTTACGTTTAGCGCTAAGGAATATCAATATTATTAATATTTTTCATCAATAAACAACAATGAACGCATACAATTGAGTAAAATTGCAAAAAAAAACTTACTGTGTTATATGAAACATATACAAAAATCAGCCCCCACTCAACATAAATTTTCGATTTCCCGTTTGAACTAGTCGGCCTTATGTTGCAGGGGGCTACGGCATATGAAAAGAAAAAATAAATGATTAAATATGAAAAATGTAGAAGAGATTGAACGCGTTGCTTAGGATAGAGCGGTATTGAGAAATTGCTTGCAGGATCTATGTAACGTATAGCAGCGATACGAGAGGAATATAAAAGAATAATAATACAATTCCCTAGCGCGTGCTCTCAGAAATGGGGACAAAGCAGAGCTTTAATGATAGTATTTTCACATGTGTCACTTTGAAGATCTGCGCAGTTTGAGGTTACTGGTCATGGGATTTCACATCATTTTTAAGGAGGATGACGAGGTGGGAGAGGTGGGAAGGGACGGGGGTTGGATGAATAATTTTTTCTTAGATTTTTAGATGATGGTTTATTACGCTGAAATAGAGAAGCCCAGACACAGTCAACTCTAATATTAGGCCGCATAACAGACCGGAAAACCTGACCTAATTTCAGTTAGGTCGCTGAAATTTATATATGTTTGATAGAACAGTGAAAACGTTGTTTTTTTTTGCAATTTTACTCAATTCTATGAGTATATGCTTATTTATTGATTAAAAATATTCATAATATTGATAATCAAATTGTTAAACTTAACTTGTTGCCTAATATAACTTTGATTTAGCATGTTGTGTTGATTTTAAAATGAATTCGTCTATATACAATAATACTGGAAATGCGAGATCATGTAACCGGTTATAGTCTTGTTTCCTAGAATTTTTACCTGAGTCCGCCGGCCGTATGAGTTTATAGTTGGCTGTGGTTCAGATTCGCATAAAACACTGGTTTTTTTGTAAGTGCGCTCCTCTTCCCCCTTCCCTCCATCCTCGGCTCCTTCTTTGTCGTAACCCTTTCACTCTGTAATTATTTTTAAGTCCAGGACGCAATTATTTTGCAGTGTATACTGAATTAGCTAGTGTACTGGCGTTGCGTCCTCGTAAATACATACAGAAAACCAGTAGATCTGCTCAGAAGGGTGAATGGGTAAACGTATGGGTTAACGTCCATGTTAGTAGCTAAAACAAAAACAAGACTTCACGGTATGCAGTGTAGACCAATACGTTCTTAGTATCATTCAGCACGTAGGTAACGATTTACTTCCTGATTGTTCCAATGACTCGCTTGTTATACTCCAGGACTGCCGGTGCACCCCCCGGGCGTCATGGTACCCGTTTCATGCAGTAGTGGCGCCCTATTTTACAATGATAAAATTTCAAGAAAAAACTATTTTTCGGGTGTTTTTTTTATTAGCACTCCCATGAACCCGATCTCTGTAGCTAAGCGGTTAAACTCTTGCCTTGTGAGTCGAAGGTCGTGGCTTCGAATCCGGACCGCGTCGTTCTGTTCACGAGTGCATTTTTTCCAGAGACCATAGGGTTGTTGCCGAAGCTACGGAATTTGTTCTTTGTGCAATACTCTCGGCAGGTGTCGTGCCATTTCTGCGGAGAGGGACTGAGCCATATGGGGTAAAACCCGGTGCAAATGAAGTCAATCCTTCGGCTTAAAACCCCTTTATAAACCCGATCTTTCCCGCTTTAGCAATCTTATTTCATTATGTAATAATTTATGAGGTACTCTAGCACCACGCTTTAGTTTTTTTTATTGGAGAAAGCGTCGATATCTTTACCATATTAACATTACTATTGATACTGCTATCAGTAGAGCTCGTGTGGTACCGGGACGCTAAGGAAAAACAAGAATAGTAACACTGTGAACTACAAGGCATGTCGTAAGAGGTGACTATGATAGGGTCCTAGGAAGCTACCTAGTAAATAAAAAGCGACGCAGAAAACGGATCTTCCGTGTGGTGCCGGGGCCCGTAAGGAAGCAATGAATAGTACCACTGCGACCTACAATGCATGTTGTAACAGCCGATTGGTACAGGACTTAGGAAACTACCCTAGTAAATAAAAAGCATCGCAGAAATCGGATGTGCCGGCCTACTTTTAGGCGCATAACTGGCACAGCGTACAATTGCGCTTAGACTCAGATGACATACATATCATACAAAGTGGTTTAACAAGTGATCAATATGGAGCGTTCGAAGAAGAAGAAGAAGCTATTAGTAGTAGTACTGCAACCATCACATGGCGCCCGCGCCTCCACAAGCATCCGTCAGATGCGCCCCACTATATAAAAAACATTTGACAGCACCATTACAGTAGCGGCTCGTCATTAAGGACCAATGGGGCCGGGCCCCACCAAAAATAATGTATAACGTGTATTTATTATTTTATAAATTAAAATATAGCAACTAAAACCATGATTTATCCGGAAAAAATGGCTGGCCCCACCAACAAAAATGATCACGAGCCGCCACTGCACCATTATACACGTGTTTTTTTTTTTAATCCTATCTCTTTACTATGTTAACTCTCGCTACGCGTGATGCCACTCTGATACTGTTTTAGAGCGGAATAACGCTAATTAAGTGAACACTGACTTACACCTGGTTAGATGTGTTATTTGAGTTACCTGTGTACATGACCTCCTGCCACTTAGATGAGAAATTTGATAAGTATATCGTTGTTTTAAACGACAATAAAAAATAGTAGATAACGTTGAGGTTAGATTTTGCAAATTTGTGTGCTCCAGTATTTTATTATCATTATCCAGTTCTCACGTAGTCGTGGGTGTTCGAGTGGTTAAACCTGGTTTGTTTCTATCATGGCCTCCGATAACATAAGGCCGGCGGGTTCATGTAAAAATTCTAGAAATTAATACTATAACTGTCGCGTTACCACGCATTCCAGTATTTTTGTATTTTTGTTTTTCCCAATCCAGAAGCACTTGAGCTTTTCAGCTCTTCGGCTCGGTGCCATGGACATCGTAACCCTTCGGTTCGGTGCCACGAACACCGTAAATCTGGGGAATCTGTGGCTTTTTCTGCCATCCCGCGGAATTGAACCCGCACACACAGAGGGATAGTCACCCGTAGTCCAACGTGCTACGAACACGCTGGGCAGACGGGCGGTATTGTTGTATAAAGATGAATTCATTTAAAAAACAACATATGCTAAATCAATATTATATTATGTTACAAATTAAGTTTAACACTTTGGTTGAAATCGGATGCATGTGTCCTAAACGTGTAGAAGTCTATGCGTTTAGGGGCCTACCAAACCAATGTGCAACGTATACACGTTCTTGGCAAAGATCAAACATATCACAAATAGTGATTAAAATTGGTCGTAAAGAACGAACGCAAAGAAGAAGAAGTTTAACACTAAGGAATATCAGTATTATTAATATTTATCAGTAATTATTATTAATAACATCAGTATTATTAATATTTATTAGTAATTATTATTAATAACATCAGTATTATTAATATTTTTCATCAATAAATAACCATGTACTCGAAGAATTGAGTAAAATTGCAAAAAAAAAGCTTGTAGTGTTCTATCAAACATATACAAAAACCAGCCCCCATTAAACAGGAATTTTCAATTTCCCGTCTGAGATATTCAGCTTTATGTTGCAGGAGCCACGGCTTATATCTATCTATTCTCTAATTCTGTTTTGTCTTTCAACATCAGGTCGAAAAATGGAGACATCTGGAGCGAGCCTCTCTATGCTCCTTGTCTTTCTTTTTTTTTCGCTAGTCCTGATTTGCCTCACAGCTTCAGGGTAAGAAGAGATTTCTGGAACGGGCTTTTGTGTGCGTTTCATAAACAGTGTCTTTGGTCGCCTCTGTTATCTCTGAGGTCCACCTTTTGCGTGGCTGGCCTTTTGCTTTGTATCCATTGTATCAGAGAATAGTTTTTTTCCTAATCCTGCTTTATGCATAACATTTTTCACCATGGCAATTCTCCACAATTTCTCTTTATCATAAGACCAGATGTCCAGTCTCTGATGCAGTCATATTTAAGTCATTTCTCTGCCCACCTGCCCAACGTGTTAGTAGATCGTTGGACGGCGAGTGACAAGCCCTCTGTGAGTGCGGGTTCAATTCCGTGGGCTGGCAGAAAAAGCCACAGGCTCTCCAGATTTGCGGTGTTCGTGGCACCGAACCGAAGGGTTACGATGTTCATGGCAACGAGCCGAATAGCTAATGCTCAAATGGTTCTGGATCGGAAAAAAAAATTATTTCTTTCTCTAACCTGTGACGCCCCTGGCGCTTATAGCAGCAGAAAATGCAGACTTCTCTTTTCTATTCTTGGCCGTCTTCTGTATTGTGTTTCAGCTGTGATTCATTTTTTTTCAGTTGTTGTTCTAGTGTTCTCCTCCAGGTAGGTCGTTATGGGTCCTCGCGACTGAGTCCCCACATTGTAGCTGGGGAGAAGGTATCCCAGCTACCCGAGAGCTATGTCGGAGGTAGCATTGCTGCCGGTAGATTAAACCATGCCAAACACATCAAAAGATAGGGATCAGACGAACGGGGACACACTCTATTATTCAGGTTGAGGGGTTTTGTGTTGGGTTGGAGACTACATAGATTTTTTTTTTAAAAGATAAGAAACATATTTTTTTTAAATCAGATACTTGGAGAACAGTTGAGGAGTACGATGGGAACACCGTGTATGACGAGCCAAACTCCAAATGAAGCCCAGTCTCTAACAGATACATAGGGAAACCCTCAAAACACCTCTAAGGATAAATTGAATCCGGGAGGCAAGATGGGTAGAGGAAGACTTAAAGAGACATTGAAACGAACTGTAGACAGAGAAAAAGAAGAGGCCGAAATGATATATAATGAAATAAGCAGACTTGTTCAAGACAGATTTTGTTGGAGGAAATAATGTTAATGCGTTACACTTTAAGAAAAGTTAGTAATAGAAAAGAAGAGAGATACAAGAACGAAGGTGCTAGTGACTGAAACCAGCTGCATTCCTTAAAAATTCAGTGCTCGTGTCTTTTAACACTGAGACCAGACTGCAGCAACGTGATGATACAAGAAGAGATCATTTGATTGATGCTGTTTAAGATAGCAGACGGAACATAAACTTAGCCATAGTCAACAATAAACTCCTGCGGTCAGTGGACTCAGGTAAAAATTCTAGGAAATAAGACTACAACTGCCGCGTGATCCAGTATTGTATATAGACGAATTCATTTTAAAATCAACACAAAATGCTAAATCAAGATTATATTATGCAACAAATTAAGTTTCACAATAAGGAAGACAGAATCACCAACATCAGCATCAGAAAGAAAGTTGGCACAAAACCGTGCTTGAATTACATAGATAAACAAAGAATGAAGTGGTTTGGCCACTTAATAAGGATGCATCCAAACTCCACAGTATACAGAGTCTTCTACAACAGAACATCGGGAAAGAAGGTTAGATGGAGTATCAGAATCCTGTGAAAGAGCAAAGATAACAATCACACAAGCCACCAGAACAGCGCAAGACAAAACAGAAAACCACGACACTGGACAACAACCTGGTAGCAGTGTGACGACACTGGGCAACAACCCGGTAGCAGTGTGACGACACTGGACAACAACCCGGTAGCAGTGTGACGACACTGGACAACAACCCGGTAGCAGTGTGACGACACTGGACAACAACCCGGTAGCAGTGTGACGACACTGGACAACAACCCGGTAGCAGTGTGACGACACTGGACAACAACCCGGTAGCAGTGTGACGACACTGGACAACAACCCGGTAGCAGTGTGACGACACTGGGCAACAACCCGGTAGCAGTGTGACGACACTGGACAACAACCCGGTAGCAGTGTGACGACACTGGGCAACAACCCGGTAGCAGTGTGACGACAAAAGAAGAAGAAGAAGAAGAAGAAAGAATATCAGTATTATTAATATTTGTTATAAATAAATAAATAAATAAATAAATAAATAAATAAATAAATAAATAACCAACAACTCATTGAATTGAGTAAAATTCCAAAATTTTGCAGTGTTCTATCAAACATATACAATATCCAGCCCCCCGCCCCCGCCCCGCCCCCCAACTGAAACTACTTCAGCGTTACCCGGTCAGTTATGCGGACCAATATTAGAGTTGGTTGTGGCTTAGCCAACGTTGTTTTTTCTTGATTTACTGCGTAGCTAAATGATTTTAGTGTTGGTGTTACCGTGTCAATGTGAAATAACAGGAAATGAAACCAAAGACCCACTTGATAAGGAAGGAGCTACAGGATAGCTACCGGATGTGCCAGTTACCTATGAAGACAACAACCTGGTCATACTAAATGATGGGTCGGTTACCAGAATCAATGCCGCTGTGAAGTCCACACAAGAGACTGTGAAGTTTATGCAAGAGACTGTGAAGTTTATACAAAAGACTGAATATACAAGAGACTGTAAAGTTTATACAAGAGACTGGAAAGTATATGCAAGAGAATGTGAAGTTCATGCAAGAGACTGCGAAGTTTATACAAGAGACTGTGAAGTTTACATAAAAGACTGTGGAGTTTATACAAGGGACTGAAGTTTATACAAGAGACTGAAGTTTATACAAGAGACTGAAGTTTATACAAGAGACTGTGAAGTTTATGCAAGAGACTGAAGTTTTACACAAAAGACTGTGAAGTTTATATAAGAGACTGTGAAGTTTATACAAGAGATTGAAGTTTATGCATGAGTCTGAAGTTTATGCAAGAGACTGTGAAGCTTATACAAGAGACTGAAGTTTATACAAGAGACTGTGTAGCTTATACAAGAGATTGTGAAGCTTATGCAAGGTACTGTGAAGTTTATGCAAGAGACAACGTTGAATATATAGACAATATTTCAAGTGAAAGAAAGAAAGGAAGGAACGAGTGCTAGTGTAGGGTTGAAGGAGTACTTGAGGTTCTGAAGATTGTGGATCGCTTTTCAACCTTTTGGCTAAGATCAAAATGTAGTGCCCACTTGATTGGGACCAGAAGGTGGGAGCTTTCATAAAACGTCAAATGACACAATGAAACATACTTAAACAAACTCCGAGCAGCTCTTACTCGAAAGAACGTTCAAACGTACAGGGACAACTCATTGCGGCACTTCCGGGTGTAGCATAATTTGTTTTAAAAAATGAAGCCACTCTTTGTGATTTGTATGTGATCTGAGCCTAAGATCGATTGTAGGTTGTGCCAGTTATGCGCCTACACGTAGGCCAGCACATCCGATTTCTGCGATGCTTTTATTTACTATGGTAGCTTCCCTAAGCGACTATCTCAGTCGCCTCTTACGACATGCCTTGTAGGTCGCAGTGTTACTCTTCTTTACTCCCCTTGCGAGTCCCGGTACCCCACAGGCGGGTGGAAATTGAGGCTTGTAACATGTTGTAACAACCGATATTATCCATGATAGACGACAGATAGATAGAGACTTATGGGCAGTCTGGGCACATGGAAAATTATGGTCACAGAAGATTGTTAACACCCGAATTGACTAACAGTACCAAGGACAAGCATTTGTGAAGATCCGTGATCGCCTGCGCCAGTCGGCGTGACACATGATGACTTTACTTTTGTTTTTAACTCTGACCTAGCCCGCCTGCCCAGCGTGTTCGTAGCGCGTTGGACTACGGGTGACTATCCCTCTGTGTGTGTGGGTTCAATTCCGCGGGATGGCAGAAAAAGCCACAGATTCCCCAGATTTACGGTGTTCGTGGCACCGAGCCGAAGAGCTGAAAAGCTCAAGTGCTTCTGGATCGGAAAAAAACAACAAAATAACTCTGACCTAATCATATGCCCGATAACTTTTGAACTCTGACCTTACGACACACATGCCTTATGAGTTGTGAACCCGTACCTTATATTATGTTAGACGTAACTACTGAACTATGCACCTGGACAATATTTAAACTGAGTGAGTAGATGCGCTGCTATTTTTTAAACCTAGAACACCTCCACATATGCTTAACCACAGCCGACTATAAACTCATAGGGCCTGCAGACTCAGGTAAAAATTATGAAAAATCAGAGCACAACCGGTCACGTGACGTCGCATTCGAGTATTGTTGTATATAGGCGAATTCATGTTAAAATCAAGACAAAATGCTAAATCAAAGTTATATTATGTAACAAGTTAAGGTTAACAATAAGAAATATCAGTATTATGAATATTTGTCACCAATAAATAACCATAGACTCACAGAATTGAGTAAAATTGCAAAAAAAGCTTGCAGTCTTCTATCAAACATATATAAATTCCAGCCCCCAACTGAAACTAAATCAGAGGTTTCCCCGTCAATTATGCAGCCCAGTAGTTAGAGTTGACTGTGGCTTAACCACAGACAGGCTCTAGTACAGGCCAGACAACTGGCCGGGTATTCCCTGACCTAGATAAGAAAAGGGATCTGGAAATTACAGATGTTTGATAGAACACTGCACTCTTTTTGCAATTTTACTCAATTCTGTGAGTCTATGGTTATTTATTGGTGAAAAATATTCATAATATTGATATTCCTTATTGTTAAACTTAACTTGTTGCATAATATGACTTCGAGTTAGCATTTTGTGTTGATTTTAAAACGATATCGTCTATATACACCAATACTGGAATGCGAGGTCACGTGGTGTAGTTGGGTCTGATTTCCACAATTCTTACCTGAGCCGAAGGCCAGTAGTTTATAGTTGGCTCTGCTAACCCAGTCTAGCAAAGAGTGTCAGCGCAGAAAACCTTCCTCATAGTTTCGTTCACGATTCAAAATTGTTCCCTATAGGAGGTCCATATGCCCATGTTCAACTGGGTAAACTATCAAATAGAACGTAGCTAGAGTTGAACACCGTACACAAGTAAAACTATCAATGGCAGAACACTTTCCCTGTAGTTCCGTCCATAATTAAACTGTTCCGAGCTCAGAAAGTTTGGATGTTCATATTCAGCTGAATAAACTAAGAATTAAAATTTAGATAAACTTGAATACCTTAAAAGTTAATTGCATATCCTTTAAAGGTCATTGGGAATCAACCCCAGCTTTTAACGCTGTTTGTGATTTTCTAGGCATTATTACGTTCAGTAGTTTGCCATTGCTTTCTGAACAGGTGGTGTCATCGTCCTTTTGTTAAAATCCACGAGAAACAATTTCTTGAATCCCTTTCGCATTTAAAATTATCATCGACAGAGAACTTACACCGCAGTTCCGTCGACAATTCTAAATTATTCGGAGGTAGGAGGTCAGGTCATTCTCAAATGGGTAACATAGGAAAATAGAACCTAACTAAAGATAAACACCTCACTCAATAAAAATTATCAGCGACAGATCACTTAACAGCAGTTCCGTCAACGATTCACAATTTTCCCTAGCTCAGAAAGTCCAGACGTCCATTTTTAGCAGAACACACTAGAAGATAAAATGTAGCTAGAGTTGAACAAGCAGTGGCGGGTCGTCATTAAGGTCCTATGTCGCCGGGCACCACCAAAGTAATGTGTAACGTGTATTTATTATATTATAAATTAAAATATAACCTAGACAAAACCATGATTTGTTTCGAAAATGTTAGTTTGGTCCCACCAACAAAAATGATCACGATCCGCCACTGTGAACAAGCAATTACAATTATCAACGGCAGAGAACTTACACCGCAGTTCCGTCAACGACTCACAATGTTCACCAGCTCAGAAAGTTCAAATGTCCATGTTCAGCTAGGAAAACTAGAAAATGTCCTACAACTGGAGTTGGAACACTTTACTCAACTTTTATAACGACGATATCACATCAAATAGTTTTAAAATTCCAACGGGCACACATACACGCACACAAGCACGCACGTACGTATCAACACGGAGTTCCGGGAAAAACATCTGAAAACCTTTGCAGCACCCCTGCAGTTAACTAAACAACTGTATCGCATAGCAACAAAAAAATAACTCATCAAACAACGGAATCTCACAGGCTTTACTGCACAGACAGAACTATCTACACGTTCCGCAAAAGTTTGAAATAAACCAAAGACTGTTTCCAGAGATTTGTGACCCGTTCAGTGATGGCTAGAAGAACAAACGTGCGTCGGTTCTTCAAATGCGTGTTACTACTTTTGGATAAACCACGCCTACTTTCCGCGATGATTGACGGGATGAGGTATCGGGTATTACACCGGATACACTTGGGGGGCCGCTTCGGTATTATAGAGTTTCGTTTCCTATGATTCTTTGTAGTATTTTCTCACCTGTTCCTTGTGATATCTTCTACTTCTTCTTCTGTGAGCAATCTAATACGTCAATTTGAGTAAACTTATACGCTCGTGTGGTGTCGGGGCTTGCAAGGAGAGCAAAGAATAGTAACACTGCGACCTATAAGACATGTCGTAAGAGGCGTCTGAGGTAGGGGCTGTGGAAGCTTCCTAGTAAATAAAAATTAAAATTTTTAAAAAACATCGCAGAAATCGGCTTTTTCACTGAAGAACAAAAATGTCCCCAACTTGTAACGTATGCTAAATTTAGCGTCATACTATGCTAAATGTAAATACAATATATTTTTTTTTTAAATTAACATCAGAATTATAAGTTAGATTACATTTTTCATGTTATTAATTTGTTTAGTCGGAACAACAACTGCTGTTAGATTCATTTAAAAACAGAGACTCAAATGGTTTGGCCACTTGGTGAGAAAGAATCCAAATACACTAGTTGCAAGAACGTACAATCTGAAAATGGAATCATAAAGAGGAAGGGTCAGACCAAGAAAAAGATGGGTTGATGGAGTCACAGACATCTTAAAACTCCCCAATACCAAACCATATCAAGCGACCGAGCGTGCTTTATCTCGAAACCGATCATCAGTTAAACCTGCTACGCCTAGCGGCAAAAAAAGCAGAGAAGGACTTCTTCTTCTTTCTCGAATCCTGTATGCCTCACAGCGTCAGGTCAGGAAGAGATTTCTAAAACGGGAACTAGTATGCGCTTTATAAATAGTCTCTTTCGTCGCCTCTGTTATCTCTGAGGTCCATCTTTTGCGTGGCCGGCCTTTTGCTTTGTACCCATTGTATCGGAGCAGCATTGCTCTTTGAGGTGCACTGTCTGATGTTAATCTGCTTACGTGGCCGAACCATTTAATTTGTTGTTTCTTGATGGTCTAGTACTGATGTTGTACCCACATTTTTCCTGATGTCTTCATTTCTCAACCGGTCTCTTCATGTTACACCCAGCATTCTGTGTAGACACTTCATCTCTGTTGTGACTAGTTTTCTTCTATCGTTTGTTGTGAGCGTCCAGGTTTGGCACTGGTAACATTATGTGGTGAGAAAGATTGTGTTGAACATTGCTCTTTTTGTGTTCATGGTGACGTGTTTGCATCTTAAAATTTGCGCCATTTGCCCTATCATTTGATTTGCTTTGTTGCATCTGTGTTGAATTTCATTAGTTATTCTTCGGTTTGCTGAAAAAATGCTACCCAGGAATGTGAAGTCTTTTACTTGATTTAGTGAGCGCTTGTCGATGGAGATATTGGTAGTGCTTTCCTCTCTGGCGAATGTCATTACTTCGGTTTTGTCGATGTTTATTCTCATGTTGTATTCGTTACATGCTAACTGGAGTCTGTTATAGTAATTTGTTTTAATATTACTATTAATATCATTCGATTACTATTACTACTACTCGTATTATTATTTCAAATGCCGCTCCTCCCGTCATCAGTCAGATGCAGTGACGGCTCGTCATTAAGGGCCAGTGGGGCCGGGCCCCCCCAAAAATAAGGTGTAACGTGTATTTATTATTTTATACATTAAAATATAACCTAACCGAAACCATGATATTTCCGAAAATTTATGTCTGGCCCCACCAACAAAAATGATCACGAGCCGCCACTGGTCAGATGTGCCTCGGTATACAAAAAAGGTTGGACAGTACTGATCTAAACAATAGCGACCAATCAATTAAGAGTCACAGGGATATTCTATATGCACGCGCGGACTGGTTGTTAATGATCATAATGATAGAGGTTTGTCAACGCTTTCTTTTTCTTAATATCAAATACGGTTCTGAGTCAGTTCTGATGTCCTCAACTATAATCAATCAGATCTGACAACGTGTTTACAGTATAACTCAGTAGGCGTGGTATTATAATGTGGGGTTGTCTGTTTGTAAAAGCTTACCAGTAATCTATCTATTCTTCTCTTCTCTCTTTGCGTTCGTTCTTTACGACTAATTTTAATCACTTTGTGATAGGTTTGATCTTTGCCAAGAACGTATATACGTTGCACATTGGTTTGGTAGTCCCTAAACGCATAGACTTCTACACGTTTAGGACACGTGCATCCGATTTCAGCCAAATCTATATATTCAATTGTACCCTATTACATCAACCCACACCTTACTTAAAGTATTAATGACTATGTTTTGAGAGGATGGGCCAAAAATATCACCTTGGAAACATAAGTTTTTAACGCACTGTTTGACAGGTACCCTTCGATATACATGTTTTATTTTTTTCATTTGTAAAGTTTTCTTCTTCTTCTTCTTCTTCTTCTTCTTCGAGCGCTCCATTTCAAGCACTTGTAAACCACTCTGTGTGATGTGTATGTGATCTGATTCTAAGAGCGATTGTACGTTGTCTCAGTTATGCGTCTACAAGTAGGCAAGCACATCAGATTTCTGCGATGCTTTTTATTTAATAGAGTAGCTTCCCTAGGTCCTACATCAGTCGCCTCTTACGACATTAATTATAGATCGCAGTGGTACTATTCTTTGCTTCCCTTGCGGGCCCCGCACCACATGGTCGAAGATTTAAAAAAAAATTGAAATGCAATACTTAACGCAATTTCGAACCCGTCTGTCCAGCGTGTTCGTAGCGCGTTGGACTACGGTGACTATCCCTCTGTGTGTGCGGGTTCAATTCCGCGGGATGGCAGAACAAGCCACAGATTCCCCAGATTTACGGTGCTCGTGGCACCAAAGCGAAGGGTTACGATGTCCATGGCACCGAGCCGAAGAGCTGAAAAGCTCAAGTGCTTCTGGATCAGGAAAAAACACCAAAAAAACGCAATTTCAAACATAAATCTTCAGTAACACATTTATGACCACATAATTTTGTTTTTGAAAATTGTAAATGCGAATTCAAGAAACATAAAGTCAAGTTGACATTTTAGTATGACTTTTGTTCACAGAAAACTTGCAGGACCACCAGCCGAGCGTGTTCAGGAATAATCTGTACTGCTTTCTTTTGCTTGGTTCTTGTCGGGGATGCTGTGCAGACAAATTCGGGATTCTCAGAGCCGTGACTCCCGGCAACATAAGGCCGACTAGATGACGGGAAAACCAAAATTCCTGTTTAATGGGGGCTGATTTTTATAAGTGGTTTATAGAGCACTGTAATGTTTTTCTGCAATTTTACACGATTCTACGAGTCCATGGTTATTTATTGATGAAATATGTTAATAATACTGATTTTCCTGAGGGTTAAACGTAAGTTGTAACATAATCAGTGGCGGCTCATGATCATGTTTGTTGGTGGGGTCAGACAGATATTTTCGGTAAAATCATGGTTTCGGTTAGCATATATTTTAATGTATCAAATAATAAATACACGTTACACCTTACTTTTGGTTGGGCCCGGCCCCACTGGCCTCTAATGACGAGCTGCAACTGAACATAATATAACTTTGTTTTCTCGTGGTGTGTTGTTTGTAAAATGAATATGTTATCGGAAGCCACGCTCAGAACTTAAACATTTGTTTAGAAGGGTTACGAAACCCGAAAGTTTAGGATCTCTTTTTCGAATGATGCTATGCTACAGTTTCTGATACAGTCTTTTAATGACACGCTATGCCCGTCTGCCCAGCGTGTTCGTATCGCGTTGGACTGCGGGTGACTAGCCCTCTGTGTGTGCGGGTTCAATTCCGCCGGCTGGCAGAAAAGCCACAGGTTTCCCCGATTCACGGTGTTTGTGGCACCGAACCGAAGGGTTACAATGTCCATGGCATGAGCCGAAGAGCTGAAAGCTCAAGTGCTTCTGAATCGGAAAAAAATGACACGCTATGAGCTCACCAATTACACACTAAAGACACGATGTGATCCCACTGAAAACATAGTAAAGTCACGTTGTGAACGCACTAAGGACACACTAAAGACACACTAAGAATAAACTATGAACGCAATGACACACTAATAGCACACTATGAGCACACGAAGGACACACTAAGAGCACAATATTAGCACACGAAGGACACAATAAGAGCACACTATGAGCACAATAAAAACAATAAAACATACTATAAACACACGAAATACACACTAAGAGCACATTATGAGCACACTAAAACAAACTAGGAGCACACGAAGGACACAATAAGAGATCACTATGCGCACACTATGAGAACAATATGAGCCCACTAAGAGCACACACTAAAGACACACTAACATCACGCTATGAGCACACACTAATAGCACAATAAGGACACACTAATGACACACTATGAGCATACTAATAACACACTAAATCAAATACTAAGACACACTATGAGCACACAAAGGACACAATAAAAGCACACTATGAGCTAACTAAGGAAGGACTAACAACACACTAAGAGCACACTATGGCCACATTAATGACACACTAAGAGCACACTATGAGCACAGACTAATACCACACTATAAGCAAACACTAAGTGCACACGAAAGACACACTAAGATCACAATATGAGCTAACTAGGGACAAAGTAAACACTAACAACACACTTAGTGCACACGAAAGACACACTAAGATCACAATATGAGCTAACTAGGGACAGACTAAGTAAACACTAACAACACACTTAGTGCACACGAAAGACACACTAAGATCACAATATGAGCTAACTAGGGACAGACTAAATAAACATTAAGAACACATCAAAATGCTCAATGAGCACACAAACGACACACTACAAACACGCGTATAACACACTATGAACTAACTAATGACACACCCACTAACAAAAGTACGTCCAACTTTACAAACCTAATAGAAAAACAGACAAATTAGAATACATAAAAAAATATAAAACTAAAGAAATAATTTCATGATTACATGATTACTACAACGCAAAAAAAAATGTGATTGATGCGTGAGAAACCTAATCTTAGATTCATTCATTAATTCCCTCTTTAAGAAATCCATGACGCGTCTTTATAAATTCCGATGCCGAACTCACTGAAGCGTGAATAGGATTTTGGACAATGCCAGATTCAGATGTTTTAGTAAAATTGAATTACCAGGGCAAGATATATGACTTGTGCAGAAATGTATGCACGAATAGTGGGCAGTTCTGGGAAATATATTCGTGCACTCTACAGTGAGGAAGTTATTATGATGGTGGTCAGCTGTGAATTTGTTATGGTAATGGTCAGCTGTGAATTTGTTACGTTAATGGTCAGCTGTGAATTTGTTATGGTAATGGTCAGCTGTGAATTTGTTACGTTAATGGTCAGCTGTGAATTTGTTACGTTAATGATCAGTTGTGAATTTGTTACGTTAATGGTCAGTTGTGAATTTGTTATGGTAATGGTCAGCTGTGAATTTGTTACGTTAATGGTCAGTTGTGAATTTGTTACGTTAATGGTCATTTGTGAATTTGCTACGTTAATGGTCAATTGTGAATTTGTTATGGTAATGGTCAGCTGTGAATTTGTTACGTTAATGGTCAGTTGTGAATTTGTTATGTAATGGTCAGCTGGGAATTTGTTACGTTAATTGTCAGTTGTGAATTTGTTATGGTAATGGGCAATTGTGAATTTGTTATGGTAATGGTCATTTGTGAATTTGCTACGTTAATGGTCAATTGTGAATTTGTAATGGTAATGGGCAGTTGTGAATTTGTTATGGTAATGGTCAGTTGTGAATTTGTTGTGGTAATGGTCAGTTGTGAATTAGTTAGGGTAGTGGTCAGTGGTGAATGTATTAAAGTAGTGATCAGTGGTGAATTTCTCTCTCTCGCGATCGCCCTTAGACTGATGTACCAGATGTCCCCATAAATCACATTCATGTGGAAATCTGATTCATGCAGCTATAGCATGGGTGTATTTCATCACATCTTCAGCCCCATTTGGAGCTCGGGTGCTTATCCTTCGGTGATGTGTCCAGTTTCAGCTAGCGTTTACTTGGTTCGCTCTCCGTCAGCCTCTTTCTGTCCCCAGCCAACCTGCAAGGCAGCAGCTTGGTGGTGAATTTTATTTATGGAGTGGTGAATTTCTTATAATAGTTGTCAAGGGTGAATTTTGTATCCTAATGGTCAATTACTTATAAAGCATATTCACATAAGGCGGAAGCCTTTACAGAGAGATAGAGGCTAGAGTGCAAAAAGTAATGCTGCAACCTACCAGCTAGCCCCATTGTTAGGCACCACACATCTCGCTGACAGCTAAACAACATATGTTCAACGGCATTTTCATACTTACTTTGCGTAACCAGAGCCAAACACGGACAATGAGCAAAGCGCAGTCGCAAAAAA
The DNA here is from genome assembly GCA_020796225.1 of Arion vulgaris. Lineage (NCBI taxonomy): Eukaryota > Metazoa > Mollusca > Gastropoda > Stylommatophora > Arionidae > Arion > Arion vulgaris. The sequence goes on from CM036773.1 coordinate 19,788,661, forward strand.
TAACTGCAGTGAAATGCGGTGCCTACAAAAAGTTACCAACAACACCAAAAATACAGAGTCACCAACATCAGCATAAGAAGAAAATTGGCACAGAACCTTGCTTGAATTACATTGAGAAACAAAGAATGAAGTGGTTTGGCCACTTAATAAGAACGCATCGAAACTCCACAGTTTACATAGTCTTCTGCAACAGAACATCAGGAAAGAAGGAGAGAGAAAGACCACAAAAAGATGTTTAGATGGCATAGAAGAATCATGTCAAAGAGCAAAAATAACAATCACACAAGCCACCAGAACAGCGCAAATCAAAAACAGAAAACCACAACACTGGGCAACAACCAGGTAACAGTGTGACGTCAAAAAAAGAATAGTAATGTCCCTGAGAAAGACATATTTCTCGAAACATGTACTTTCTAATGTTTATGCTTCCGATTGTGTAACTCGTACATTGCTTATTTCTATTTGGAGCACATTTGACACGAAATAGTTAGCTATATAATGTGTGTGTGCGGACCTAGATATGTGCTGACCTAAATGTGTACTGACCTATACGTGTACTGACCTATATGTGTGCTGGCCTACATGTGTGCTGACCTACATGTGCACTGCCCTATATGTGTTCTGACCTATATGTGTGCTGACCTACATGTGTACTGACCTATATGTGTGCTGACCTACATGTGTGCTGACCTACATGTGTACTACCCTATATGTGTTCTGACCTACATGTGTTCTGATCTATATATATATATGAGGGGGGAAAACATGGAAAATGAATGTAAAGCTAGGACGCTACAGCGATCATAGCTTGTTAGACACTGATGCCAAGTTCTTGGGGAAAGAGAAGAAAGAAAGGTCAAAAGTATACTGAGAGAAGTTGAGATACAGTGACGAAACCAAACAATGACGTTTACACCTGGCGGTAGACAGAGTGGTACCCACAGAGGAGATGAAAGAACTCGTGAGGTGGCATTGAATAATAATACATCGACGGTTAAAGGGCAGTGCAGCTTACCTGGCAACAAGCAGAACACAAAGCATGCGTTCAAATGTATATTTCTCGTTCTTCTCCTTAAAGTGGTTTACTTTGTACTGCGATTTGTGCAAAGCAGTATAACTACATGTGAAATGGGTTGCCTGCGAAAAGTTACCAATAACACAAGAAAAGACAGAATCACCAACATCAGCATAAGAAAGAAAGTTGGCACAAAACCGTGCTTGAATTATATAGATAAACAAAGAATGAAGTGGTTTGGCCACTTAATAAGAATGCATCCAAACTCCACAGTATACAGAGTCTTCTACAACAGAACATCGGGAAAGAAAGAAGGCAAGAGGAAGACCACGGAAAAGATGGTTAGATGGCGTAGCAGAATCCTGTGAAAGAGCAAAGATAACAATCACACAAGCCACCAGAACAGCGCAAGACAAAACAGAAAATCACGACACTGGGCAACAACCCGGTAGCAGTGTGACGACAAAAGAAGAAGAAGAAGAAGAAGTATGGTGGCTCCGTCTACTGCTGTTTGTGTTGCTACCTTAACCCTTTAGCAGCCAGTGATAATCTATTTTGATTGATTGATTAATTAATTGATTGATTGATAAGACTTTCATCATTGTACTTCACTGAGTAACCATGTGTGCTGCGATCTATTTCTTACACAGAAAGATCTCATGTGTAGTATGCAAACTCCGATGTGCAGGGTCCCCGATGTAATTTAAAGAATTGTAAAAATATTACTTAGAAATTTTTACATTTTTGTCAAAGGAATTTTACTCAGGCAGCGACTTTGCAGCCTGCTCTTCTCGATTTTTGAACTGCCAAAGGTTCTTTTACATGCTCAACATAAACACAGGACCTACATTTTATCGTCAGTCTCTTATAGGACTAGGAACTCGATCTCACCTACACTAAAATCAGGGATCTCTGGAAAAAATATCCCGATGGCTCCACAAGGGTACGAACTGAGTACCTTTGGAACGAAAGGCTAGTATCTAACCTCTACGCCACAAAGACCTCTATAGTGTATGCATAGCGGTATAGTGTGTGCATAGCGGTATAGTGTGTGCATAGCGGTATAGTGTGTCATGGTATAGTGTGCATAGCGGTATAGTGTGTGCATAGCGGTATAGTGTGTGCATAGCGGTATAGTGTGTGCATAGCGGTATAGTGTGTGCATAGCGGTATAGTGTGTGCATAGCGGTATAGTGTGTGCATAGCGGTATAGTGTGTGCATAGCGGTATAGTGTGTGCATAGCGGTATAGTGTGTGCATAGCGGTATAGTGTGTGCATAGCGGTATAGTGTGTGCATAGCGGTATAGTGTGTGCATAGCGGTATAGTGTGTGCATAGCGGTATAGTGTGTGCATAGCGGTATAGTGTGTGCATAGCGGTATAGTGTGTGCATAGCGGTATAGTGTGTGCATAGCGGTATAGTGTGTGCATAGCGGTATAGTGAGGTATAGTGTGGCATAGCGGTATAGTGTGTGCATAGCGGTATAGTGTGTGCATAGCGGTATAGTGTGAGCATAGTGGTATAGTGTGCATGCTATAGTGGTCATACGTGTGTGCATAGTGGTATAGTGGTTTCGACTACTGCTCTGTTTGATGCTACTTCATTAACCCTTTAGCATCTAGTGATAGTTTACATTGAAGAGTTCGCAATACTTGAATCACTGTTTGCAAATCTAAAGAGTTAAGCCGAAGGATTGGCTTCATTGCACCCACGACAGACTAGGACAGACTACCATCTGCTGCTGGATTTGCTGAGGCGGAGATCGGAACACCTATGGACATGTCCGGAGTGCTATGATGATAGTCCTCATATAACTGATAACTGATAACCATCTTCTGACTCAATATAACACACTGAACAAACACATCTACATGCTACGATTGTCCCTATCTCCTCTGTGTCCCTGTGGCACCGCTGATCAAACCACAGAACATGTCCTGCAAGACTGTTCCCTGTATGTCCTCCCTAGAAATAAATACTAGCCCTACAACACTACATTGAAAACTACATGACATCAGAGATGAGCTCAGACAACAGTCGACTGTATCATAAGAACACAAGACTGTTCCCTGTATGTCCTCCCTAGAAATAAATACTAGCCCTACAACACTACATTGAAAACTACATGGCATCAGAGATGAGCTCAGACAACAGTCGACTGTATCATAAGAACACAAGACTGTCCCCTGTTTGTCCTCCCTAGAAATAAATACTGGCCCTACAACACTACATTGAAAACTACATGACATCAGAGATGAGCTCAGACAACAGTCGACTTTATCATAAGAACGCGTCTGACAGTATAATCATCGAAATAGCAATCGCAAAGAAGAAGAAAAAGATTCATTGCACCGGGTTTTACCCCATATAGCTCGGTCCCTCTCCACAGAAGTGACGCGCTACCTGTCAAAAGTATTACATAAAGCACGAGTTATGTAGTCCCGGCAACAATACTAGGGATTTTTGGAGAAAAAATGCACTTGTGAACAGAACGGCACAGACCGAATTCGAACCCACGATCTTCGGGACCCAAGGCGAATGCTAAAAGGCATTGGTTGACTACTCGCGTGGTGCAATTGGGATATTTTAGCCAGAGCTCCCTGATTTCAATGTAGGTGAGATCGAGTTTCTAGTCCTATCAGAGACAGACAATAAAACGTTGGTTTAAGTTTAGTAGTAGTTATAGTAGTTGTAGTAGTAAGAGTAATAGGAGCAGTGGTGATGATGGTGGTGACAGTGAAAGTAGTAGAAGCAGAAGTAGTAATAGTGATAGTATTTATAGTAGTAGTAGTAGTAGTAACAGTAGTAGTAGCAGTAGTACTAGTAGTAACAGTAGTAGTAGTAGTAACAGTAGTAGTAGCAGTAGTACTAGTAGTAACAGTAGTAGTATAATAGCCGTCCATCGCAAGCGATGATGACAACAATCTCAGACGAGTAGTAACAGTAGTAACAGTAGTAACAGTAGTTATAGTAGTAACAGTAGTAGTAGCAGTAGTACTAGTAGTAACAGTAGTAGTATAATAGCCGTCCATCGCAAGCGATGATGACAACAATCTCAGACGAGTAGTAACAGTAGTAGTAGCAGTAGTTATAGTAGTAACAGTAGTAGTAGCAGTAGTACTAGTAGTAACAGTAGTAGTAACAGTAGTAGTAGTAACAGTAGTAGTAGCAGTAGTACTAGTAGTAACAGTAGTAGTAACAGTAGTAGTAACAGTAGTAGTAACAGTAGTAGTAGTAGTAGTAACAGTAGTGGTAGCAGTAGTACTAGTAGTAACAGTAGTAGTAACAGTAGTAGTAGCAGTAGTACTGTAGTAACGTGTAGTAGTGTAACAGTGTGTATGTACTGTAGTAACATGTAGTAACAGTAGTAGCAGCAGTGGTACTAGTAGTAACAGTAGTAGTAGTAGCAGTGGTAGAGTTGAACCGTAGTAGTGGTAACAGTAGTAGTAATAGTAGTAACAGCAGTAGTAGTAATGGTAGTAGTAGTAGTAACAGTGAGTAGTAGTAGTAGTAACAGTAGTAGTAGTAACAGTAGTAGTAGTAGTAACAGTAGTAGTAGTAGTAGTAACAGCAGTAGTAGTAACAGTAGTAGTAGTAGTAACAGTAGTAGTAGTAGTAACAGTAGTAGTAGTAACAGTAATAGTAGTAACAGTAGTAGTAGTAACAGTAGTAGTAACAGTAGTAGTAGTAGTAATAGCAGCAGTACTAGTTGTTTTTAGTCACAGTAGTAGTAGTAGTAGTAGTAGTAGTAGTAGTAGTAGTAGTAGTAGTAGTAGTAGAAGTAGTAGTATTAGTTGTAGAAGTAGTACTATTAGTAGTAGAAGTAGTAGTATTAGTAGTAGTAGTAGTAGTAGTATTAGTAGTAGAAGTAGTAGTATTAGTAGTAGAAGTAGTAGTAGTAGTAGTAGTAGTAGTAGTAGTAGTAGTAGTAGTAGTCTTCTTCTTTGCGTTTGTTCTTTACAACCAATTTTAATCACTCTTTGTGATATGTTTGATCTATGCCAAGAACGTGAATACGTTGCACATTGGTTTAGGCCCCTAAACGCATAGACTTCTACACGTTTAGGACACATGCATCCGATTTCAGCCAAGTAGTAGTAGTATTAACTGTAGTTGTAATAGTAATAGTAGTTGTAATAGCAGCATCGCAGCAGCAGCAGTAGTAGTAGTAGTAGTAGTAGTAACAGTAAACTGTAGAAATCCTGATCTGTTTGTGTACAGAAATATATAAACACAATCTACTAACACAATTATGATACCAATCCTACACTGAACATTACCAAAACGTGACTCCATGACACCATCAGCTTGCTCAATCTCCAGTCTTATAATTAAATGTATGTTATCATGTAAATTCCTTTCTACGCGCCAACAACTTTCTCTATCACTCTAACAAAGAAACCCAACCTGGGTTCTACAATATTACTGCATTCCCTAAAAATGTCTTTATGTCAGATGGGTTAATGTTGTGGTTCTCAAACGTTTTGAAGTCGTGAAACACTTGAAGTCCTACGCTCCCGTGTGGCGCCGGGGCCCGCTAGGAAGCAAAGAATAGTACCACTGTGACCTACAAGGCATGTCATAAGAGGCGATTGAAGTAGGACCTAGAGAAGCTACCCCAGTACAAAAAAAAGCGTCGCAGAAATAGGATTGCTGGAATACTTGTAGGCGCATGACTGGTACAACGTACAATCTCTCTTAGGCTCAGATCACATACAAATCACACAGAGTGGTTAACAAGTGGTCGAAATTGAGCGTTTGATGAAGAAGAAGAAGAAGAAATCCTACAAAAAATCGTAGGCACACTACACATAAAAACTTAATAAATTTAGTTTAGTTTAGTTTAGTTTAGTTTAGTCGTTGGATCATCATCACTGCACGTCGAACCTGTTAGTTCATAAGTGTTCCGATCTCTCCCTCAGTATGTCTCTCAGCGTGAGACGACTAACGACCTAGGTCTTTGTTTGTTTACTATTCTTCTGTGGCTACCAGCATACTGTTCTTGTCTAGTTACACCACACTTGACTTGGGATTCTTGCAGTCATCTGGTTAGTGTTGTAGATTCACCATTATTATGTACTGAATCATGTACTTAAGAAATAAGATGCAAAAATCACAGAAATAAATAATTGGAAAATGCTACGTTCCTTTATTTCTCATTTAATTTCTGCCTATGAGAAGCATGGACCTGATATGTCTTGGTCTCATTTAATTTGAGACTATGAGAAGCATGGACCTGATATGTCTTGGTCTCATTTAATTTGAGACTATGAGAAGCATGGACCTCATATGTCTTGGTCTCATTTAATTTAAGACTATGAGAAGCATGGGCCTGATATTTCTTGGCGAATTTTTACACTAGTGCCTAATGGCACCGCATGCCGAGACACCCTGATCTGGGATTGCCTAGGGTGTATCTAGGCATGTCACTGGGCACACTGGAGCGCATGGGCACACCCTTTGAGAACCTCGGAGTTAATGTAACAACAAACACAAACTTGTTAAAAGAGAAACCAACCATCATGAAGCATCAGGAAATTAAAGAGAGAAATTGGAGATGGAGTGGACACACCCTCAAGAAACATTTTGTCAACGTAAACAGAGATGTACTAACTAGAACCCATCATGAAAGATATGATGGTGGAAGTTTTAAAATGTATAATGGCGAAGATTTGAAGAGGGATAAAAACATAAATAATATGCGAAACTAGGAATGAAGGTTCACATATCCCCCCTCAACCCCCAGCACTTTTAAATCTTTGTATTTGTACTTTTTCAACATCCACCTTTATCTTATGGAAAACTAAGATTCAAGAGAGCATGCATATTCCCAGTGGCAAGGTATGGGTGAGAAGCATGGACATTCAACAAGGCGATGGAAAAACATATATCTGCTTTGGAATATAATTAATACAGAAGAGTCGTCCATATACAGGGTGTTCAACTTAAAAGCAGCCTGTGAATAGAGCTAATCTGGCATATATGTATGGAAATGTGAAGGTTCAGTTATGACGTAGTATAGGTCAAGGTTGTGTGATGGTGTGTAATTGTAGTGCGGGAAGGGGAGATGAACAAATGTGACGCAGGACAAGCTAGTCAGAACCGGTTTAAATAGTAAATAGACGAAATGCAATGCGTACCTGGCAAATTTATATTTATCACTGGGGCTGCTTTTAAGTTGGACACCCTGTATCATGGACAGAGAAGAGAACAAATAGATCTATCCAGACAGAACTCAAAAGAAATCTTTCTGATGCTACAAATTAAAATGTATAGAAAATAAGTATATATTGGACGTATAAATAGACACGATAGGCTGGAGAAGACTATCATGGAAAGTCACCCCAGCAAAGAGGAGAAGAATAGTCATCTGGTCTATGAGAAAGAGAGAAACTTCGCGGACTGTTAATATGGCAAAGTTCTGCTCAGGACAAGCTATTTGATGATGTAGATTGAAGAACACATAAAATCAAAGAAAAAGGACAACTAAGATCACATGGGAAATAAGGGTAGAGACAGAGATCAAAGAATATGATGAAGAATGGTAATAGTTGAGATTAGATAACTAAGATTTCATTTAACTTCGTTACTCGAACGAAGCTCAAGAAAACAGTCTTAAAATAGATAGATATCAGGGGAAGTAACTTGTGTAGCTCAATCTCCCCCTGATACACGAAGGATTATATCGTGGCTTCCGATAACACACGACCGGCGGGCTCAAGTAAAAATTATCGGAAATAAGACCACAACCGTCGCGTAATCTCACATTCCAGTATTGTTAGATAATGATGAATTCATTTTAAAAACTACACAACATGCTAAATCAAGGTTATATTATGTTACAAGTTAAATTTAAAACTAAGGAATATCATTATTATAAACATTTCTCATCAATATATTAAACTCACGGACTCATAGAATTGAGTAAAATTACAAAAAAGCTTACAGTGTTCTATCAAACACATACAAAAACCAGCCCCCATTACACAGGACTTTCCCAATCCCAGTATGAGCTAGTCGACCTTATATTGCCGGGGTCACGGATTAAATCAATGTAACTAGTTCTTTTCTTTTATTCTTGATTTATTTCTTCTTCTTCTCTTCCACTATTTTCTTCTTCATAGAAGTGTTGGGGAGATGGGGGCGTAGTGATCTTGTGTGTGCTTGTTTTAAGGCACTTTGTAAGCTGATATTCATTTTGTAAGGCTGTTCTTGATGCCATAGATCCATCTTTGCGTGGTCTTCCTCTTGCTTTGTACTCATTATACTTTTTATGTGCTTTTCTCTGGGGTAGGCGATATCATGGCATTCTTGTCAGGTATTTAATCATTAAACCATTTAATCTGTTGTTCTTTTATGAATTGCATGACTGGTTGATTTCTGTATTGATTGATAAATTATTGATTGATTGATTGATTGATTCTGTCTTTTTATTTTCTCCAGTCATGTTTTGCATTACAACGTCAGAAAAGAAGAGATTTATAGAACGGGCTTTTGTGTGCGCTTCATAATAGTGTCTTTCATCGCCTCTGTTATCTCTGCGTCTACCTTTTACGTAGGCGGCCTTTTGCTTTGTATCCAATGTCTCCAAGTAACATTGTTCTTTGAGGCGCACTGTCTGTTGGCAGTATGCTTATGTGGCCGAACCATTTAATATATTGGTTTTTTTTTATGACGTTCAATACTGATGTTGTACCCACTTTTTTCCTGATGTCTTCATTTCTAAACCTGTCTCTTCTTGTTACTCCCAGCATTCTGCGTGGCATCTTTATTTGTGTAACGACTGCTAACGAACGAGTAGTAAGTCATCATCAGCATCAGGTGCCGTGCCGACCGGTGTAGGCAACCATGTATCTCTACAAATCGCTGTCTCTGATGTTTGCTATCATCTCAGATGTTGACACTCTTCCGTGCCTGTCCAGCATTGTATCTCTCTGTCTTCCCCTGTCTCATCTCCTCTCGATTTTATTGTTTGTCATAATGTGTTCTAAGCCTCCAATTCTCATTACATGTCTGATAAATGATGATTGCCTCCTTCTCATATTGATAATAAGATTTCTCTGTGTCTTGGCCTCGTTCTTCAATTTAGCAGGCCATGGGATTCGCAACATTCTTCTGTAAAACCACATCTATGTGACCTCTAGATATTTTTATATTTGTTTGTTTACTGTCCATGACTCGCATCCGTATATCAGTATTGGTTCTATGTAGCACTGTATAACTCTCATTTTGACCTCAATTGACGGTGATTTGTTGCATATAATGCTTCTCATTTTCTGGAACGCTGCTTTGTGCTGCCCTATTCTGCTCTTTATTTCTGATCTGTATTTACCATCTGATGTTACCAGGACTCTGATGTATTTAAATTGATGTACTTGTCTCAGCTCCACTTCATTTACTGTGATGGTGCATTTTGTCGATTCTGCTTTTTTAGATAATCATTACTTCTGTCTATTTAATAAGTCATCATCATCAAATAGCTTGTCTTGAGCAGAATTTTGCCACCCCAACAGTCCTCCGTAATTTCTCTCTCTCATAGGCCAGATGTCCGGCCTCTGCAGCCGTCTATTATGTTGTATTCCATTTTATTGTTAGGGTTTTCTAGGTATTGTCTTGGAAGGTAGTCTGCCATTGCTTTCCTTCCTGGCAGTGACCATACTGGCCCATGACCGTAACCATTGTCTCTATTACAGAAATCCTCTGTCTACCGTCTTAAGTTTTGAGACCATTACCATTGACACTTTCGGCTGCTCCTCACTCATCAACCACCTGCTCCCATGGTTTCCAGTGACCTTGCCGGGGAGCTAAACGGTACTCCACCTTGCCAAAGGGTTCCCGTAGACTAGCAGAGGGAAGGAGGCGCCTTACATTTTAGTAAGTACCGAGTGTTTATTGCAGAAGTAACGAATAGTTTCAACTACTTGAATGAAAATGAAACGCACATAGCTAGTTTACATCAAGTAAACTCAAACACACCGAGCTTATCAAAACCCTATACTGCTTTATTCGCAAATACTCAGACCTTGCAACGCTTGACTAGACACGTTGGCGTCAAACATTTCCAACAGGCATACTTAAAAACTCTTTCAACCTCCCCCATCGAACATCAAACAAACGCATACAAACCCACAGGGCAGTGCCGAGATATGATACAGAGAGGCGGCCGCATCAGGTGAAGGAGGGGGGGGCGGCATTAGAAGCGAAATCATGATACAATTTAAACCATTCAATAATTTAAAATCATTACTTTTCTATATAGATCTATGTTATTCCGATATTGATGTATATGATTTATCGCACGCCTTTGCCTGTGCGCTTTCGGTACACTTTGATTTCGTTTTCTGGTGCAGGTTGACGATCGCTCGTTGAAAGAATTTTCATCTGACAGCGCGAAGCTATTATTTTTGTTTGTAATATGCCGCACGGCCGCTCTTAAAAGCTGAGGCGGCAATTATCACAAAAGACAATTGCACGTGTTACATGTTGATAGTTCTACTTTGAGCTTACAATTATTGACAAATTTGATTTTAATGTTACTTTATCTGTAGACGTGACAAGAGGCTGGGCTGTGTTTAAATCAGTAAATCATATATATATATATTATAAATGTATCAGTATAATATTTGTGCATTTATACTTGTTCTTCTTCTTGCGTTCGCCCGCTATGATTCAGGAGTAGTCAGTGTGCTTGGCACTTCTGACTGATTTTTGTGTGAAGGCGCGCTTTTCGTATTATCAGTGTCCCCACTGATATCATACATGCGTTTCTTCTCCGACTTCAGGGGTGCATTTATACTAATTCAGTTTTTGTGTTTAAAAAGTAGATCATTAAAGAAAATTATTGGTTTTTTTAACAGCAATTGTAGTTAATTATTATCATTTAAAATGATTATGTTATGACAATAGGAACTTGAATTAAAAAGTAGTATTTGCATGGACTGGGTATATCTCAAGTGCGGAATGTGTGCCTGTGTGTGATAGATAGAGAGTTAGTTCAGTTGAAAATTGCTGTTAATGAGATTGCAGAGAGTCTTGAATGCAGTATAGAATTTCCCGCCGAAACGGAAGTTAGAACCAGAAGAAAAAAGCGTCAATTTGACTATGGAGAAGATGTCGATGAACCATAAACAGATGAGAATAAATTTAAAATAAACTTTTTCAATTATATTCTGGACATTACCCTTAATTCTATGAATGAACGATGCCCACTTCTGGAAACCCAAAGCAAAACTTTTCAGTTTTTATATGACATTTTAAAACTCAAGGATATTGATGACAAAACGCTAGAAAGTTGTCGTACCAGTCTCCATTCAATACGTTCGGTCGAAAATGAATCAAATATAACTGCAAATGATCTTCAAGAAAAATTACATGATGTATCCAGAATGCTACCATATTCTACGAAACCTTTGGATGTTTTTAATTATTTGTTTCAAGTTAACTCAATTACTTTGTATCCGAATACTGTTGCAGCTCTGATAATTTTATTAACACTCCCCGTCTCTTTAGTTAGTGGGAAATAAGTTTTTCAAATTAAATTAATAAAACACTACTTAAGAAGTTCAATAAGCCAAACAAAACTTAGAATTTGTTATTTATTGATATTGAATCTACATTGGCTGCCACGCTAGACTGAAATGAAAATCACGGCATATCCTTTACAGGACGTAGCCATCAACCACAGTAAACGAGTCGTTGATTTTCTATCACCACTTATACGTTCAGTAGTTTGCCATTGCTTTCTGAACGGTGAGATCTATTGTTACCTTTTGTAAAAATCCCACGGAAACGAATTTTCTTCAAAACTTGCCCACCGTGGGTTTTGAACAGGTACGCTTGGGTTTATGATCGAGTTCCATACTTTTTCAGCTACAGACGCTCACCATTGTAGACTATACATTATAATTAAGGAATTTATTAAAGTTTATAGTTAGAAAGGTAATACAGTAGTGGATTGTTGTAACTGATAGTTAATATCATTATTTTAAAGTAGTTTATATTTTCAAAATAACAATATTATTTGTACATTTTCTGACGTTAAAAAATTCACAATCAAAGATTATTTTAAAGAAAAAACATTTAAGGGGCGTAATTTCAGAGACTTGCACCATACTTAGAAAATATACCGCACGGGCCTGCAAACCCAAAACTCATACAAGCCCCACATATTGGAAAGAGTTACAATGTATCCATACTGGACATTTCAATTGTTTATAACAATATGTTGGAATGAAGGCAGTGAAGCTATAAAACGGAATACGCTAATTATAAGACATCAAATGCGACGAAGATCACACAAAAATATTGTTAGTAATGTCTCTAATAACAGGGGAATCAACTAGATCAGCAGTTCTCAAACTGTGCATGATCAATCACCCCTTAAACCTCATCACATAAACTAGGGAGTCGCTTCTACAACTTAGTTACACTTCAATTGTTATCACTTTCATCTATTCCACGTTCTGGTGAACGATCTGGTTTACACTAACTTCCGATTCATCATCATCATCAAATAGCTTGTTCTGAGCAGAACTTTGCCACCCCAACAGTCATCCAGAATTTCTCTATCTCATACGCCAGATGTCCTGCCACTGCACCCGTCATGTTCAACCCATTAGTTACAACTTCCGATTAAATGATCAAAAACTAGAAGTTGAAATCAAAACAAACAAAAACAAGACAATAACTATTGTATATTATCTATTCCCAGGTGGAAGATGTAGTTAGCTGTCCACTTTTGCTTACAGAGTAGGGATGGAAACTTTAATTTGCGTTCTAGGGTCAGATGACTCGCCCTTGTTGTATTATATCCATCTTGTCTTGATATATCCGTCTTGATATTTATCCATCTTTTCTTGGTCTTCCCTTAGCTCTAGTACCCGATCTCTTTATATATATATATATACAGGGTGTTCAAGATAATTGCAGCCCCATTGACAAATCGAAAGCTGCTAGATAACCTATCGCGTTGTGTTTATTTACTATTTAAACCGGTTCTTACTCGCTCGTCCTACGTCACATTTGTTCATCGCCCCTTCCCGCACTACAATTACACCCCATCACACAACCTTGACCTATGCCACGTCATAACTGAACCTTCACATTTCCATACATATATGCCAGATTAGCTCCATTCATAGGCTGCTGTTAAGTTGAACACCCTGTATATATATATATATTTATATATATATATATAATCTTGATTCTCAGAAAGAGTTAATTGTTATTTTTCATGTTTGTTGGCAAACACTCTCTGATATAACCAATAAAAGGCTCGTCCTTAGGTTGAAAGGGCTTGCCTAGGCTTAAAGAGACTTTGATCCCCTACATAACAAATAAACAAAACATTTAAATATACTTGGATTCTCCACAAAGTGTTGATTCTTATTTTTATTTTTGTGTTGGCCTATATGCTCTGATATAACCAAAAAAAAGACTAGTTCTTAGGTTGAAAGTAGCGTGCCTCTGTTTAAGGCGGGAGACTCACCCAGAACAAAAGTTGTCTTTTTTTTAAATTAACATTAAAAAACTAACAAACATATGGTCATTCAATTTGGAAACTTGTTGCAAAAGACATTGTATTTGATGTTTTTTCCGATCCAGAAGCACTTGAGCTTTTCAGCTCTTCGGCTCGATGCCATGGACATCGTAACCCTTCGGTTCGGTGCCACGAACACCGTAAATCTGGGGAATATGTGGCTTTTTCTGCCATCCCCGCGGAATTGAACCCGCACACACAGAGGGATAGTCACCCGTAGTCTAACGCGCTAAGAACACGCTGGGTAGACGGGCGTATTTGATGATAAACAACGTTTATTGTATGCATTGTAATTATTTATTTTTAAAATAATTAATTTTCTTGAAAATATATTGTACACCCCCTCCCCCTCCCCACCCCAAATCCCTTCATCGTGAAAGTGGATTTCACAAATATAGGGTGTTCAAGATAAATGCAGCCCCATTGACAAATCGAAAGTTGCCAGTTACCTATAGCGTCATGTATATTTACTGTTTAAACCGGTTCTGACTAGCTCGTCCTACGTCACATTTGTTCATCGCCCCTAGACTCACTACTATTACACACCGTCACACAACCTTGACCTATACTACGTCATAACTGAACCTTCTAATTTTCATTAAATATATGCCTGATTAGCTCCATTGATAGGCTGCTTTTATCTTGAACACCCTGTATAAGAAATGCAAAGAATGCCAAACTAGCATATGCTGTACATATCACCTATCAATATAGCATGCTCCCTCCTCCCCCTTCCTTGTTACATTCTTGTCTGCTCCATCAGACTACTTACTACTACTCTTACCCACCTTCATGTCCAACCCTCCCTCTTCCTTTTACCCCTACTTCTGTCAAATTATTATTCACTTAACTTCTCAAATATATCTCTTCACCTCTCATTATTAATACACACGCCTACTCTCCCACTTCATACCTAACCTGAAGCCTGTGCTCAAGTCAAATATGCAGGCATATCGCCAGGGCAAATTCAACCATCCCTTCCTTGCCGAGACGTCTGCCACATAGATTCCTTCGCAGATCTACACCCTCTGGTCAAATCTGTCATCATTGTAAAGCAATCAGTCGAGTTACTGAGCCCAATTTGAAGCTCAAGAAAACACGCTGAATAAGACGAAGAACAAAACTGGCACCACAAAGCTGCAGGAAAGAAAAAATATGAAAAATGACATCAGAAACCCAAGTAATATAAAAATATTTTCACGGTTGCTAAGGACGGCGACTGGTCCGATTTTGTAAGGAAATTAAAGTCGAAAAAAATATTAAGCAGAAACGATAAAAAATAGCAGTGGGGGAAATTACGAAACAAATAAATCTTGTTTTATTTCCTGTTAGGTTTTGTGAAGGGAAAAATAGTTCATATAATAAAATATTGAAATTATAGCAATTGTTGGAAGGTGATTCATTATTGGTAATCAAGTTTAAAGACGTGATCTTGCCATGTTATTAAATTACTGTTACGTGAATCTATTTTTCTATTTTCTTTTTCAAAGTTGATTTCGTTTGAATAACCCTCTTGATTTTGTTTGTTGTTTTTCGTAGCATTGGATTACTTGAAATACAACTGCTTTCTGTGAGCGTATTAAAGTTGACGTTTGAGAGTGTTCGCATGGGACAAAGAAGTGGAGGAAGAAGAAGAAGAGGAAGAAGAAGAATTAGAAGAAGAAGAGAAAGAAGAAGAAGAAATTTGAAAAGAAGAGGAAGAAGAATAAAAAGAAGAAGAGGAAGAAGAAAGAGAACAAGAAGAGGAAGAAAAAAGGAAGAAGAGGAAGATGAAGAAGAAATAGTTGAAGAAGAGGAAGATGAAGAAGAAATAGTTGAAGAAGAGGAAGATGAAGAAGAAATAGTTGAAGAGGAAGATGAAGAAGAAATAGTTGAAGAAGAGGAAGATGAAGAAGAAATAGTTGAAGAGGAAGATGAAGAAGAAATAGTTGAAGAAGAGGAAGATGAAGAAGAAATAGTTGAAGAGGAAGATGAAGAAGAAATAGTTGAAGAAGAGGAAGAAGAAGAAGAAATAGTTGAAGAAGAGGAAGAAGAAGAAGAAATAGTTGAAGAAGAGGAAGATGAAGAAGAAATAGTTGAAGAAGAGGAAGAAGAAGAAGAGGAAGAAGAAGAAGAAGAAATAGTTGAAAAAGAGGAAGAAGAGGAAGAAGAGGAATAAGAAGAAGAAGAAATAGTTGAAGAAGAGGAAGAGAAGAAGAGGAAGAAGAAGAGGAAGAAGAAGAAGAGGAAGAAATAGTTGCAGAAGAGGAGGAAGAAGAAGAAGAGGACGAAGAAGAGGAAGAAGAAGAGGAAGTAGAAGAGAAACAGAAGAAGGAATATTTGAATAAGAGGAAGAAGAAGAAGAAAACGAAGAAGAAAGAGAAAGAAAAGAGATGGAAGAATAAATAGAAGAAGACGAAGAGAAAGAAGAGGTAGAAGAAGAAGAAGAAAGAACAAAAAAAGATGAAGAAGTAGAAGCTGCGGACGAAGAAAAAGATGAGGATAAAGTTAAAAAAGGAAGAAAGAGAGAACAAGAAATGTATAGGATTCATTATCTATTTGACTAAGACGGCACATCTTCTCCCATCTTCAAACCATCATCACAAAATCTTCTTAAGCCTAACTATGACAAGCTAGAGCCAACTATAAACGTATCTATAAAGTTATCTATAGTTGGTTGTGGTCAAGCTAAGAGAATGTCCTGACGGGCAAACTTTAGTTCATCAGTCAGTACACGACAGTGAGATGGGTAGTCCAGATTCTCTGTTTGAAAGGGACGGACGTTCAGCTGGTGGATATAAAAAACCGCTTTAAAGACACTAAAAGTGTCGCTGAAATTCGTCGATATAGAAACCACGTGTTGGGAATCCCTGGCGTAAGATCGCCAAATGTGGCTCTGTAACAACACAAGAGAAACCATCATAGCTGAGAATCATCGTGCCGTTGAGGCACAGAGAAAACGAGCTTCTCGAAAAGACAGAACACGCAACACCCACATGTCTAACCTTCATCATGTATACACCATCTGTGGTAGGGGATTATGTTCTAGGATTGTACTCTGCAGTCACTTCCGCACACACCAGAGAGGTGCAGCAGCATACGTCTCATGCTGTTGTCATCATCGCTTGCAATGGACGGCTATTAGCATTTTCTAATTAGATGTGTCCGTCTATCCATCATGGTACACAAGGATGTACTTTGTCTCTAAACAAAAATGATTCAGTTATCAGTTATAAATTACATGAAGACTATCATCATAGCACTCCGGACACGTCCATTCATGCTCCGATCTCCGCCTCAACAACTCCAGCAGCGTCCAGCGGCCCAACACGCCAGTTCGATGTTGATTAATCAATCTCTTTGCACATTTTGTATGTTGTTCTTTTCGGGCTGCACCAATATCGACACCCATCTCTCTCAATGTGGTCAACGAGTGGGATTTCCAACCCTCTGTTCTGAAATAATCTCTCAATGCGTTAAGAATGTCATTTCTGTCCATGACCGCTTCGTCTGATATTGTAGTCAAGCAAGCCAATCTATCAGCTCGTTCATTACCACTAACTCCTGCGTGTCCCCTCTCTCTCTCTCTCTCTCTCGATCGCGATCACCGCTCAGACTGATGTTCAAGATTTCCCATAAATTTCTTATTCATGTGAAAATCTGATTCATGCAGCCTTAGCATGGGTGTGTTTCGTTACATCTTTAGCGCCATTTGGAGCTCTGGTGCTTATCCTTTGGCGATGTGTCTGGTTTTAGCTAGCGTTTACTGGGTTCGCTCTCCGTCAGCCTTGGGCTGTCCCAGCCAACCTGCAAGGCAGCAGGTTACTCTTGCGTGTGCAGTGGCTTCTAAAGTAAATCATATATATTTTCTTACCATATGAGAAAGGTCTCATTATCATTGAGACATTATAGTTCAGAAACCAGTCACAGACTTCATGTAAATAGAAATGTCTTGAAAATATTAGCATTACCGTTAGTTATAAGTTACATAGGACCTGCTAGCAATTTCTCCATACCATTCTTGAACGTCTGGCCGCGTGGATTAGTGGGCGGCTTCCAGAGCTCAATTCATAAGAGGGCATAAGAAAATCCTAATCTGAACAGTTTCGTGGCGATTGCACTAGCCATGCGGTCATTAAATTCGACAGACTAATTTCCCCCTCCCCAATCATGTTCTACACCACTCAAAAAAACAGTATTACATACAGTAACACGTATGTATGTTATAACATACGTTTCAAAATGCCAATTTATTAAGTATCACCGCAGCCTCCCCTCGGATTTCTCCAGATCTGATCTGACCCACACTGACCACCTCAGATTGATAGGTCTCCCTACACCGCCTATTACAGACAGTGAAAACAGTTTTTGTTGTTGTAATTTAGTGTTCATATTTACCTCTCAAGTCAGAGAAGGCAAACCTGTATGGCGGTGGACACTGATAAAAAGGAAAGCATGCTTTCACGCAAAAATCAGAAATAGGCGCCATACAATGCGCCTTAACTACGCCTGAATTCATAGCGGACGAACGCAAGAAGAAGAAGTGTCCATATTTTTGAACATTTATTCATCTTCTTCTTCTTTTGTCGTCACACTGCTACCAGGTTGTTGCCCAGTGTCGTCACACTGCTACCGGGTTGTTGCCCAGTGTCGTCACACTGCTACCGGGTTGTTGCCCAGTGTCGTCACACTGCTACCGGGTTGTTGCCCAGTGTCGTCACACTGCTACCGGGTTGTTGCCCAGTGTCGTCACACTGCTACCGGGTTGTTGCCCAGTGTCGTCACACTGCTACCGGGTTGTTGCCCAGTGTCGTCACACTGCTACCGGCTTATTGCCCAGTGTCGTGGTTTTCTGTTTTTGTCTTGTGCTGTGCTGGTGGCTTGTGTGATTGTTATCTTTGCTCTTTCACATGATTCTGCTACGCCATCTAACCATCTTTTCCGTGATCTTCCTCTTGCCTTCTTTCCCGATGTTCTGTTGTAGAAGACTCTGTATACTGTGGAGTTTGGATGCATTCTTATTAAGTGGCCAAACCACTTCATTCTTTGTTTCTCTATGTAATTCAAGCACGGTTTTGTGCCAACTTTCTTTCTTATGCTGATGTTGGTGATTCTGTCTTTTCTTGTGTTATTGGTAACTTTTCGCAGGCAACGCATTTCACATGTAGTTATTTTTGTGACTGCGCTTTGCTCAATGTCCATGTTTGGCTCTGGTAACACAAAGTAGGTATAAAAATGCTGTTGATCATCTGTTATTCAGTGTACTTAATTTTGTACATTATTTAGTGATGTACACTATCTTATTTTTGTACATTATTTGAAAAGCTGGCGTTGATTCGCAAAGTCCTGTAAAGGATATGCAATTAGGGAACACTAACTTATTTTTGTACATTCAAGATGTCATTACTACTTTTTGAACATGTCAATCAAGTGTGCATCACAATTTTCAGAATCTGATTGCCATTGATTTATGTAGGGGTTTTTTTCATCTTTTATCAGGTCCAGTTAGGAAGTCTTTAGATTTCATTTCTTATTTGAACCGAGTTTGAACTCAAGATCTGCACTGCTAGGCCAGGTCAGCAGTAAAATAGATATGGAATCTCTCTCTCGATCACCTTTAGACTAATGTACCAGATTTCCCCATAATCTCATTCATGTGAAAATCTGATTCATGCAACCTTAGCATAGATGTGTTTCATCACATCTTCAGCGCCATTTGTTGCTCTGGTGCTTATCCTTCGGCGATGTGTCCGGTTTTAGCCAGCGTTTACTTGGTTCGCTCTCCGCCTGCCTTTAGCTGTCCCCACCGACCTGCAAGGCAGCAGGTTGCTATTTTCTTTTAGGGTAGCTACCTTTTAACAACCTTCCCTCCCGGAATGTTGAGCGTCATCTGCCCAGGGAACCGAGTTTGAACTCTAGATCTGCACTGTCAGGCGAGGTCAGCAATAAAATAGATATGGAATAAAGACGTTGCAAGACACTTGATAGTGGTGTTTCTGTGACGAAGTGGTTGAGCATTCTAGTCTGTCTTACGTTCTTAAGGTCTTGGATTCGAGTCCTGCTTCTTCTTCTTCTTCTTCGTTCTCATAATCCGCTGGTAATAGCAGAATGCAGTCCAAAGAACGGAATGTGTTGTGTTGCAGTTTTCAGTGTGAGTTGTGGTATCTGCACATTTCGGTACAACACATCAGACATAGGGAGAGCCGAGGTAGAGTAGTTGTTAGGGAACTCGCTTCTCAATTCTGGTGGTCTGGGTTCAACTCCCGCAGTGCGCGTGGAATTTTTTCCCGACCGCGACGGCTCTCAGGTCGACCCAGCCTCAACTGGGTACCAGACATGCTCTGGGAAAGTAAAGGCGGCCGGCGTGATGCTGACCACATCGCCCATCTTGTGCCGACGGTCAATGAAAAATACAGGTCTAACACTGTATTGCTCTATATACTACAAGATATGAAAGGGTTCCTTTACTTTTTTTTACTTACATCAGACATAGGCATAGCCTTTTTTTTAGGTACCGGGTTGGCTTCTCCCTCTTTGATCTCCACAAAACATCAGACATAGGTATAGCCTTTTTTAGGTACCGGTTGACTTCTCCTCTTTGATCTCCACAAACTTAGCCAGACATCTTGGTATTTGTTTGTTTCAGGGCTGCCCGGGAAGTGGAGTGGATTCTTGGTCAGCGTTGTTCTTACGCTGACCCTGACGCTAGGAATCAGCTATGAGTCGCTGACTGCTACAAGCCCATGCAGTTTGTGTGTAGTCCACCAAAGGGGACGTAACGTCTGGCCCCGGGTTGGAGTATGAATCGCGTTGTTCGGTTCGTGAGTGAATTTTTCTCAGAGATCCCTTAGAACTGTTGCCGTAGCTACGGAGTTCGTGCTTTGTACAAGATCATCGGCAGGTGGTGTTCAATTATTGCAGAGAGTTATTAAACAAAACGGGGGAAGCAGGGTAAATGAAGACAGTCATTCGTTTTTAAACTCTCCTTTTCTCCCCCGCCCCTCCCTCCTTTAGAAAGAAAACTTTATTCTTGTCTTTCACTAGTGTGTTGCCAGGGCTCACAGGGGGAGGAAATAATAGTAACACACACTGCAACCTTCAAGGCATGTCGTAAGAGGCGGCTGAGGTAGGGCCTAGGGAAGCTACCCTGGTAAATAAAAATCATCGCCGAAATCGGAGATGCTGGCCTACTTGTACACCAGTCTTACAACAACAATCGATAACAACTTACAGTCGGTCTTAGGCTCGGATCACATACAAATAACAAAGAGTGGTTAACAAGTGGTCGATATAGAGCATACGAAGAAGAAGAAGAAGAAGCAATTGATCAATGATGAATTTTATTATGAGCCTTTTCCAAATTATTGCTTGGAATTTATGCTTCAATATAACCAGGATTTCATGTTAATTATTACTGTTATCGTGAGCAAGACAAATAAAATGTGGATATTAGGTAAAAAATATACCAATCACTGGGCAATGAACTACATCAATTGCCAATATATTTTTTTAAATCAAGATTGAGAGAGAGGGAGAGAGAGGAGATAGAGGGGGAAAGAGAGAGGAGAGAGAGAAGGAGAGAGGGAAGGAGAGAGAGAGAGGGAGAGAGAAGGAGAGAGAAGGGGAGAGAGAAGGAGAGAGAGAGAGGAGAGGGGGGAGAGAGAGAAGGAGAAGAGAGAAGGAGAGAGAGAAGGAGAGAGAAGGAGAGAGAGGGAGAGTGAAGGAGAGAGAGAGAGAAGGAGAGAGAGAGAAGACGAGAAAGAAGGAGAGAGAGAGAGAAGGAGAGAGAATGAGAGAGGGGAAGAGAGAGAGAAGGAGAGAGAGAGAAGGAGAAAGAGAGAGAGAAGGAGAGAGGGGCAGAGAGAGAGAAGGAGAGAGAGAGAAGGAGAGAGAGAGAGAGAGAGAAGGAAGAGAGGAGAGAGAAGAGAGATCGAAGGAAATAGTTTGGGTATTTGAGAGCTGCAGTAGCGTAGTAATTGGTACACTCGCTTCTTATGTGTGTGGTCCGGGCTCAAAACCAAAATGGGGATGGAATATTTTTCCGAACGTTACGGCTCTCATGTCGGTCCAGCCTTAATTGGGTACCAGGAAAAACACTGGAAAGTAATGGTGGTCCGGGTTTAATACCACAGTGGGCGTGAAATATTTGTCTTCATCGTATGATAAACACTCATTAATGACCTTTTATTGCCATATATTTTCGGCTTGTCTCTTCGCCAAAGTGCGCTTCCTACTTTGCAAATGACTAGGTGAGGTAGTTCCGGTGTAGCAACATTTACAACCCTTCTAGGACTGGTCATTGGAACGGTCACTTGTCGGCTGCTTTGTGTATCCATTGCTCTTTTATGATCATTTTTCGCGGTATATTTGGGCTTTATGATCTACGCCAAATAGTATGTCTACGCTGTGCACCCTTTATGACTATGTTGGTTATTGGTTACTAAACTGACGTCATTGCACTCCGGGCAGACCCTTAGGTGCTCAGTCTCCTCCAACAGATATCGAAGAGTATGCATACTGATGGTTCCTGTGGCTCGCTGATTAAACACACCTCTCATTCTGCCTCTCATTCTGACGCAGTTTGTGATTTCGACTTAAACAACGGGTAACTCCAAACTGTTTAAATCGCTTGATCGATTCAACATCGATTTTAGTGTCCTCATCCAACAGACAGTCGCGAAGAGACCGAAGAATATCCCCTTATCCATCTTCAACTCCCCAACAATCGATGCTGTTGATGCAAGCCTGTCCGCTCTCTCATTACCGTAAACACCCGAATGCCCAGGACAGTATATCCACGTAAGCCGCTGGAGGTTAGAAACTTCTATAGACGACATCCACTCATACCGAAACCTGCTCTTCTGGATCTTGTGAAGCATCGACTGAGAGTCAGATACAACAACTGCCCAGTAAATGAAGTCCTAGAGATCCAATGGAGGGCAGCAGTAACGGTCTCAACCTCCATCCTCATACTAGAAGTAGTTGTCCAGTATGCCCCACTTCGCTCTGCAACAACCCTACCATGCGCATTAGCCAAGAAATCCCAGCCGGACTTCTCACCATGTTGAACCGACTCATCGGTATATACAACAACATCATTGGTTTAGTAACCAGTAACCAATAACTATGACTATGTGAAGTTGTTCCGGATTATGAACATTTCTCAGTCTTTTTGGGGTACATAAGCTTGTCCTGGGACGGCATCTTACTCGTGTAACACACCGTGAAAAATGTTGGTCTTCGCCAATGTTTGGATTTGGACAGCCTGTCAAATCTTTACAATGTCGGCCTTACTTTTCTGACCACGTTGAGTTTATTCCTGAGTAGGAACATTTTCAGCCTTTTCGAGGCACTTGGTAATTTGCAGTTTCTACTCTGCATTTTCTCTGGCCCCGAGAAACACCATACTGGGGCTGCGCAAAATAATGTAGAGGGTTGTTTCATTAGGCGATATCAGCGCAACTTAGATTTTGCGCTCGACAAACATCACCCACCCCGGTTTTTTCTGGAATGTTAGTTATAAGAACAACAGTACCGTGCCCGGTTGTTTCAGGGAAGGTAATTTAGTTAGACGCTAAAACGCAACTTTAGGATTTGCGTTCGGCCAACTTTGAAGCGTTCCAAGAATAGGAAAAGAAGAAGAAGAAAAAGACAGCGGATTGAAGGAGGCGCTTCACATCGTCTACTTGGGTAGAGATTTACCTTTAGCCCGTTACCAATCACAATAATAAAATATCAGCAGATTTAATTTTCATTCTCACACTGGACGTTTCTTCTTTCCGATTATTTAAAAAATAATGTCGAAAAATATCGCTGATTTATTATGATGATTTTATTTTTTAAATGTGTATGAGCAGAGACTTGTTTTAAAGTCTTAATCGAAGATTCCATTCATTTTTCTTTCTGTAACTACACAGGAAATGCTTGTTTTAACTTCCCTTTCTGTGGCAGAATTTCTGTTGCTTTAATTTAACTATCCGCTTTTTTATTCAGATCAGTTAGTTCTTCCGATGACAGACAACCTTGCACATTGGGCAAGCCCTTACTTTGTTATTGTCTTTTGTTTATTGTCTTTCCCCAGGTGGATGATAGAATTAGTTCTCCACTTTTGCTGTTAAACTTAGGGGTAGGAGCTTTAATTTGCTTTTCATGGCCGGATGAGTCGCCCTTGTTGTGTTATATCCGTGTTTATTTAGTCTGGTCTTGATATTGTCTGTCCATCGTTCTTGGTTTTCCCTTGGCTCTAGTACCTGATCTGTTTTTATTGTATGCTGTTATTGGTGGTTGGTTGTATTCCATTCTCATTAAATGTCCAAACCACTGCATTTGTTGTCTTTCGATGTATTCGGTACATGAAGTTATGCCCACTCTGCTTCTGATGTCCTCATTTCGTAGTCTAGCTTTCCTGGTGACTCACTACCTTCTCTCTCTCTCTTTAGCCTGTTACGCCCTTGGCGTTTAGGGCAGCAACAAACGCACACCATTCTTCCCTGTTCATGGCCTTCCTCTGTATTGTGTTCCAGCTATGATTCATTTCCTTCAGTTCTTGCTCTATCGTTCTCCTCCAGGTCGTCTTGCCTACACGCTTTCGTCTACCCTCTGGAGTCCATCTCAGTACAGTTTTCGTGTCGGAGCCAGTCTCCATGCGCATCACATGTCCATTGCCTTCCTCAAGCATTTAATTTCACTTGTGGTGAGCTTTCTGTGGTGTGTTGCTGTCAGAGACCAAGTTTGGCACTGGTAACAAAATGTTGGTAGAAAAATACTTTTGTCATCTGTCTTTTCACTTCCATCTTGATCTTTAGGTGTTGTAGTAATGATGCCAGCTGGTAGGTCACTGCATTTGCTTCTTGCCATCTTTGTCTATATTTCTCTATCGAGCTTTCCGTCGTCTGTGAAAAAAAAAAAGAAAAGTTAATTGCATATCCTTTATAGGACTTTGCGAATCAACTCCCACCTTTTTTAACGCTGTTTGTGCTTTTTCTAGACATTATTACGTTTAGTAGTTTGCCATTGCTTTCTGAACAGGTGGGGCCATCGTTCTTTTGTAAAAATCCACGCGAAACAACTTGCAACCACGCTGTCCGCAGCGCGATTGGAACTCAGATTCTTCGTCGAGGTTAATAGACAGAGTCACTATCCCCTAAACCACAGACAATATTTCTGTGAAAATATTTGAATTCAGAAACTTGCTTTACTCTGGTGTTGTCTATTTATATCTTTGCTTGGCTTGGTGTTCTGCTGATTTTCATGGTCTCGGTCTTTTGTGTGTTGATTTTGATGTTGTACATCCTGCATGCTATTAACAATGAATTTATATGATGTTGTAGCCAGGGGCGGCTGGTCATTAAGGGCTAGTAGGGCCCGGCTCCGCCAAAAATAACGAGTAACGTGTACTTATAATTTTAGTTGCCTAAATATTTGAATTTAGAAACAATATTTTAGAACTATACAATTATATTGGTTGAATGGATTAGCGTAATGCACACGAGTTCGTCTAGCGCCTTGGACACAAGAGGGTTGTGGGTTCAATCCCACACTAAACGTTCCCCAAGTGAGGAAAGACATTTGTCCTCCAATGTGTCCCCCTGCATACTAGGGTCTAGAAACGTGAAGTAAAGTGACTTCATACACTAAAGTCTGAAAAGACTACGGGAAATTTTATTTTGTAGCGTTCAGATTTTGTAACTATTCTACTGCCTCCCCCTCATCTCTAGCCCAACCCTTAGCTTTTTCACTCGATAAGCGTCGGCATCTTAACTATGTTACGCCCGCCTGCCCAGCGTGTTCGTAGCGCGATGTACGACTGGTGACATGAGCTCTGTGAATGTGGTTCTATTCCGTGGGCTGGCAGAAAAACAACAAGTTCTTCAGATTTGCGGTGTTCGTGGCACCGAACCACCGAAGGGTTACGATGTCCATAGCACCGAACCGAAGAGCTGAAAAAGCTCAAGTGTTTCTGGGTCGGAAAGGGGGTAACTATATTACTATTATTGTTGCAATCGCCACACGGTGTCAGCGCATTCACAGTCATCAGTCAGATGCGCGCCGATATATAAAAACGCTGATATCACCCTAGTGTTGTGTGTAGGGTATGTATACAATTATGATTCCTGTTACTCGCTGGTTACGTACGTCTCATATTATGCCCAGTAGGTGCACAATCCTCGTGCAACAGTTGATTTTCAACTGACACAACTTGACGTCATCAATTTATGGGCTTCATCAAAACAAGCGGTTGCTAAGCAGCTGCAGTATGCTCCCTTTGTCCATTACTAAAAGCACGAACATGGGTCCTTTGAAGTTAGCTAGAGTCCTAAACCAATTGACTACGTCAACGCTCATTTAAGTACCGATAATATTTGATAGTACCGATTCTATTCAAGATCACGAGGGTAGCAGGACAGACATTAACTCAATCCGTACCATTAACTATAACAGTGGCGTTCAAATGTGCACAAATCACGCCATTAGCCGCTATAGTCGCTTTTTTATATAGAGCAACCTTCTTTCGCTTTGTACTATAAGCCTTTCAAGTTTTAATAGCAGCTTTTCTTCTTTCTTCTTTTTTTCTAATCCTTTTTTACCGCACAGAGTCAGGATAAGAAGAGATTTCTAGAACGGGTTTTTGTGTGAGCTTCATAAATAGTGTTTTTTCACCGCCTATGGTATTTCTGAGGTCCATCTTTTGCGTAGGCAACCTTTTTTTATATACACTGTATCTGAATAGCAGTGCTCTTTGAGGTGTATTGTATGTTGGTAATCTGGATATGTTGCCGAACCGGTTAATTTGTTGTTTCTTAATGAGTTCAGTACTGATATTGTACCCACTTTTTTCCTGATGTCTTCCTTTCTAAACCGGTCTCCTCTTGATACTCCCAGCATTTCGCGTAGACACTTCATTTCTGTCGGGACTAGTTTTTTCTCCTGTCGTTTGATACCAATGTCCAAATTTTGACTAATAGCATAATGTCTGGAGAAAGATCGTACTGTAAAATGCTCTTTTTGTGTTCATAGCGACATGCTTTTATTTTTAAATTGGCGCCATTTGTCCTATGATTTGATTTGCTTCATTGGATATATGTTGGATAGAACGGTATGGAGAAATTACTTGCAGGCCCTATGTAACGTATAACGGTATTATTATTATTATTATATATGTTGAATGTCGTTAGTTATTCTTCCATTTGCTGACAAATTCACCCTAGGTATGTCAAGTCTTTTAACTTGTTTTACAAATCATTCTTATGGTGGAGAAAGTACTATTATTCTGTTCTCTCTAGGTTACAATCCTAACCTGAATTCTTGGCTAATGCGCATGGTAGGGTTGTTGCAGAGCGAAGTGGGGCATACAGGACAACTACTTATAGTATGAGAATGGAGGAAGAGGCCGTTACTGCTGCCCTCCATTGGATTTCTGGGACTTCATTTACTGGGCAGTTGTTGTATCTGATTCTCACAAGATCCTGAAGGGCAGGTTTCGGTATGAGTGGATGTCGTCTATAGAAGTTTCTAACCTCCAGCGGCTTACGTGGATATACTGTCCTGGGCATGCGGGTGTTTACGGTAATGAGAGAGCGGACAGGCTTGCATCAACAGCATCGATTGTTGGGGAGTTGAAGATGGATAAGGGGATATTCTTCGGTCTCTTCGCGACTCTCTGTTGGATGAGGACACTAAAATCGATGCTGAATCGATCAAGCGATTTAAACAGTTTGGAGTTACCCGTTGTTCAAGTCGAACTGGATGCCTGAGAGGCAGAGTGAGAGGTGTGTTTAATCATCGAGCCACAGGAACCATCAGAATGCATACTCTTCGATATCTGTTGGGGAGACTGAGCACCTATGGGTCTGCCCGGAGTGCAATGACGTCAGTTTAGTAACCAATAACCAATAACCTGAACAGCTTCGCGGCGACTGTACTAGCCATTCGACCATTAAATTCCTCAGGCCCTTGTCCTATCTGTCCTACACCGCCCTAAAAAGCGGTACTACAGGCCGTCACGTTTCTGCTCTCGTCATCAGGTGCCCTGTCGGCTGGCGTATGCGATCATGGATCTCCACAAATCTATGTCTCTGGTGTTTGCTATCATCTCAGATGTTGACGCTCTTCTGTGCCATGAAGTCAGGCTATCCAAAATGTCTCTCTGCCTTCCTCTGTCTCGTCTCCACCTTGGATTTTACCAGTTTTTTTTTTTTTTTTTTCTTTCGTCCGCTTTCAACTCAGACGAAGTTTCATCTCTGAAACTGATTTTTGCGTGAAAATCCGTTTTTCCAATTTCTTACAATGGCAGCAGCGTGCACATTGTAAATTACTTTACACTGGCAGCCGTGTGCTCAATGTACTCGTAATTAGTATTCCCTCGCTATACAGGCAGATTTTCTCCGACTTCAGAGGTACTCACGTTATCGTCCTGAGTAAGACCAGGGGACTCGAACAAATGCCGGACAGTAGGTTCGAACCCGAGCTATGAGGCGTCTCACAGCTAGCAGGCCGAGCTACTATCAACTACTCTAGGCAGTCCCACACCAGTTGTTATAATGTGTTCTAAACCTCCCCTTCTAATCACATGCCAGAAAAATGATGACTGCCTCTTTCTTATATTGATCCTTCCTTCCTTTCGTTCGCTTGAAATGTCTATATATTCAATGTTGTCTCTTGTATGAACTTCACTGTCTTTTGTAGCTCACACAGAGGTCCGTGTAGTTTTATGTCGAGTGTTGTTTCGTTAGGCCAGTGAGTTTGCCTCAGTGTATCATATTTGGGGCAGTCTTGAAGTATGTGCTCTGCAGTCTGGTTTGCCTGTCCACATGTACACATGGCTGAATTGCCAATCTTGAATTTTGTATACATGTGGCTGCGGAGCCGATTGTGTCCTGTTCTAAGGCGCAGAATCACAACTTCTTCCAATCTGCTCATATTATAGTAATCGTCTTGTGTTGGTATTTGTGGCTTTCTCATTGATTTAATCATCCTTTTCTTTTGGTGGTAGGTAACTGGCACATCCGGCTGCTCTCCTGCAGCACCTTCCTTGGCCAATCGGTCTGCTGTTTCATTTCCTGGTATTCCACAGTGAGAGGGTATCCACTGCAAGACAACCCTGCGATGCTTGGACAATTTCTTATATTGATGATAAGCTTTCTCTGTGTCTTGACCTCATTCAACATCTCCACATTAATCCCAGCAGTCGATGGAATTGTCATCATTCTTCTGTAAAACCACATCTCTATGCCCCTCAAAGATTTTTCGATTCTACACTAAAATAAACATACAGATACTTAGACACAGTGGCGGCTCGTGATCATTTTTGTTGGTGGGGCCAGACACAATTTTTCGGAAAAATCATGGTTTTGGGTTGTGATATTTTAATTTATAAAATGATAAATACACGTTACACATTATTTGGGGGGCGGCCCCACTGGCCCTTAATGACGAGCCGCCACTGCTTAGACATATGTCACCGTTTTGCTTGGAATGTAATCTCAATTCAAATTACCGTTCTCCGTCTTCCAGTCACAAAAGCCTGATTTCAAGATGTTTGCCACTCTTTTTTTTTTTTTTTTTTTTTTAATGTGAATGAAGTTTGAGATAAATTTCAAGTGGAACTAGCTGAACTTCAAAGCAGAAAATGTGTAATATCAAAATTGCAAAATGTAGGTATTTCCTTGTTGGAATTTTCATGTTTTCGAAATGGATTTATTTAAACTTAGTTAGTAGACCGTGTAAAAATAGCATGTGGTTTGTTTTTTAAGCACAGACGCGAATAACCTTGTTTTTAGAATTGAAACTCTGGTAGATTTAAGTTCCATGACCAACTAATTGAATTACATTTAGACGACGTACCACAACTCGCATATTCACAACTATATAACTTACTATAACTCAACATACTATAACTCAACTTACTATAACTCAACAGACTATAACTCAACATACTATAACTCAACTTACTATAGCTCAACATACTATAACTCAACTTACTATAACTCAACATACTTTAACTCAACTTACTATAACTCAACTTACTATAACTCAACTTACTATAACGCAACTTACTATAACTCAACTTACTATAACTCAACTTACTATAACTCAACATACTATATAACTCAACAGACTATAACTCAACATACTATAACTCAACTTACTATAGCTCAACATACTATAACTCAACTTACTATAACTCAACATACTTTAGCTCAACTTACTATAACTCAACTTACTATAACTCAACTTACTATAACGCAATTTACTATAACTCAACATACTATAACTCAACTTACTATAACTCAACATACTATAACTCAACTCGTTTTTATTCTTCCATTTGCTGTAAAAAGGCTCCCTATATTTGTAGTCTTTAACTTGCTTTGTTTGTCGATTGAGATATTGGTAGCGTTTTTCTCTCTAGCGAATGCCATTACTTCATTTTTGTCAAGATTTATTCTCTTGTTGTGTTATACGTCCGACGTTCGCACACTGGGCATCCCATGCGTGCTCAGTCCTAAGCTACAGCAGCCATTCCAAAGTCCACTTCCTCACCGTATCCATGAGAAGTTTATTAGTGTATATTCTCTCTCTACCCCGAAGATGACACTGTCTGGCATGTTCAAACTTAACTCCTAATCCTCGCACTAATTCGAGTGTCTGAGAATCGCCCATATCACATAAATAATAAAAAATTAGTTTGTAATTAGGAAATATTTAGAAGAAGAATAGCCATGGCACTCAAGATGGTAACCAGTATGAAGAAACTATGGCACAACACAAGCAAATACACAAAAGCACTATGCTCACAAGAGAGCCGCTGTAGCGTAGTTGTTAGTGAACTCGCTTCGCAAGGCTGGTGGTCTGGGTTCAGCTCCCACAATGTGCGTGGAATTTTTCCCGACTACGACGGCTCTCAGGTCGACCCAGCCTCAACTGGGTACCAAACATGCTGTGAAAGTAAAGGCGACCGGCGTGATGCTGACCACATCACCCATCGTGTGCCGACGGTCAATGAAAAATACAGACCTAACACTGTATTGACCTATATACCACGAGGTATGAAAGGGTTCCTTTACTTTTACTTTACTATGCTCACATAATGACTTGCAGTTCTGTCCATACTTCTGCCAGCTTGAGTAGGGGCATTGTTTGCAAGAAAGTCAGCACGTTCGTTGCCCTGCACTCCAGCATGTCCAGATGTGTAGAGGAACGTCATTGTCTTGAGATATGATCTCCGAATGCCATCCACCCATTCAGACTTCCAAATTCCATTATTTGGAGTATATTCATCGAGTCTGATATGATAATCGTATGGTGGCCTGTTGCTCGGCCACCCCCAAGAAAGCCCTTTGTGCAGCGGTGATCTCAATAGTCATGTTCTTCGATGTTGTTCTCATGAAGTGCGCTACCGTTGCGTTGTGCTGAGTAAACCCACATGATCTAGTTCCACATCTGGTAGAGTTATCAGTGTAAATAATGATATCACTTGGATGGGAGTGCTGATCCACGAGTTTCATAATCTCTGCATTGGCGAAGCCAGGGCCCATTCCTACAGCAGCATCCAAGTGTACTGACAACCCTGGTGTAAGCAGTCATATCCTATGATACAGGCATCCATTCTTCTCCAAGCCTAAGCTCATCTAGAGCATAGCCTTGTTTAATAACATCGTCTGCCTCTCTTCAACTGTCTGGCCTTGTTTTTATTTTTTGCTTTATACAGATGATGATTTGTGTCTTCAGTAACTTCAGATAAGCTTTTACCTATGCAACTTTGTGTCTCATTACCATCGTTGGCAAGCCAAGGACATAGAGCATTGCCTCACATGAAGTGTCTCGTGTGCAACCGAGTATAAGTTTCATCGCCTAATTTTGGATCCTATCCAACTTACACAGCGATGTCCTGCTTACTGTCAGAAGCTCAAGGCTATAGTCCACCACGCTTAGTACAAGTTCCTGATAAAGATTGTATTCGTTGTAAAAATCTGATTGTTGTTACAAAATAACGAATGTTTGAAAATAACTGCAGGTCATATCAATTTTAATCCAGACAAATATCAAGCGAAAATACAAAGAGTTGGGAAGGCAACAAATTCACAACAAACACCCACAAGATCATATCAGCAGACTAAACAGAAAACGACATACAACAATCTTTCGCCTAAGAACAGGACACTGAAAGCTCACCACATGTGAAATGAAATGCGTGAGGAAGGCAGTGGGAGTCACCAGGAAAGACAGACTACGAAATGAAGACATCAGAAGCAGAGTGGGCATAAATTCATGCACCGAATACATCGAAAGACAGCAAATGCAGTGGTTTGAACATTTAATGAGAATGAAATACAACCAACCACCAATAACAGCGTACAATAAAAAGGGATCGAGTACTAGAGCTAAGGGAAAACCAAGAAAAAGATGGCTATACAATATCAAGACCACACTAAATAAACACGGATATAACACAACAAGGGCGACTCGTCTGGCCCTAGAACGCAAATTAAAGTTCCCATCCCTACGCTTAACGGCAAGAGTGGACAGCCAACTACATCTTCCACCTGGGAATAGACAATAGACAGGTCACTGCAGGCTCAACCACCACATGCACAGAATAAAGCCTGTTCAGACCGCACAGTGTGCATGCCAGACAGAAACACAGACTCCAGAGCACATCATCATACATACACCAACGAAACGAAACATGGCATCATGAACGAATCTTACAAAGGAAGCTATGGGGAACTCTCGAGGAACTCCAACTGACATGCAGGTTCATAGAGGCAACCCACCTCATGGTTTAGACGAGCATACGAAACCGAACGCAAAGAAGAAGAAACATTCCAAAATAAATATCTTATAATAGTAAAATATTTTGGTCAGAAAAGATCAGAAAGTAAAAGCGGCTGAATAAAACTAATAACACGTCACAGGTAAGCACAATCAGAGTAGGAAATATTTTACGAGTCTATTATGTCATGAAAAATATATAAAAACTTGCTCTTTCTTCTTCAATTCTGTTTTGCCTCACAGCGTTAAGATAAGAAGAGATTTCTAGAACGGGCTTTTATGTGCGCTTTATAAATAGTGACTTTCGTGAACTCTGTTATCTCTATCCACCTTTTGCTTTGTATCCACTGTATCCGAGTAACATTGCTCTTTGAGGTCCACTGTCTGTTGGTAATCTGCTTATGTAGCCGAGCCATTTAATTTGTTGTTTCTTGATGAAGTTTAGTACTGATGTTGTACCCACTTTTTCCTGGTGTCTTCATTTTTAAACCGGTCTCTTCTTGTTACTCCGAGCATTCTGGTAGACACTTCATTACTGTCGTGACCACCCGAGTGGTTACCGGGGCCGAAATTTGAGGTGTAGGGAATAGAACCACTGTTACCTGCCAAGCATGTTGTAAGAGGCGCGTAGGAGATTAGGCACGTGTCCTAAACGTGTAGAAGTCTATGCGTTTAGGGGCATACCAAACCAATGTGCAACGTATACACGTTCTTGGCAAAGATCAAACATATCACAGAGAGTGATTAAAATTGGTCGTAAAGAACGAACGCAAGAAGAAGAAACAAGACAACAGAATCTAATCTAAGTAACAAACATAACATACAACAAACATTCAAAAAACATGCAACATAACATAATCACATAAGAATCTTTTATTATATAACATACAAGTGAATCTGATCATATAACAACTGTTAATAAAATACAGACAACACAATCTAATTATGCAACAATTGATTATAATATATAACATACAAACACAATCTAAAAGAATGTAACAAATGTTAAGATTAACTAATAAAATGTGCCTGAGTGGTATCTCAGGATTTGAGTATTTGGTCTTTTAATGCACCAACAACTTGTGATCTTTAGCAATAGTGAAAAGTGACAGAAAACTAGACAACAGCAAACAATGATGAGTTTGTCAAGAGTCTAATGGTCTTCTTCTTCAAACGCTCCATATCGACCACTTGTTAACCAATCTTTGTGATTTGTATGTGATCTGAGCCTAAGAGTGATTGTACGTTGTGCCAGTTATGCACTTACAAGTAGGCCAGCACATCCGATCTCTGCACTGCTTTTTATTTACTAGGGTAGCATCCCTAGGGCAGTGGTACTTCTTCCTTCTGTGATCAACTTTTGCTATGCGACTACTCCGGTATGTGTCATAAACAGGACGGTGTGCTTGAGGTCTTCACCGGTTCCCCATAGTTTGTTTTGTAGGGTTGTTTCTGTTGGCCAGATCTCCAATCTCACACTACTCAGACTAGGGCAGTCTTGCAGGATGTGCTCTGGGGACTGCTTAGGTGCTCCACAGGTGCAGGCTGCCGAGTCCCTGAGACCCATTCTGTGGAGGTGTGCTCTGAGACTGCAGTGTCCCGTTCTAAGTCTGAAGACTGTGGTCTGTGCTTTTCTGTTTAGTGTATTTATACTGTCGTACTCTGGGTTGTATCCTCCATTTGTTTTTCTCCAGATCATTTTCCTGGATGGTTTCAGGAGAGTCTTGCTTCTGTAAAACTTTGTGTTGGGTGGTGTTGTGTTAGGCTCCCCCAGCCCTTGCGAGTTTGTCAGCCTTTTCGTTTCCTGGTATGTTGCAGTGGTACTATTCTTTGCTTCCCTTCAGGACCCGGCACCACACGGGTGTCTAAAGAACTAAATGTGAAGGATTGACTTCATTGCACTGAGCTTCCCTATATGGCTAGGTCCCTTTCCACAGAAATGGAATGTTTGCAGAAAACGGATGCACCAGGCCGTAAGGAACATAACATGGTGCAACGACCCCTCACAATGAGTAATGGGATAACGGATTCTACGATCGCCAATCTGCCTCGGAGATTTAGTCACACAGTAAGAATGTCAGACCTACCATCACGAGGGTGACCAAAACTTACTGCGGGAAGAGGTCGGTACAAATGGGGAAGCAGAAATCATAGGAATTATATCATATAGAACTGCCCCCAGTATGCAGACTTGAGAAGAAAGAGGTGGCCCACATACGCCAGCGTCCAAGACAAACTGTATGGCGTGGCTGATAATATGAGGCAGGCCTTTATTAGAGAATCTGAAATCCCAATCTAGTGAGAATGAAGAAGAAGAAGAAACTGCAGTCATTGCAAACTGCACAGAAACTGCACAGTCACTGCAAACGCACAGAAACTACAGTCACTGCACTCTGCACAGAAACTGCACAGTCACTGCAAACTGCACAGTCACTGCAAACTGCACAGAAACTGCACAGTCACTGCAACCTGCACAGTCACAAAAGACTTAACATAACAAATGTTCAACAAGTTTAAAATAAAAATTCTGATATATAAAATGATGGCACTTTTCAAAAAAGAGTTGAGGTCGCAATAACATGCTGTCTTTTAGATGGGTATATCAAGAGCTTTAAACATGACCATAGCTTTGTATAATGTAAAACAAGCTGCTGTCTGAAACTATACATATTATTTTAAAATTCAGCTTTGGCAAATACGAAAAGAACGAGGGAAATGGAACAATTAAAACATAATGCACAGAAAATGTTGACATATCATATTCTTCTTGTTTCAACGCTCCATATCAACCACTCTTTGTGATTTGTATGTGATCTGAGCCTAAGAGTGATTGTGAGCGGTGCCAATTATGTGCCTACAAGTAGGCCAGCACATCCGATTTCTGCTATGCCTTTTACTTCTCCTTCTTTGCGTTCGTTCTTTACGACCAACTATAATCACTCTTTGTGATATGTTTGGTAGGCCCCTAAAGCATAGACTTCTACACGTTTAGGACATGTGCATCCGATTTCAGCCAAACCTCCTTAGTCGCCTCTTACGACACGCGTGGCAGGTAACAGCGGTTGACAAGTTTGGAAGCAAATTCGTTTCCATGGGATTTTACAAAAGGTAAAAATAGACCTCACCGTTCAGAAAGCAATATGTTCAACCTACTGAACATATAAGTGGTGCCTAGAAAATTAACGTCTCGTTTACTGTGGTTGATGGCTACATTCTGTAAAGGATATGCCATGATTTTCATTCATTTTCATATTTATATACGCATATATAATCACAGATGCTAACAAGGATGAATGAGAAACATGAAACAAATTAAAGAAATGCTAATCACACAAATAAAACTCTGTTACATAAAATGTCGTCAATAAACTGACCAAATTGTCCCGATATAAAAGATAAAATGCAAATAACATTTTTAAAATACATAAAACAATTTTGTCAAGATTGTATCAATTTGTGCTTGTTATATGTCGACAGTCCATATTATTACGATAGACAATCACACAAAAAAACATAAGTCGAATTCAATAGCAATAAAATATAAACATGCACAAACATGCATGAACCGATACTATGAGATAATATGGTCCAGCACACATTTATACGCTGGTAATATTTGATTATTAGCTTCAAGTTATGTTATGTGATCGATGTCATGGCACATTGGGCATTCTCATACGTGCTTCGTCCTCCGCTTCAGCAGCCATCCCAAAGTCCCCTTGATAACCGCACTGATGAGAAGTTGATTAGTATATCTTCTCCCTCTACTACGAAGACGACACTGGCATGTCCAAACTTAATTCCTAATTCTCGCAATCAGGCCGTGTCTGAGACTCACTCATATCACATAAATGAGCGTGCACTGCATTGATGACACCGGCTCTGTCCAAATGCTGCCCACTTGAGTCGGGGTATTGTTTACAAGAGTGTCAACACATTTGTTGCTCTGCACTCTAGCATGTCCAGGTGTGTATAACCAAATCAGTGTCTTGAGATGTGACTTCTGAATACTGTCCATCCATTCGATTATGAGCTTCAAGGTGAGACACACAATTTAACCAAGGTGTGGTAAATGAGATATCTTCTTTGTGATCGAGCAGTTTCATATGTTTAGTCTAGACTCTCTTTCTCTCTCTCTCTCTCTCTCTCTGCCTTTTTAACCAGGATTGAGGCATAGGCCCTCAGCCAACTCATGCCAAGTCTTCCTATCTCTAGCTATCTCCTGCAGCTCCCTCCAGCTCTTCTTTATATTGTTGATCTCTGCCTCTAAATTCCGTCTCCATGTATTTCTCTGCCTCTCCTTCTTTCGCTGTCCTTGCAGGTTCCAGGAAAGGATCCTTCTTGTTATATTCCCCACAGGTTTTCTCAAAGTGTGTCCTATCCAGCGCCAGCATCTTTTTTAACCTCTTGGTTAACTGGAATCTGTCTTGTTCTCTCCATAAGTTTCTCATTTGTGACCCTATTATATCATTTAGTCTAGACTAGCATCTATGAAACTGCATGTCAGCTGGAGTTTCTTGTGGGGTTCCTCATAACTTTCTCTGTATACTACATTCATGAGACTATGTTTCATTTTGTTGATGTAAGTATAACAAACAAAACGTAGGATGTGCTCTGGAGTCTGTGTTTCAGTATGATATGCAAACTATGCAGTTTTAATTCTTTGCATATGGTCGATGAGTTCTGCCACACTTGACAACGTTTGGATCTGAATCATAGACCATTACACAAAATTTTGAATATTTTAATCAAATCTCACGTATGCCAACTGGTAACCGAGTTGTTACTTCTAACTTGACACTTAGAACCAGAGATCTTGATATATTAGTCTGAGTTGTGGGGACTGCCTAGAGTAGTTGATAGTAGCTCGGCCTGCTAGTTGTGAGATGCCTCATAGCTCGGGTTCGAACCTACTGTCCGGCATTTGTTCGAGTCCCTGGTCTTACTCAGGACGATAACGTGAGTACCTCTGAAGTCGGAGAAAATCTGCCTGTATGGCGAGGGAATACTAATTACGAGTACATTGAGCACACTGCTGCCAGTGTAAAGTAATTTACAA
The DNA here is from genome assembly GCA_020796225.1 of Arion vulgaris. Classification (NCBI taxonomy): domain Eukaryota; kingdom Metazoa; phylum Mollusca; class Gastropoda; order Stylommatophora; family Arionidae; genus Arion; species Arion vulgaris. Next base: position 19,826,027 of record CM036773.1, read on the forward strand.
TGTGCACGCTGCTGCCATTGTAAGAAATTGGAAAAATGGATTTTCACGCAAAAATCAGTTTCAGAGATGAAACTTCGTCTGAGTTGAAAGCGGACGAAAAAAAAAAAAAAAAGTCTGAGTTGTAAACATCTCTCACCCAGACGTACTGCTTTATAGTTCTGATAAGACTCTGTCATTATTTGTCAACGACTGAATACACATTTTATACAAAAATGACGTCAAATACAATCCAAGTATTACTATTTGGCTTAGAAAAATGGTGGACACATGCCTGTAAAAATATATTGTTAAAAAATTATGTAGAAAATTTTTGAAACTGCCACTCTAAAAGGATAACAAAAAAAGTAAGCTGTTGAACTTGTGCTGAATTGTAAAGAAGAAACAGTTGTAAAATGTGATTACTCTGATAAAGTTATTGAAATTGAATCAGATGAAATTCTAAAGATGAATTATTTGAATTTAATGATGTTCCGCTGGCCCCACATATTATATAAAGTAGATTTAATACAGTTTGGTCTCCTGCAAATACATAATAAGCAGGAATATCAAGATTATGGGGTAAGTTAATAACAAATTATAGAGCACTTAGTTGTGTCAAATTATCTAGTATTTAATATCACTCTTGATTTGTGCTGTTTTTGCTCAGGGACTAGATTTTTAAGGTACAGGAGGCCAAGGTTCAAAGGGTTAACTATTCTTAGAACTAAGTTCTATACATATCATGTTGATGTATTGAAATAGGTCATCGCACATAGAAAAATTAATTATCAATATATGAAAGAGACAGACGCATGAGTGGTTACTGGGGCATAAAATTTGGGGTGTAAAAATAGAACCACTGTTACCTGCCACGCATGTCGTAAGAGACGACTAAGGAGGTTTGGTTGAAATCGAATGCATGTGTCCTAAATGTGTAGAAGTCAACCTGCTGCCTTGTAGGACAGCTGGGACAGCCAAAGGCTAACGGAGAGTGAACCCAGTAAACGCTGGCTGAATCCGGACACATCGCCGAAGGATAAGCACCAGAGCTCCAAATAACGCTGAAGATGTGACAAAACCCACCCATGCTAAGGCTGCATGAATCAGATTTCCACATGAATGAATTTATGGAGAGATCTGGTACATCTGCCTTTAGGTGATCGCAAGAAAAGAGAGAGAGAAAGACACAGTCATTTTTTGTGCACGTGATAAGAAAAGGAAGTTTAGATTGCATTGTGACTACCTATACCATCAATGAGAGGTAAGATTGAAGAAAACAGAGAGAAAAATGTATGGCATCATGGCAGAGAAGAGTGTCAACATTCAAAATGATAGTCAGCACCAAGGACAGACATTTGTGGAGACCCATGATCGCCTACGCCAGTTAGAGTGACCCAGTATGATTGATACCTATATTAAACTTTAATTATTTCACGAAATCAAACAAAATAAGACATAAATAAACATTAGGAACAATATGAGATCTCGTACAAGAATAGCAGTGCAACAGTTTTGTTGTACATTAGAAAATACTAACAACCGAAGTGGCAACTGAAAAACAGCTGAACACAGAACGTGATCCTTCGTCTCTTCTTCTTCTTAGAGTTCGTTCTTCGCTGCCAATTTTATCATTCTTATTGTGATATATAACTGATCTTTGACAAGAACGACTAATGTTGAACCACTGTTAAAATTAGGTCCCCCCTTTGTGTATGGTACCATACACGGTGTAGGTCAGGGCTACCATTTTTCTCCTACGGGAAGTGTTTTGAGTCTATCTCGGTGACAGCCAGTCCCTATCACTTCCCTTCATTCGCAAGTTCTCTTTGAACTTGATCCACAACCTATGATATTTTAGACAGACGCAAAATCTGCACTCAACGCACTTTAGTCAAGAAAATTGCAAGGTCTATATGCCCTACTGTTTCTACTGTGCAAGGTCATCATGCAGTGAATACTCACCATGAAATACAAAGAAATGAGACAGCAGATCAACTGACCAAGGAGGGTGCAGCAGGAGAGAAACTCGATGTATAAGCTATGTATCATCAAAAGTAAAGGATAATTAAATCGATCAGAAAGCCACCAATACAATCATAGAATGACTACCAAACTATGAACAGATTAGAACAAACCATCATTCAATGCCTCAGAGCAGGACACAAATCGACTTGCAACCACATATATAGAATGGTGAAACACATAATAACAAAGTACTGCAGTTTTACAAGATACAAAAACAATGACAATACACAGCAACATTTCGACCAATAGGCCTTTATCAAGCAAAGGATGCAACAGGAGTGACGAATTTCACAGCACACTACAGACTTTGACAAAGATATTTCAACGGTCAAAAATCTTTCGTCCGGTGGTTACCGGGCCCAAATTTGGGGTGTAAAGAATAGAACCACTGTTACCTGCCACGTATGTCGTAAGAGGCGACTAAGGAGGTTTGGCTGAAATCAGATGCACATGTCCTAAACATGTAGAAGTCTATGCGTTTAGGGGCCTACCAAACCAATGTGCAATGTATACACGCTCTTGGCAAAGATCAAACATATCACAAAGAGTGATTAAAATTGGTCGTAAAGAACGAACGCAAAGAAGAAGAAAAAATCTTTGTCAAAGTCTATGTTGTGTGCTGGGAAATTCATCACTCCTATTGTAATGTTTGCTTGATAAAGGCCTTTTGGTCGAAACGTTGCTGTGTATTGTCATTGTTCTTGTATTTTGTAAAACTGCAGTACTTTGTTATTACGTGTTTCACCATTCTACATAATTTTACTAGTCTCCATCTATATTGATTTAACCACATATATACAAAATTCAAGATTGGCAATAAAGCCATGCAGACAGATACTCTAGACTGGAGAGCACATACTTCAAGACTACCACAAATATCTCTTCTTCTTCTCCTTTGCGTCGTTTTACGACCAATTTTAATTACTCTTTGTGGTATGTTTGATCTTTGCCAAGAACGTGCATACGTTGCACATTGGTTTGGTAAGCCCCTAAACTTCTACACGCTTAGGACATGTGCATCCGATTTCAGCCAAACCACAAATATGATACACCGGCTCAGTGACACAACACTAGAGCGAAAACTACACAGTTCTATTTAGAGTTACAAACAACAACATTGAATGTATAGACAATATTTCTAGTGTAAGTAAGGGAGGAAAGATTACCAACAACCCATTGGAAGCTCTTATTTTTTTAAAGATAGCATAACACATTCTGTTGCACATTTGACAATAGTTTTGAACAACAGTTTTAAAATAGCATTGCAATGTCACATGTCTATAGCTGACTGTGTCAAGTGACAAGAAATGTCACAAGTCTATAGCTGACTGTGTCATGTGACAGGAGATAGTCAGCTATAGAATCTATAATACTGATACTGATTTTTTTGTCCCTACCCTATTTTTTCTTGGGTGCGTCATAGTGGTAGGATCTAATTGACTGAACATTTTATTTCCCTACCCTACGTCTCCTGGGCATAATATTGGTAGGATCTAAGTGAGTGAAAAAAATTTTTCCCTACCCCACGTATCCTTGGGGTATTATAGTGGTAGGATCTAAGTGAGTGAACATTTTTTTGTCCCGGCCCTATGTCTCCTTGGGTGTATTATAGTGGTAGGATCTAAGTGAGTTAACATTTTTGCCCGGCCCTACGTATCCTTGGGTGTAAGTGTCCCTGTCCTATGTCTCCTTGGCAAAACACGTAAAAAGAAAGTCATGTAGTTTTACAAAATACAAAAACAATAACAATATGTGTCCTTGGGCTAGACGAGGACTGATTAACTCACAGGCAACATGTTAAAAAGCAAAAATGATTAAATATTCTGCATAAAGTGCATAGTTTTGATAACGGAACTGTCAATAAATAATTAACAAGGTCTGCCAGGACACAGAATAAATTGTGAGCAATAAATAATTTTTAAAATCTAATAAAACAACAAGTTTAAACAAAGTAATGGCCCGTCTGCCCAGCGTGTTCGTAGCGCGTTGGACTACGGGTGACTATCCCTCTGTGTGTGCGGGTTCAATTCCGCGGGATGGCAGAAAAAGCCACAGATTCCCAGATTTACGGTGTTCGTGGCACCGAACCGAAGGGTTACGATGTCCATGGCACCGAGCTGTAGAGCTGAAAAGCTCAAGTGCTTCTGGATTGGGCAAAAAAAAAAAAAAAGTAATGAGACTAAAACAGTAATGAGACTTAACATAGTAATGAGACTAACACAGTAATGAGGCTAACAAAGGTAATCCAATAGAATTAGCTAGTCGCTGAGTCCTAAGGTCTACAGCCTTATTAGTTATAAATGTCTCACATTTGTTTCCGTCATGTCTTAGTATTAGAATCATAGTCAATAGATTACTTTATTAATAACAATGTTACGCCACATAGCTTTGCTAAACTGGTTACAAATTAATTTATAGTGTATTCTAAATTACGTAGTAACACATTAAAACTGTTACTGTTTCAAAAATAAAGTAAGAATGAAGAAGAAATAATTGAAACTTAGTAGCAAAGGAAATCTTGAACTCCATATGAATCACGCACCAAGTATATTTAGCGAGTAAATATGTGACATAATCTTAAACTGTCACAAACATGACATGGATCTTACACCATTGTAAGCATTGATATCGGCGTCAGAGACTATGAGAAAACAGACGGAGTGTAATAATGAATACTCTACATGAAATATGTGAGCTTGGCATCTGTATGGTGCATATATGGTCCATATTCTAGGTATAGTAGGTTGAACATTCAATATGATATACGATCTAGACACAATATGATTATGCTCATACATAAATCTATCTATCTATTCTTCAAAACTGTTTTGTCTTTCGGCATCAGGTAGAAAAAAGAGACACCAGGAGCGAGCTTCTCTATGCGCTTTGGACAAGGTGGAATTTAGTGCCTCGAATATTCTGTCGATCCATCATTTACGTGATCATCCTCTGGGTCTGTTGACGCTGTATCTGAGTGCTAGTGTTCTTTGTGGGAGACTGTCCTGTGGTAACCTTGATACATGTCCGAACCATTTAACCTGTTTCTTTCTTTATATATTGTAGCATCAGCAAAGATCCCACTCTTCTTCTAATTTTGTCATTTCTGATCTTATCTCTTCTTGTCTCCAATCATGTTTTACCTCACAGCGTCAGGATAAGAAGAGATTTCTAGAATGAGCTTTTGTGTGCTCTTCTTGTAACATTTCAAATTTGCCGTAAACACTTCATCTCTGTCGTTTGTATTCATACATAAATAAATTTACATATTTCAAACAGTCAACATCTACTTGTTAGTTAGTATCAACAGGAACACTTGGATCCCTTCACAGAGCTTTCATCTTCTTTGCCTAATTTCAATAGACCTGAATCTGGATTATGAAAAGATTCTGGGAAACCTTCCAGGTCTGCATGCTTAGCCATCATTTCTTCAATCAGAAATCTGTGAACAAGATTTGTAAATATTTGTTTATGGATTTACAGGTAACTGATTGATTGATTGATTGGATCATCATCATTACACTTCGGTGATTAACCATAAAATATGAAAGAGAAAATTTAGGTATTTTGGACATAAAATTTTGGATATAAAGACACGAAGGACTGGAGAAGATCATCATGGAAGGAGGGATACCGACAAAGAGAAGAAGAGGAAGACCACGGAGAAGATGGATTCAGGATATAACTAATGATTTGAACATGATGATTGCAGAGGCAGGACATCGGGCCTATGAGAGAGAGAAATTCCGGAGAACTGTTGGGGTGGCAAAGTTATGCTCAGGGCAAGCTATTTGATGATTAGCCATGTGTGCTCTGGAACAGACACCAGAACATGTCCTGCAAGACCCTCCTCTCCTGTATGAGCTGAGAAGCAACATGTGACCACACCCAGTTGACCTAAAAACTAAGCTTTGAGGGAAACCTGACAGACCTGAAGCTGACTGCCCAGTTTGTGGTCCACAGTAAACTAAGTGCATGACCAGAGATCGCTGAAGAAAGAAACCTAACAGACCTGAAGCTTGCTGCCCAGTTTGTGGTCTACAGTAAACTAAGCGCATGACCAGAGATCGCTGAAGAAAGAAACCTAACAGACCTGAAGCTTGCTGCCCAGTTTGTGGTCTACAGTAAACTAAGAGCATGACCAGAGATCGCTGAAGAAAGAAACCTGACAGACCTGAAGCTTACTGCCCAGTTTGTGGTCCACAGTAAACTAAGCGCATGACCAGAGATCGCTGAAGAAAGAAACCTGACAGACCTGAAGCTTACTGCCCAGTTTGCGGTCCACAGTAAACTAAGAGCATGACCAGAGATCACTGAAGAAAGAAACCTGACAGACCTGAAGCTTACTGCCCAGTTTGTGGTCCACAGTAAACTAAGAGCATGACCAGAGATCGCTGAAGAAAGAAACCTGACAGACCTGAAGCTTACTGCCCAGTTTGCGGTCCACAGTAAACTAAGAGCATGACCAGAGATCGCTGAAGAAAGAAACCTGACAGACCTGAAGCTTACTGCCCAGTTTGTGGTCCACAGTAAACTAAGCGCATGACCAGAGATTGCTGAAGAAAGAAACCTGACAGACCTGAAGCTTACTGCCCAGTTTGTGGTCCACAGTAAACTAAGCGCATGACCAGAGATTGCTGAAGAAAGAAACCTGACAGACCTGAAGCTTACTGCCCAGTTTGTGGTCCACAGTAAACTAAGCGCATGACCAGAGATTGCTGAAGAAAGAAACCTGACAGACCTGAAGCTTACTGCCCAGTTTGTGGTCCACAGTAAACTAAGCGCATGACCAGAGATCGCTGAAGAAAGAAACCTAACAGACCTGAAGCTTACTGCCCAGTTTGTGGTCCACAGTAAACTAAGAGCATGACCAGAGATCGCTGAAGAAAGAAACCTAACAGACCTGAAGCTGACTGCCCAGTTTGTGGTCCACAGTAAACTAAGCGCATGACTAGAGATCACTGAAGAAAGAAACCTGACAGACCTGAAGCTTACTGCCCAGCCTGTGGTCTACAGTAAACTAAGCGCATGACTAGAGATCGCTGAAGAAAGAAACCTGACAGACCTGAAGCTTGCTGCCCAGTTTGTGGTCTACAGTAAACTAAGCGCATGACTAGAGATCACTGAAGAAAGAAACCTGACAGACCTGAAGCTTACTGCCCAGTTTGTGGTCTACAGTAAACTAAGCGCATGACTAGAGATCGCTGAAGAAAGAAACCTGACAGACCTGAAGCTTACTGCCCAGTTTGTGGTCCACAGTAAACTAAGAGCATGACCAGAGATCGCTGAAGAAAGAAACCTGACAGACCTGAAGCTTACTGCCCAGTTTGTGGTCCACAGTAAACTAAGAGCATGACCAGAGATCACTGAAGAAAGAAACCTGACAGACCTGAAGCTTACTGCCCAGTTTGTGGTCCACAGTAAACTAAGCGCATGACCAGAGATCGCTGAAGAAAGAAACCTAACAGACCTGAAGCTTGCTGCCCAGTTTGTGGTCCACAGTAAACTAAGCGCATGACCAGAGATCGCTGAAGAAAGAAACCTAACAGACCTGAAGCTTACTGCCCAGTTTGTGGTCCACAGTAAACTAAGCGCATGACCAGAGATCACTGAAGAAAGAAACCTAACAGACCTGAAGCTTACTGCCCAGTTTGTGGTCCACAGTAAACTAAGAGCATGACCAGAGATCACTGAAGAAAGAAACCTGACAGACCTGAAGCTTACTGCCCAGTTTGTGGTCTACAGTAAACTAAGAGCATGACCAGAGATCGCTGAAGAAAGAAACCTGACAGACCTGAAGCTTACTGCCCAGTTTGTGGTCTACAGTAAACTAAGAGCATGACCAGAGATCGCTGAAGAAAGAAACCTGACAGACCTGAAGCTTACTGCCCAGTTTGTGGTCCACAGTAAACTAAGAGCATGACCAGAGATCGCTGAAGAAAGAAACCTGACAGACCTGAAGCTTACTGCCCAGTTTGTGGTCCACAGTAAACTAAGCGCATGACTAGAGATCACTGAAGAAAGAAACCTGACAGACCTGAAGCTTACTGCCCAGTTTGTGGTCCACAGTAAACTAAGCGCATGACCAGAGATCGCTGAAGAAAGAAACCTGACAGACCTGAAGCTTACTGCCCAGTTTGCGGTCCACAGTAAACTAAGAGCATGACCAGAGATCGCTGAAGAAAGAAACCTGACAGACCTGAAGCTTACTGCCCAGTTTGTGGTCCACAGTAAACTAAGCGCATGACTAGAGATCACTGAAGAAAGAAACCTGACAGACCTGAAGCTTACTGCCCAGTTTGCGGTCCACAGTAAACTAAGAGCATGACTAGAGATCGCTGAAGAAAGAAACCTAACAGACCTGAAGCTTACTGCCCAGTTTGTGGTCCACAGTAAACTAAGCGCATGACCAGAGATCACTGAAGAAAGAAACCTGACAGACCTGAAGCTTACTGCCCAGTTTGTGGTCCACAGTAAACTAAGTGCATGACCAGAGATCACTGAAGAAAGAAACCTAACAGACCTGAAGCTTACTGCCCAGTTTGTGGTCCACAGTAAACTAAGAGCATGACCAGAGATCACTGAAGAAAGAAACCTAACAGACCTGAAGCTTACTGCCCAGCCTGTGGTCTACAGTAAACTAAGCGCATGACTAGAGATCGCTGAAGAAAGAAACCTAACAGACCTGAAGCTTACTGCCCAGTTTGTGGTCCACAGTAAACTAAGCGCATGACCAGAGATCACTGAAGAAAGAAACCTGACAGACCTGAAGCTTACTGCCCAGTTTGTGGTCCACAGTAAACTAAGCGCATGACCAGAGATCGCTGAAGAAAGAAACCTGACAGACCTGAAGCTTACTGCCCAGTTTGTGGTCCACAGTAAACTAAGCGCATGACCAGAGATCGCTGAAGAAAGAAACCTGACAGACCTGAAGCTTGCTGCCCAGTTTGTGGTCCACAGTAAACTAAGAGCATGACCAGAGATCACTGAAGAAAGAAACCTAACAGACCTGAAGCTTACTGCCCAGTTTGTGGTCCACAGTAAACTAAGAGCATGACCAGAGATTGCTGAAGAAAGAAACTTGACAGACCTGAAGCTTACTGCCCAGTTTGTGGTCCACAGTAAACTAAGCGCATGACCAGAGATCGCTGAAGAAAGAAACCTGACAGACCTGAAGCTTACTGCCCAGTTTGTGGTCCACAGTAAACTAAGCGCATGACCAGAGATCGCTGAAGAAAGAAACCTGACAGACCTGAAGCTTACTGCCCAGTTTGTGGTCCACAGTAAACTAAGCGCATGACCAGAGATCGCTGAAGAAGTTATATTTCTGTTCTTCTTTTCTCTAATCCTGTTTTGCCTCACCGTGTCAGGATAAGAAAAGATTTATAGAACAGGTTTTTGAGTGTGCTTCATAAATAGCATTTTTCATTGCCTCTGTTATTTCTTATGCCCACATATTGCGTGGATGGTCTCTTGCTTTCCACTGTGTATCCACTGTATAAGAGTAACATTGACCTTGAGGTGCGCTGTAATCTGCTTATGTGGCAGAACCATTTCATTTGTTGTTTCTTGATGAAGTTCTGTACTGATGTTGTGCTCACTTTTTTCATGTTGTCTTCATTTCTAAAACTGGTCTCTTCTTGTTTCTCCCAGCATTCTGCGTTGACACTTCATCTCTGTCGTGACTAGTTTTCTTCTAACGTTTGATCTCAGCATTCAGGTTTGGCACTGACAGCATAATATTGAAAGAAAGATTGTGTTGTGCAATGCTCTTTTAGTGTTTACGGTGACATGCATGCAATTTAAAATCGGTGTTATTTTTCCTATGATTTCATTTACTTGATTGTATCTATGTCCGATTTCATTATTCATTATTTCATAACACTGATAATAAGGAAAGCAGGCCTTCATGCAAAAATCAGTCAAAAGCACAATGCCACGCGCCAAGACTTTGCCTAAATTCATAGCTGGCTTACGCAGAATATGAAGAAGAAGACAGAATATTGAATAGAATATTTTAACTGAATTCAGTTAAGAGTGATATTAACTGCCCTTTTTATATACAGGGTGTTCAACTTAAAAGCAGCCCCAGTGATAAATAGAAATGTGCCAGGTACGCATTACATCTCATCTATTCACTATTTAAACCGGTTCTGACTAGCTTGCCCTACGTCACATTTGTTCATCGCCCTTCCCGCACTACAATTACACACCATCACACAACCTTGACCTATACTACGTCATAACTGAACCTTCTCATTTCCATACACATATGCCAGATTAGCTCCATTCACAGGCTGCTTTTAAGTTCAACACCCTGTAGTATTTCCCAAGTAGAATAGCATGAACTATTAAGTCAAGATTTAAAAAAAACTATCAAAAGTTATCTACAAACCCCATAGATTCATCTATCATCATTCCTTCCTTCACTGAGGTCTCACTCCAGCCCAGAAAGTCATGTTCTCTGCACAGTTCTTCTATCTCGTCCTGGGTTACTTCCCTGTTGTTTACAATATCACACTAAAATATAGGGAAAAAAAGAACAGTTATAGAAATCTATGAAAAAATAAAAACAGAACCTGCAAGGGAAATGAAAAAGAGGATGCCCTAAACAGACCTGGAGATGAAGTCTTCTTGAGGAACAGAAGAGTGCTCGGCTATCCTGGGAGACCATAAAGAAAACAGCCAGAGACCAAGAAGAGTGGTGACCAATTATTGAGGTCCTATGCTCCACAAGATTGAGGCCCTATGCTCCATGGATGAGATTGAGCGAGTTGCCCAGGATAGAGCGGTATGGAGAAATTACTTGCAGGCCCTATGTAACGTATAGCAGAGAGGAATTATTATTATTGGCAGGAAATATCGGTCTCAGTTCCATGGAGGAGATTGAGCGAGTTTCCCAGGATAGAGCGGTATGGAGAAATTACTTGCAGGCCCTATGTAACGATAACGGTACGAGAGGAATTATTATTATTATTGGCAGGAAATATCGGTCCCAGTTCCATGGAGGAGATTGAGCGAGTTTCCCAGGATAGAGCGGTATGGAGAAATTACTTGCAGGGCCCTATGTAACGTATAAGTCGAGAGGAATTATTATTATTATTATACTCCACAAGGAGTGTAGAGGAATAAGTAAATGAATCCCAATCTAGTTAGAATGCAGAAGAAGAAGTAAATGATACGCCATGATTTTAATCTTCATAGACAAATAAAAGAAAATAATCATTGTCGGCTAATATGGGAGAATAAGATAGATTATAATCAATTATTGTCGGCAAATATGGGAGAATAAGAAAGATTATATATTATGGGAACAAAAAAAATCATTGTAAATATATCTAACAGAGTCTAAAGGTAAAGGATTCACTTCATTGCAGCAGGTTCCCCCGCCTGGCTCAGCCACTCTCCGCAGAAATGGCACGTCCCCTGCTGAGAGTATTGCAGAAAGTACCAACTTCGTAGATCCAAGAACAATCCTAAGGGATCTCTGAGAAAAAAAATTACAAACAGAGCAGCACGAGCCAGATTAAAATCCCTGACTTTAAGGATGCAAGAGAAATGCTTAAACGCTTCGCCACAGAGTGTCGAAACCCATTGTAAATAAATATGGAAATTGGATGATGAAATTAACATGACCACAGAAGCAGACAAACCTTGTTAGCACCTGACTTCCAGAATGCAAGGCAAATGCTTAAACACTTCGCCACAGTGTCGAAACCCATTGTAAATAAATATGGAAATTGGATGATGAAATTAACATGACCACAGAAGCAAACAAACCTTGTTAGCACCTGACTTCCAGAATGCAAGGCAATGCTTAAACGCTTCGCCACAGTGTCGAAACCCATTGTAAATAAATATGGAAATTGGATGATGAAATTAACATGACCACAGAAGCAGACAAACCTTGTTAGCCCCTGACTTTCAGAATGCAAGGCAGATGCTTAAACACTTCGCCCCAGTGTTGAAACCCATTGTAAATAAATATGGACATTGTATGATAATATGAACATGACCACAGAAGCAGACAAACCTTGTTAGCTAACAGAAGACAAGGCACAGGTGATCCATCCACTAAGTTACATTTCTGATCTAGATCCTTCTTCCATTTGATTGAGTTCTGAAATGTGTTTTTCTGGGTCAGGTCAAACATAACAAGACATGCATGGGCATCCTTGTAGTAAACTCGAGTCATGGAGGTAAATCTCTCTTGTCCTGGTCATTAGATTAGACAAGCATCAATATATATTTTATAGTTGATATTATAAGACTTCTTCTTCTTCTTCAAACGCTCCATATCTACCACTTGTCAACCACTCTGTGCGATTTGTCTGTGATCTGAGCCTAAGAGCGATTATACATTGTGCCAGTTATGCACCTACAAATAGGCCGATTTCTGCGATGCTTTTTATTCACTTGTGTAGCTTCCTTAGGACCCTACATCAGTTGCCTCTTACGAAATGTCTTGTAGGTCGCAGTAGTACTATTCTTTGCTTCCCTTGGAGACCCCGGCAGCACTTGGGAGGTGTTCCCTTCAATTTACCTAATGTCTGTGAAGACACACAAAAACCTGTACAGGATAGCATGACAGGAAAAATGTCCTATGTCTGTTGAGGACCTATGCTTCAATGGGAGATGCAATGGTTATAGTTTTATTATTATTATTATTATTATATCACGGACACCAAACTACAGCATTAGGAAAAAAAAAAAAAAAAACTGTTGTTACTTCCTGTAATACTGATTTTTAGGGCAGTGTAGGGCAGGAATGACATGGGTCTGTGGAATTTAATGGTCACATGGCTAGTGCAGTCGCCGCAAAACTGTTTATGTTAGGATTTTATCTTTTTGCCACCAACAGAACGAAAAAACATTGCCTTACTGGGGAATTGAACCCAAGTCTCCCGAATGGGAGCCCACGCTTTAATCCATTCAGCCAGACATTCCATAAGCATTAGAAAAACAAACAAAAATTAAACAAAATGAAATATAATATACCTGCAATGTCCCAAAGCTGAAGTTTAATATTGCATTTGTCAGACCACTTGATTACTTTCAAAGCAAAATCAACTGAAAAAAAAGAACAGATTTTCACAGTAAAGCTAAATTCTTCTACTTCTTCACCTTTCAACTCCCAATGGAGCACAGGTCTTCAACAAACGTCTTTCAGCTCTTCCTCTCTCTTGCCATCTCTTCCAATTTTTTCCATGTTTTACCTATCCTTTTAATATCAGTCTCTAGCTCTCTTCTCCAGGTATGTCTAGGTCTTCCCCTACTCATCGCTTCATGCCTGTCTTACAATGCTTCCGGTCAGTCTTCTCAATGTGTGCCTTATCCATCGCCAGCATCTCTTCCTGAGCTCTTTCTCCACTGGTATCTGCTTAGTTCTTTCTCCGAGTTTCTCGTTTTTAATCTTATTATACCATCTCAGTCTATCTATTCTAAGTAAGCATCCATTTATGAAGGTATGTAGTTTTCAGGTGGTTTCTTTTGTTGTCCATGTTTCCAAGCCCTAGAACAGCAATGACTTCACATTTGATTGAAAGATTCTCAGCTTCGTGTTTGTTTTGATCTCCTTTGACTTCCATATCTTACTCAATGCAATAAAGTTCCCCTTGCTTTTTGTGTTCTTATCTTGATATCTTTGTTTGTTTCCCCTTCTGTGTTTATGTTGCTACCAAGGTATGTGTATGATTCTACATCCTGTAGAGCTGTTTCCTCCAGCATAATCTGGTTTACATTTACTGCATTTATTCTCATGACCTTGGTCTTTTCCCTGTGTATTTTCAAACCTAGTTGCTGAGACTTATTATTTAGAATGTTCATTTTATCTTTAATCTGTGTGTGATTGTGGGACAGCAATGCCAGAGCGTCTGCAAAATCCAGGTCCTCTAGTTGTATCATAAGTACCCATTGTATTCCAAATCAGATAGCTGTTGATTTCATGATCCAATCTATGGCCAGCAAGAACAGGAATGGTGATAAGAGACATCCCTGTCGCACTAGAGCATAAACAAGTTTAATGACAAGTTAAAGACCTAGAGTATTATTTTTTGTTTATATAAATTATCCCCCCTTTTACACAAAACAATATACCAGATCTGTCAGGGTTTTACAGAAGCAAAAGTCACTAAATGTTACAGGGACATGATAATCTTATATAGATGACATGCAAGCTCCTGTGAGTGCAGGTTCAATTCCGCGGGCTGGCAGAAAAGCCACAGGTTCACGGTGTTCGGGGCACCAAACTGAAGGGTTACGATGTCCACGGCACCGAGCCTAAGAGCTGAAAGCTCAAGTGCTTCTGGATCAGTTAAAAAAAAAAATATATAATTGACATAGAATTTGAATTAAAAAACAATAGAAATTATGCTACACAGTTTGCAATATAGTACTAAACCACGATACACTCTGACCACTAGCAACAGTGCCATTTTATACTACATTCAGTTTCAGTTTAGAATATCTTCATTGCACTCCGGACATGTCCATAGGTGCTCCAATCTTCTTCGCAATATCTCCAACAAAGTCCAGCGACTGACCGTACCAGTTCTATTTTGATTGATGAGCCTACTCGTATACCTGTTGTACCGTTCTTTTCTTGCCACACCAATCTTCAAACCCAGTTCTCGCAATAGTAGTTGACGAGATTGGTTTAGATGAAGGTCTTCTCTGCGGCCACGCTCTATAAGGGTGTTCATGATGTCAGCTCTGCCCATTGGCTGGCCCTCTAATATAGCGGCATTCTCACTGACCTAACGAAACAACACTCAACAGAAAACTACACGGACCTCTGTGTGAGCTACAAAAGACAGTGAAGTTTATACAAGAGACAACATTGAATATATAGACAATATTTCAAGTGAACGAAAGAAAAGGAAGGAAGGATACTACACTCTTCATTTCAATCTACCAACCTCCAATTGTCATCTTGTAATCACGTCTGAAGGAATCATTCACATATTTCTGCACAAAGGAGGTCTTGCCAACTGTTGGATCCCCGATAATAATCACTTTAAACAAAACCTCCATCATTTTTGTAGAAAATTATCTAATAAAACTCTTGCTGTTTGGTTGGGACAGCACAGTCTCTCTTGATACACACCTGTTAGGTCACTATGTCATCATCTGAAACATGTTTTTTTTAAAAATGAATATAATCTATGTTAATGCAATCAGGTCACTCCCATAGGAGTTCATAGCGAAACACGTACAAACAAAGTACTATAGTTTTACAAAATACAGAAACAGTGACGATAAACAGCAACGTTTCGACCAAAGGCCTTTATCAAGCAAACGACACAACAGGAGTGACGAATTATAGAGAACACTTACAAATGGACAATAACGGAAACATGCAAATGTATCTATAGGAGTTCTGTCCCTTTCAGCTACTTCCAGTGTGAGGATGGAGGTTGAAGCAGCTCATCATCATCCAATAGCTTAAAGCCACAACCACCAACACAAGGCGATTACTATAATATGAGCAGATTGGAACAAGTTGTCATTCTGCGCCTTAGAACAGGACACAATCGACTCTGCAGCCACATGTATACAAAATTCAAGATTGGCAATTCAGCCATGTGTAAATGTGGACAGACACACCAGACTGCAGAGCACATACTTCAAGACTGTCCAGAATATGATACACTAAGGCAAACTCACTGGCCTAACGAAACAACACTTGACAGAAAACTACATGGACTTCTATGTGAGCTACAAAAGACAGTGAAGTTTACACAAGAGACAACATTGAATATATAGACAATATTTCAAGCAAAACGAAAGGAAGGAAGGATCCAATAGCTTGTTCTGAGCAGAACGTTGCCACCCTAACAGTTCTTTGGAATTTTTCTCTCATATGCCAGATGTCCCACCTCTGTAGCAATCATGCTCAAATTATCAGTTACATCCTGAATCCATCTTCTCTGTGGTCTTTCTCTTCTCTTTGCCGGGATGCCTCCTTTCACAATGGTCTTCTCAACCCTTGAAGCAGCTACCGCTGTCTTTTAATGACTCTTGAGATTCTTATTACTGAGACCATTATTGTGTTTGTCTCTCAATTCATGTTACATAAGATCAAAAATGGCAGGTTGCGATAAGAGTAGATATTATCTATCACGGCTTTCAATCCAAAGGGACTTTTGTGCATCTACAGTTCTGGACAGAGCAGACAGTTTGTTTTTGGTCTTGTTTCTTTGACGATGGTCAGTTTTCTAAAGTGGATAACTAACCCCACTCTTCACACTTCTTCTTCACGTTCGTTCTTTATGACCAATTTTAATCACTCTTTGTGATATGTTTGATCTTTGCCAAGAACGTGTATACGTTGCACATTGGTTTGGTAGGCCCCTAAACGCATATATTTCTACACGTTTAGGACATGTGCATCCGATTTCAGCCAAACCTCCTTAATCGCCTCTTACGACATGCATGGCAGGTAACAGTGGTTCTATTCTTTACACTCCAAATTTGGGCCCCGGTAACCACTCGGGCGACTCCTCACACATAAACTGATACCTGGACAGATTAAAGCAAATCTCATAAGAACTATTTTTTGGCCAACACTATACTATCAATGTCAAATATGGTCGATCACAGCAACCAGTGAGCGAAAAAATCATACCAAGAGAGATGAGATGTCTAGAAGAGATGCTTGAGTAACAATGAGAGATAAAGTTAAAAATGAAGAAATTATAAGATGAATACGAATAAAACCAGTCATGCAGCACACAAAACAACAACATATTAAATGATTTGGTCACCTACCAAGAATACCCTGGTATCGCCTACCACAGAGATAAACATTGCAAAAATATAATGGAAACAGACCACAAGGAAGAACTTTAGAGCAAAGAATACCAACTTACAATCCGCCCGAGTGGTTACCGGGGTTATTGAACGCATGTCGTAAGAGGCGACTAAGGAGGTTTGGCTGAAATCGGATGCACATGTCCTAAACGTGTAGAAGTCTATGCATTTAGGGGCCTGCCAAACCAATGTGTAACGTATCACGTTCTTGGCAAAGATCAAACATATCACAAAGAGAGATTAAAATTGGTTGTAAAGAACGAACGCAAAGAAGAAGAAGAACCAACTTACAAAGTGCATTAGACATGGTGTACTGAAGATTTTTACATCCCCCCTTTCCCCTACCCACTGGGGTACAATGGAGGAAGAGAAGGAGAACACATTGCGTTCTGTACATTTTAATTATGTTAGACCTGAGCATTCTTAAGAACAAAAAAACATGAATGTTTGTTTCTGCGTTTTAATAAAACAATGACTCTTATGGTTTTTTCTATAGTATTGTGTTCCACACAAAATGTATAATATTACCTTTGTATACGAGTGTTTTCAATATCAATCTAATGTGCATTACTACTCCATCGCTATGACATGCCTTGTTTCCACGGTTGTGTTTTCTACACATGAAAACAGAAAGAAAGAAATCAATGTACACCTCTTACCCAATAGAGTATAAATATTTTACACATTGCAAAAGACATACAATTGTTTCTTCTTCATCATTCTTCTGTCAGTAATCTTCATCTTCAAATGCTTCATATCGATCACTAGTTAACCCCTCTGTGTGATCTCTTTCTTACACAGGAAGATCTCAGCTGCAGTGCACGAAATTCGTAGAACCAGTGAGGGTCCCCAATGTAATTTTGAAGATGAAGAAATTTTGTTGGAATTTGATTTTTAATATTTTCCTAACGAATTTTGCCAGGGCAGCAGCCTTCCAGCATGGTCTTCTCAATTTTGAACAGCCAAGGTTTCTTTTACGGGCTCAAATTGAAAACGGGACCTACATTTTACCGTCTGTCTCCGATTTGACTAGGAACTCGATCTCATCTACACTGAGATCAGGCAAAATATGGCAAAATTATAAAGGATATGGCAAAATATCCTGATGGCTCCACGAGAGAGCGAACTGGTTACCTTTGACACGAGAGATGAGCTCCTAACCACTATGCTGCCGCTACAGAGACCCCTATTATTATTATTATACAGCATTACTATTATTTATGGGTAGTAATAACAATGTGCTAGGATGTAAATTTTTAAACTCCTTTCTTTTTTTTTTACCCCAGACTCATTTATTTTGCAATGTATACTAAATTAGGCAGTTTACTTTCTTTATACGTCATCTTAAAAAAACTGGGAGCTGATATATCGGCTCAGAATGGTGAAAGGGTTAATGTAGCAACACCCTCTACTACAGTAACACACAATGATAAGGCAGACAGTGGTGTATTGATGATTCAGTATGACAACGAGCAACATAACAATGGAAATGTTAGCAGTAACAAACGTACTACTCTGGCTTAAGTCACAAGACTAAACTCATACATGCATTATGAGTGATTCCTTGAATATTATTCAAAAGATAACGGCAAGTTCCGCATGTACCTACTGGATTCAATCACTTCAAATGTCTACAATTCCTAGAGTTACATTCATCTTTGTTCTGGTGAATTTTGGGCAACGAAAGAGCATACAGGATGCTTGGCTCTGCCACTATATCAGAGGGTCAGTCAATGGATAAAGCTGACATTCTTAACGCCCTTAGAGAGTGTGGTCGCAGAGATGATGTCCTGCAAAATAAATCCACACCAATGGCCAGATTGCAAGAGCTTGGTTTGAAGTGAAATGAAAATCGTGGCATATCTTTTACAGGACGTAGTCGTCAACCACAGTAAACGAGTCGTTGATTTTCTAGGCACCACATATAAGTTCAGTCGTTTGCAATCGCTTTCTGAACGGTGAGGTCTATTTTACCTTTTGTAAAATCCCACGAAAACGAATTTGCTTCCAAACTTGCCCACCGTGGGTTTGAACCAGGTACTCTTGCCAAAATCTTGGGTTTGTGATCGAGCTCACTACCGCTTGAGCTACAGGTTGCCATCAGAAAACGAAACGGAAGAGTAAGCTCACCAATCAACACCGAATTGCATGATTAGTCTGTGTATTTACTGGTGTAAGTAGTTTGGAGAAGATCATAGTACCCCTATAGACGTGTCCGGGGTGCAGTGACGATAATCCAAAATGACACTGGAACTGAACTGACACATTACAACTGCACACTTCTAGTTAAACCGTTACTCACTGTACACACTTTAAAATGAGAGTTAATGTGTCAATATTGTTCATTGTATCAATACAAAACAACTTTCACGTTAACTTTCTAAGCCAGGAAATTTGACATGCTTATTAAGTTATTCTCACTTCATTTATATTTGAGGCAAAACCAAAATTTGTCATTACATGAAACACCATCTTACAAATAATAGAAAATTCAGTAGTCAATTACATAAACTTTCTCTTTAAGTCACCGTGTGACCCTGAGAGTCGACTCAACTCAATGTTTTGCTTTTCGCTTCCAATTTTCATTTCCAGTATTATCTTATCATGAGTATCATCTGATCATGTATGTTATATTGAGATTGAGTATTCAGGATTCTCCGTGATTAGCGAATTCTCATTTTTCTTGTTTGTATGACCAACATGCCCTAATATAACTTTTGTTTAAATCCATTCTTAGGTTGAAAGATCGTGCTTACACTTAATGAGACTTTAATTTACTAGAAAACAAACAAATTTACTCTCACTCACCGATTTAGATTCAGTCACATGATGCATGTATCACATGACATGTATGAAACATGTATGATATGAGGCAATGGGATTATTGATTTGATTGCGATTATCTTTTTGACATTTACTGTCAATCATGTACAAAAAGTGACGTCAAGTTATTTTGTTTTTTGTACTATAGTTCAACTTGATCGTAATAAAGCAACTTTGAAATTCTTGTTGATGTTTTTTTTAGAAATTGTGTTGTGCTTGCGTTTCACTTTCTTGTTCATTTGTTTCGTACATCTACATATACACAATGTTCAAACAATTCACATCATGTTTCATTTAAGTTTCAAAATATTTGTGTAAAAGTAAATAAAACTGTAGCTTATTATTGCTTTAATTGTAATTGGGCATGAGCTATGTTCGAAACTAAACAATGCTAATCTTTTTTTTTTTTTTTTTACAAAAGTTGTGTGTCTGTGCCAGTTTGCAACACACAGTGAATACTCTTAACTTATAAATGTCATGGTTATAAAGAAAAGATAATTGGTTTAAGATCAAGTTGTTCTTGGATTCTCCGAAAGGAGTTAATTCTTATTTTTCATGTTTGTTGGCCTACACGCTCTGATATAACCAATAAAAGGTTCGCCTTAGGTTGAAAGGGCGTGCCTCGGCTTAAAGAGGCTTTAATCCCCTAATAAACAAACAAACAACAAACAAAGATAATTGGAAGCCATGTGGTTTTACATCTGAAAATTCCATGGACAGCGAAGAAAGCAAAACATTGAGTGCAAAGCACACAAAGAAACCTTATCAAAAGAATCAGACAATCAAGGTTCTTCTGTCATATAATTCGAAGAAGGGGCTTAGAACATTTGGTGACAACAGGCAAAATTCAGGGAAGGAGAGATCGTGGAAGGCAGAGGGAGAAGATGTTGGATGGTCTGACATCTTGGTTCGACAAAAGATCGACGTTAGAACTGATAATTGCACCAATGAGATAGTTGTTGAGATACATGATCGTCTACGCCGGCAGGCATTGCACTTGGTTGATTGAAAAAGAAAGGCTTCAATAAATAGTGAACATAAGTAGTCAATAAATGTAAACGCAATACCATAGCTAATAATGATCACATGTGAAGTTTCTAGAAACCTTAGCATTTGAAAGTGATGTGGCCAGCTCCCTGCTTGGTGCCTTCCCAATCTTAGTGAACAAGATTAAAATAATTTTGATGAAGTTTTGACCAAATACTAGTATAAATAATTAGACTCAAATTAGTCGTTACTAAAGTAAATCTTCAGGGAGAGTAACAGACAATGAAACAAAAACACCAGAGTTCAGCATGCAAATTCCCACTGGCAACATATATACAGGTACGAGACTTGAACATAAAAGAAATCAACTGAATGTTTTTCGACTATAAAAATTATAGAAAATATATCTCAACGGCGATTGGCAGAAAAAGAAAAAAATTATCCAATAAGAACTCATAATTAAAGGAGATCGACTCCTTTACTTGGAGAAATAAATTGCATGTACCTTTAAAGTCAAGGTAATGCTCTCCTGAATGGTGGCTGGTGATAAGGAAAGAAAGTGTTCGCGCTAAACTCAGATATATATATATATATATATATATATATATATATATATATATATATATATATATATATATATCATAATGTGGATTCAGAGCTATCCGGTCAACAACTGACATAATATTTACCCTTCGACAGCTACAAGAGAAGTGCAGAGAGCAGAGTAAACCTTTATGCATTGCTTTCGTGGATCTGACTAAGGCATTTGACACAGTCAGCAGGCCAAGTCTTTATCAAATATTGAAGCATATTGGCTGTCCCCAAAGTTGCTCCAATTGATTGTCTCCTTCCATGAGGGAATGAAAGCCAGCAGACAGTTAGATGGCAGCACATCTGACAGTTTTGAGGTTAAGAGTGGAGTCAAGCAGGGCTGTGTCCTTGCCCCCACTCTCTTTGGCATCTTCTTCGCAGTTCTTTTGAACCACGCCTTAGGGGATGCTGATGGTGATGTTTTCATTCGCACTAGATCTGATGGTTCACTCTTTAACTTGGCTCGCTTAAGAGCCAAGACAAAAACGACGGAAATTCTTCTCAAGGACCTCCTTTTCGCTGACGATGCTGCCTTAGTCGCCCACAGTGAGACTACACTGCAATGCCTAATCAATAATTTGTCAAAGGCATGCGACCTATTTTCTCTGACTATAAGTGTCTCCAAAACAGTTGTTTTATGTCAGGGAGGTAACACAACAAATATTACTTTAAATGGCAACCATCTAACACCAGTTCAAAAATTTGGTATCTTGAGTTCATGGTCACTGCCAGCCTTTCTCTTGATGAAGAAATCAACGCTCGTATAGGGAGTGTGGCTACTTCATTCGGCAAACTATCAAAGCGAGCGTGGGACAACACAAAACTGACATTGCAGACGAAGATTCAAATATATCGAGACTGTGTAATTAGTTCTTTACTATATGGCTCAGAAACATGGACAGCCTTCTCAAGACACGAGAGGAGACTTAACGTATTTCACCTTCGATGTCTCTGCAAGATTATGAACATCAGGTGGTACGACAAGATAACCGACTCTGAAGTACTGTAACGTGCAAATCTGCCTTCCATCATGGGCATGCTCAACAGTGGACGACTAAGATGGTTGGGGCATGTGAGAAGAATGGAAACTTGTCGCATACCAAAACAAATCTTGTTATGTGAACTTTCGAAGGGGAAGAGGCACCAGGGCAGACAACTGATCAGATATAAAGATGTCTGCAAAGCCTCAATGAAAAACTTTTCTATAAGTCCCAGCACATTTGGGAAAAACTAGCTGAAGACAGAGTTGTGTGGAAAGCCAAGTCTTTTAAGAAGAGACTTATGTATGAGCTGAACGACAAGAAAGAAAAGCGAAAACTCAGAAGTTGTCACAGTAACACACTTGCCAATTGACCGTCTGTAAAGACGAAAAAACCATATATATATATATATATATATATATATATATATATATATATATATATATATATGATTGTTAAGTTAATTGCATATCCTTTACAGGACTTTACGAATCAACCCCAGCTTTTCAACGCTGTTTGTGATTTTCTAGGCATTATTACGTTCAGTAGTTTGCCATTGCTTTCTGAACGGGTAGTGCCACCGTCCTTTTGTAAAATCCACGTGAAACAATTTGCAACCAAACTGTCCGCATCATGATTCGAACTCAGAACGTCGGGCTTAATAGACCGAATCACCATCCCCTAAGCCACAGACGCCACCAGATACATGATTACGCCTGAAAAAAAAAGGATATTGGTTGGTGAAATAAATGACATTCGAGAAGGGAGGTATATTGAACACATCAAGAGCCCTGAAGTGTTTAGAAAATACAATTACTACAAAAGACGGGACGGAGGAAAACAGGAAGGCTAATGTGAAGCTATAGATGAGGACATGCAACAGACGAACAATATATCTGAACACAAGTCCAATCATAGCTTGCCCGTCAGTCGTAATATCATGCCAATTACAGCCGCATGACTGGTTCTGTCCTTATGATAGATTCCGACAAATCAGTGTTCGCTGATTCTGTACCCCAGACAGGAATATAAAACAGATTGAAAACTCATATATGGGTGGGGGGATCGCCTGAGTATATTTATTTTCAAGAGATGGCTGATTAGCGACAGTGCTGTAATTTGAAAACGCATCGATCTCGATCCAGAAGTCATTATGATCCTTAACGGAAAACTTTCCTTGAGAAAAATAACTCCGTGCCCTGGACAAAGTTACAGAGGATAGCTAGATATATGTTATTATATAGATGTTATCCGCCATAGCTTAGTCTAGTACACGTGCTTCATGGTGCCGTGATCCACAGCCAACTCTAGATAACTAGGCCAGACAACTTACCAGGGGATTCCTGACCTAGATCAGAAAAGGGGACTGGAAATTACAGATGTTTGATAGAACACTGCATGCTTTATTGCAACTTTACTCAATTTTGTGAGTCTATAGTTATTTATTGGTGAAAAATAGTCATAATATTGATATTCCTTATTGTTAAACTTAACTTGTTGCATAATTTAATATAACTTAAATTTAGCATTTTGTGTTGATTTAAAAATGAATTCGTCTATTTACACCAATGCTGGAGTGCGAGGTCACGTGGTGTAGTTGTGGTTTGATTTCCCAAGAGTGTGACCGTAAAGAAGATTTTCATTTAAACCAATCCATATCAACTACTATATTGCAGGAGTTGGGTTTGAAGATTGGAGTAGCAAGAAAAGAACAGCATAACAGATATATGAGTAGGCTAGTCAATCAAAATCAAACTGGTACGGTCAGACGCTGGACGCTGTTGGAAATATTGCGAAGGAGATCGAAGCACCTATGGACATGTCCGGAGTGCAATGAAGATATTCCAAACTGAAACTTTATTGTGGTGAGTAAGTTACTTGCTAACCCCAGCAAAATATGTATGATGTTGTTCTGTGAATGTCATA
This sequence comes from Arion vulgaris, assembly GCA_020796225.1. Lineage (NCBI taxonomy): Eukaryota > Metazoa > Mollusca > Gastropoda > Stylommatophora > Arionidae > Arion > Arion vulgaris. The sequence continues at coordinate 19,850,146 of CM036773.1, forward strand.
CTGAAGTGACCATGGCGTAAAGCTGGATATGCACACAGAATAAACAAACAAGCATCTATTGCAAGTGCCCAATAAACGTGCTAAAGAAAATACAGTCTGACGACATACAACACGAAAGGCTCCACACACTTAACACCAGTGGCGGCTCGTCATTAAGGGCCAAAGGGCCGGCTCCACCAAAAATAATGTGTAACACGTCTTTATTATTTAATAAATTAAAATAAAACCTAACCCAAAGCCATGATTTTTCCGAAAATGTGTGTCTGGCCCCACCAACAGAAACGATCACGAGCCGCCACTGCTTAACACATTACACATTATCCGTGTAACATTTATTTTTGTACTGGATCATGCGAGAATGAAGGGCAATGAAAGAGCAGGTCCGCTGACGAACGCAGTAGTGATCTATTAAGAACGGACTATGTACAGATCAGACATCATCAATGGCATACGAGAGTAGATTAAATCGATGTTTAAAAAAAAAAGCTTGTATGGATCCACATCTCTATCCAGAGTAAAGGAGATGAGACTGAAACCGGAGACTGCCAGACATGAACACTTTGCTAGTGATACAAGAAGTTTGATTGATCAACACATAATTGCAGTGATCGGTCACAACCCTCTGATGAAAATGTTGAGAGGAAATCTGAGCGCCTTTGTACCTGTCCCGAGTGCAATGATGATGATCCTCACTAATCACTAAGTCATCGATGCTATTCGGGGGTATATGTGGCTAAGTGGTTAATCCCTTGCCTTGTGAGTCGAAGGTCGTGGGTTCGAGTCCGGACCGCGCCGTTCTGTTCACGAGTACAGTTTTTCCAGAGACCCCTAGGATTGTTGCTGGAGCTACGTGCTTGGTGCAATACTCTCGGCAGGTGGCGTGCCATTTCTGCTGAGAGGGACCGAGCCATATAGGGTAAAACCCGGTGCAATGAAGTCAATCCTTCGGCTTTAAAACCATTAAAAACCCTTTAGGGTTAGACGAAAGGAACAATTACGACCTTATTAAAGGTAGAGGAATGTATTATAACTGGCGAGAAAAGGACAAACTGTTTACAAGTTACCTCTACCATTGTCAGGGAATGTAGAGATGTTGTCTGGAAAAACATTATTAAGTAGGATCGGAAACATCAGAATGCCTATCATTCAACATATGAATGTAGTGCTCGGTATCTAGGAGCGTAGACAAATGGATACCTATAACCAATAACTTATATTAACATTAACCTGTATCCAGTTTAGAATAGTCATTAAGATAACGATCTGTATACATTGTTAGCAAAATGAAATATTAGTTTCCCATTTGTTGCACAAATTACAATTCATCATCAAAAGGGGCCGTTTCCACATCGAAGGTTGGCTGCAATGTATCTCCAGCATCCTCTGTCTTTCGTCTTGGTGTTGCACACTGCCAGACTGTAACCTGTCCATTTCTTAAAGTTTCCCTCCCACTTATCTCTCGGTCTTCCTCTTGCTCTTCCCCTCAACTTTCCCCTCTAGTAAAGATTTTATCATGGTGTCGAAGATTTTATCATGGTGTCGTCTTTTTATGTGCCCAAAATACTTTACTTATCTGAATTTTATTTCTCTTAATAATTGTTTCTTCATGCCTAGTTTTCCTAAAACTTGTTTATTTGTCTGTTTTTCTGTCCATGAAACTGCCAATTCTTCTATATATCCACATAAAATCTAAATTACAATTACAAATCCACATAATATAATCGGCTGTTAGATCCTACACATACCTGGCGTATGTTTTGAAATTGTACAAAAATGGCCCCTTTGGTTAGAACGTGTTCTATGTTAAATCCAAGTTTCTGAAGGGAATACGGAGTACAACCTGCAAGTACTTTATTTGTATACACTGCAACATATTGCAGGTACGTACAGTTGCTAATAACGTTCACAATTTGTTTGTGAGGGCAATTTCATCGTAGTTCTTTTGAAATTTATCATTTAATTTGATAATTAAAATTTATATGAAAATGACTAGTCTAGCAAATTAATTGTTACTAATAATTCAGTTCATTTGACATTTGTTCTCAGATTTCGACCAACTCAAGTATTACCAAAATATACACAATCATTCATTTGGTAAAAAAAAAATTATTGTTAGGTTAATGGTTATAACCTCAGGCAAAAAGCCGCAAGATAAAGATGGTCCAAATTCCAAGTCCAATATAATTTTACAATTCAATAATTGATTTAAATTGAATAAATAAAACACAATTTTTAGAGACTTTAAGAGACCACCGCCGTCACCACGTTCATTTAGATTTGACTTTACATATGAATTCCATGGACTGCTAACCTAATATAAATATGACTAATCTTGATGTGCTGAGAAAGTTGAAAGAGGTCCAGACACATACTTATACTTACTAACGAACGCTTAGTATGATAAGTTAAGTATATCCCAGATATATTTAATACTCAACTGTGATTGTGATACTAGATTCATAGAAAATGTGTTATCAAATAATAGAGAAAAGAGATGTCATGATTATCTGATAATAATAAATTAATCCGACGCCATGTTTAGCTCTTGCATTGATTTCTACACCTGAGTATGCGTATGTGTAATCTAGATGTAACTTCTTGCAGCCTTGTCCTTTGGTGCGTGTCTGCTAGTCCTAATATTGCTATTTTACGTTTTTTCATTTGTTCTACGATGTCTTGAAATTTTCCTCGTGCTCCACAGATATTAATAGTGCATATCTTGATGTTATTTCTTGGTTTCCCCCCCTGTGTCCCTGCTTACCGTTTTCGAAATCTCTTCATAATTCTACGAGCACAAATTGGATTATACCACTGTCGGCTTGCTAGGCCTGTCCCAGTGGCTTCAGAATTCCCTAGATGGGCCACACGGTGCACTAGACTATCACATTCAGGCTAGAATACACAAATTCCATCCAAAGAAAACTGAAAATCGACTTCGGTTAGAGGTCGGCAGAAATTCACAACCAGCTTGCCGCGCCATCTTGACCGGAAATGGCACAACTTGGTGGAATGACAAGTAAAACTAGCGGTAAAGGAGAAAAAACACAGATACAACTTATGGGCAAAAACAAACATCAAAACGACCTCACTGAGTATAGAACATCTAGAAAACAAGCCAAGGAGATAATAAAGAAGTCTAAAATACAAGCATGGCAAGATTATGGCGAAACATTAAATTCAGACTACAAAAATTCAACAAGACATTTTTACAAGAAAATTAAAGCTATGCTGGAAAGACAAGAACAATATGACCCAACTGAAATTATTAACGATGAAAACGGCCAAGCTCTTAATGATCCAAAAATGATAATGAACAGATGGCGACAATACTTTAGTGAACTTCTCAACCTACAACAAGAGGACCAACCGAACACTCAAGAACACACAGTAAATGTAACTTCAGAAGTAGAACCAAGCATAACACTATCAGAGATCAGAAATGCTGTAAATATGGCCCCACCTAATAAAACACCAGGCCCAGACAATATCCCGGCCGACCTAATCAAAGCAACTAAAGAGGTAGGAATCAGCTGGCTCCATAGACTATTCAACCAAGTCTGGATCACACAAGAAACACCAGAAGATTGGAGGAATGCTACAATTGTTCCCATCTGGAAGAAGAAAAGTAGCAAGAGGGACTGTACAAAGTATAGAGGCATAGCGCTACTGAGCCACACTGGGAAAATATTCTGCAAAATACTTGAGAAAAGGCCCGCCACATCATCGAGCCACAGCTCAATGACTCCCAAATGGGATTCAGGAAGAACAAAAGCTGTACAGACGCAATATTCGTCCTCAGACAGTTAGTAGAAAGGACTATCGAATCCGACAAACATTTACACGTTGCATTTGTAGATCAGGAAAAGCGCTCGACCGTAGATAGGCACAAGTTGTGGAAAATACTAACAACCTATGGGGTTAATGAACACCTAATCAACCTTTGCAAGAACATTTATACTGACAGCCAATGTACGATTAGAACAAATACAGGATTATCAGAAAAGTTTCACGTAGGGTCAGGAGTAAGACAAGGTTGCGACTATCCCGCTGCTATTCATCACGTACATTGACCACATTTGTAAAATAGCTAACACCAGCGAAGGAAACAACCTCGGAGAACTCTTAAATGAATTTCTTTTGCAGACGATCAGGCAATCATATCAACAACAGAAGAACAGCTACAACAACACATCAACAGACTCCAGTTAGCATGTAACAATACAACATGAGAATTAACATCGACAAAGGGGGACTGCCTAGAGTAGTTGATAGTAGCTCGCCTGCTAGCTGTGAGACGCCTCATAGCTCGGGTTCGAACCTACTGTCCGGCATTTGTTCGAGTCCCTGGTCTTACTCAGGACGATAACGTGAGTACCTCTGAAGTCGGAGAAAATTTGCCTGTATGGCGAGGGAATACTAATTACGAGTACATTGAGCACACGGCTGCCAGTGTAAGTAATTTACAATGTGCACGCTGCTGCCATTGTAAGAAATTGGAAAACAGATTTTCACGCAAAAATCAGTTTCAAGATGAAACTTCGCTGAGTTGAAAGCGACGAAAGAAAAAAAAGAAAAAAACATTGACAAAACAGAAGTAATGACATTCGCCAGAGAGGAAAACACTACCAACATCTCCATCGATAATCATCTACTAAATCAAGCAAAAGATTTCACATACCTGGGGAGCATTTTTTCAGCAAATGGAAGAATAACTAATGAAATTCAACACAGATGCAACAAAGCAAATCAAATGATAGGCAAATGGCGCCAATTTTAAGATGCAAACACGTCACCATGAACACAAAAGAGCAATGTTCAACACAATCTTTCTCCCACATTATGTTACCAGTGCCAAACCTGGACGCTGACAACAAACGATAGAAGAAAACTAGTCACAACAGAGATGAAGTGTCTACGCAGAATGCTGGGTGTAACAAGAAGAGACCGGTTGAGAAATGAAGACATCAGGAAAAAGTGGGTACAACATCAGTACTAGACTTCATCAAGAAACAACAAATTAAATGGTTCGGTCACGTAAGCAGATTACCATCAGACAGTGCACCCCAAAGAGCAATGCTGCTCCGATACAATGGGTACAAAGCAAAAGGCCGGCCACGCAAAAGATGGGCCTCAGAGATAACAGAGGCGACGAAAGAGACTATCTACGAGCGCATACTAGGGCCCGTTTTAGAAATCTCTTCCTGACCTGACGCTGTGAGGCATACAGGATTCGAGAAAGAAAGAAAGAAAGAATAAATTAATCATATAATTTATTTGACATTGTACTCACGGTGTTACTATAAGTATAATTATGGATATACTCACAGTGTAACTTCTATAATTATGGAGAGGTTTAGAACACCCCTTACAAGGTGACAACCAGCTAAATCAATGGTAGACGAGACAGTAAGTTCTCGACAGCTGGCTTCATGGCACGGAAGAGTGTGACTCAACATGCAAACTTATAGTATAGTCCATCTAAGTAAGGAGAAGCGTTTTGGAAGCTTCATGATCACCTTTGGCAGCCAGCATAGCACATGATGAGGATGATGACCTCTTCATCTAGCATTTTCTTTCGATAGACTGATGCAGAGAACAACATTCGGCAAAGGACATGCTATTCGTATTGAGCAGTATATATCAAAGTAGTATGTACGAAAGTATATTGAAATGGGAGGCAAAGGGTTCAAGAACAAGAGAACGTGGGTACAATAATATATAAATATATATGGCCAGATATATATGGACCCCTTTCGAGATGCTTGAGGACCTGGACTTTGCAGACGATATAGCCCTGGTGTCACACAAATATGAACATATACAAGAGAAAAGTACAATACTTCACAGCACGGCAAAGACAGTAGGCCTCAAAACAAACACAGGAAAAACAAAAATTATGACAAACAGTGAAATCCAACAACCAGTAATGTTAGAAAATGAAACATTGGAAAGGGTTGAGCAGTTTACATATCTTGGTAGCGTACTGACACTAAATGGTGGCACAGAGGAAGATATAAAATCACGTCTAAGTAAGGCCAGAACCGCTTTTGCCAGAATGAAACCAGTATGGAAGTCCAAAATCTACAATAGGACCACAAAGCTTAAACTCTATAAAAGCATTGTTTTGCCAGTTTTGCTCTACGGATCGGAGTGTTGGAGGATGACCAAAGGAGATACTAGCAGGCTGTCAGTTTTCCACCACTCTTGTCTTTGCAGAATCTTGGGAATCTTTTGGCCAGTAAAAATATCCAATAACCAACTACTCCAAGACACAAGACAAGAGGCAATGAATGACATACTCAAAAAGAGAAGATGGAAATGGCTCGGACATGTTATGAGAATGAGACAAGAAATGCCTGCAAGGGTGGCCCTCACTTGGACACCAGAAGGAAAGAGAAAGAAAGGCAGCGACGGACAACATGGGGGCGCATGATGGAAGAGGAACTGGACACCGCATCTCTGACGTGGGGATCTGCGCTGAAGGTTGCACGGACAGGAGAGCATGGAAAGTCCTTTCTGAAGCCCCATGTGTCACTAGGCATGACGGGATTAAGTAAGTAAGTAAGTAATATATGGCCAGCAATCAGCTGCTCAATTCTAAATTTAGCCCTTAAACCAAAACAAAAAGTGGCTCATCGCACATCTATTATCTAGTCAATCCACCTTGGAACTGGTCAATCAAGTGCCATGCCTACCGACATAGGCGATCATGTCTGTCCACAACTCACTCTCCTTAGTGCAGTTTAGTTCTGGCGTCAATATTTTTGTCAAACCATGATATCTCCTTCCCTGAATTTTTCTGTTGTTACCAAATGTTCTAAACCTCTTCTTCGCATTATATGTCAGAAGAACCTTGATTTTCTGATTCTTATTCATTTGATAAGATTTCTTTGTGTGCAGGCGTTTTAAGACATCATTTGTTCTCTTTGCTGTCCATGAAATTTTCATTCTTCTGTAAAACCACCATGATGACCCAGGTCAAGAGTAGGTAATGGGTCGGGCATACCCTACAGAAGAAGTACTTGAGTGGAACCCGCAAGGAAAACGAAAAAGAGGACATCCTAAACAGACCTGGAAATGAATTCTTGAGGAACTGAAAAGTGCTAGACTATCCTGGGAGACCATAATAAAAACAGCCAGAGGCAGAGAAGAGTGGCGAACAACTGTTGAGACCCTATGCTCTGCGAGGAGCGGAGAGGAATAAGTAAAGTCTGTAACACCACATCTCGCAGCGATCTTATTGATTGCTTGTTCATTGTCTATGATATGCTGCCATACATAAGTATTGGCTCAATATAGCACTGGAGCCTACTGGAACCGGGACCTGAACTTTTTGAGAAAACTCAGAATCATCTTAAGATCTACTGTGTGAGTGCTTTGACATTTTCCGCTAGCTAAAGAGTACTGTGCACATAGAGGAGGGAGGGTGGTGCACTTTTCAAGTGCATATAATTGATTCTAACCAGTTTTCAAAACAAGTGTACTGTAAATATTCTCTCTTCTTTGCATTCGTTCGTATCAACCTTGTTAACCACTCTTTGTTATCGGTGGTTTGTGCAGTAAATTTGTCTACATTGCACCCTGGATCGTAGACAACTACAACATATAGGACAACATATATCATAATAATTTTGGTATATATGATATGTTATGAATATGTTATCTAGAAAACTTATTTAAAAAAGTAATGTTTTATTCAACTTTGCATACATTTTTGTTTCAGGTGACTACTGCAAGTCTCATTTTGATTGATCGAGGTGTATTTGATAGTTGACTTTGACTTAAATCACAATGGAAGGCCAGGATAGCATGAGTCAATTTCATGCTGCTTTGGAGGAGTGGAACACCAAATATAAAAGTGGAAATTCATTTGATCCAGTTCCATGTTTGAACAAGTAAGGTTACTTACTAGCATAAATTTGAACATTAATTTTGATTATCTACTTTAGATGTGTGATCTGCAAGCTTTACTGTACATTTTGTTTCCTGTCTTTTTCTACGATCAACTTCTGCTATGTGACTACTCTGATATGTACCATAAACAGGGCGGTGCGCTTGCGGTCTTCACTGGTCCCCTGTAGTTCATTCTGAAGGGTTGTTACTGTTGACCAGATTTCCATTCTCATGCTGGTCAGGTTGGGGTAGTCTTGCAAGATGTGCTTTGGGGGCTGCTTTGGTGCTCCACAGATGCAGGCAGCCGAGACCCATTCTATAGACTTGTGCTCTGAGACTCTATTGTCCTGTTCTAAGTCTGATGACAGGAATCTGGTGTACTTTTCTGTATAATATATTTTTGTTGACTTCTGGTTCAAATTGACGAACGTCAAAGTATTGTTTTTGTGCGATACTAATATTTCGCGTAAGAGGGATGGTTAATTTTGTCCCTCTTATGCAGAAAGTTATGCAAAGTGAATAGAAAGTCCATTCATTGAGGATCTTTGCTGGTGATACAGAGTTTCATGCATCTGTGCTGCAATTTTCCTCAGTGTTTGTCATCGGCATGTGGTGACAGTTTGTTTTGGTTTTTGTTCAGTTCAAAATGGCGGATTTCGACCTGAGTAGCCAGAATTCCAAGTCAAGTGTGGTGTAGATAGTCAAGAACACTATGCTGGTAGCCAAAGAAGAATAGTAAACCAACACAAAACCGGGGTTGTTAGTGACCATACTGAGGGGGAGATCGGAGCACATATGGACTAACTGGTTCGACGTGCAGTGAGGATGATCTAAAGAACTAAAACTAATATTTATGTTGTCATGCTCTGGGTTATATCCACCATTTTTTTTCTCTCCACTTCATTTATCTGGACTGTTTCAGGAGTCTTTGCTTCTGTAAAGCTTTATGTTTAGTGTGCTTTGTTTCTTGTGAATGTACTGTGTTTATTTATTTTGATTTATTAGCTGCACCACAATTCTCTAGAAATAGGGTATAAAAAAACTGGCAACGGATGCAAAAAAATGAAAAAAGGTCTGCTTGTTCTAATGAACATTTTGTTACCATTGTATAGTATTTGGTTTATTTTAATTTGTTAGCTGTAGCACATTTCTCTAGAAAATTGAAACCTAACAAGAAAACCATAGAACAAAACAAAAAGTAAATCCTTCAACATGTCAGTGAAATTTAATTAAGTTGCTACTTTCCATAAATGAGACATAGTAATAAAAATCTTACAAGAAATTCTAAGAATATCAAAGAATGCAGAAATTCTAAGAATATCAAAGAATGCAGAAATTCTAAGAATATCAAAGAATGCAGAAATTCTAAGAATATCAAAGAATGCAGAAATTCTAAGAATATTGAAAGATGAAATGGCTAAAGATTTAGATTTCTTATATTATAGTATCTCAGAACCATTGTGTCTATTTCAGGTAATAGACACAAGTCTGTACTGACAGATCTGTATTTAGAATCTCCACCAAAGTGGGTTATGGAATCTCATCATCATCAAATAACTTGTACTGGGCAGAACTTTGCTACCCTAACAGTCCTTTAGAATTTCTCTCTCATATGCTAGATGCCTCTGCAACGGGCATGCTCAAATCATCAGTTATATCCTGAATCCATCTTCTCCGCTTGGTTATTGAGTCTACATACAGTATTCACACAAATATAAGCTGTTTAATGTATGCATGAAGGCTTGCTCCAACAATAAAGCTCATTTTATGCATTGGAAGCAACTTGCTATTATTTTAGTTGTTCCCAACTTAAGCGTTGCAAGCACCAAGAGAGTCATGGCACTAGATTCTCAGTTTATCTAAATCATTGAGAATTAGCAAGTAGTGAGTAACTTGATTGCAGATGGTATGATAGAGTCACAAAGGAGGAGCTTATGGAGAAATACAGATACCTGGGAACCAAGAGATGAAGAAAAGGTATTGGATAGAAAATACCTTGAGAAAACTTGAGGGAAATAAAACAAGGACATTTTCAGAAGGAAGTCTAGAATTTGTCTTTCCCCAGGCGGATATGGAATTGGTTGTCCACTCTTGCCGTTAAGAGTAGGGGTGTTAACTTTATTTTGCGTTCCAAGACCAGATGAGTCACCGTTGTTGTATTATATCCGTGTTTATTTAGTGTGGTCTTGATATCATTGTCTATCCATCTTTTTCTTGGTCTTGCTTTGGCTCTAGTACCTGATCTTTTTTTTATTGTATGCTGTTATTGGTGGTTTGGTTGTATTCCATTCTCATTAAATGTCCAAACCACTGCTTTTGTTGTCTTTCAATGTATTCAGTGCTTGAAGTTATGCCACTCTGCTTCTGATGTCCTTGTTTCGTAGTCTATGTTTCTTGCTGATCCCCACTGCTTTCCTCAAGCATTTCATTTCACTTGTGGTGAGCTTTCTGTGGTGTGTTGTTTTCAGAGCCCAAGTTTGGCACCAGTAACAAAGTGTTCGTAAAAAAATACTTTTTATCATCTGTTTTTTCACTTCCATCTTGACCTTTAGGTGTTGTAATAATGGTGCCAGCTGATAGGTCACTATTTTCTTTTTGGCATCTCACCTCTATTTCTCTATTGAGTTTGCCATCTTCTGCAAAAATTCTGCCTAAATATTTGAAAAGTCTATTTTTTTTTTTTTCTTTCGTCTGCTTTCAACTCAGACGAAGTTTGATCTCTGAAACTGATTTTTGCGTGAAAATCCGTTTTCCAATTTCTTACAATGGCAGCAGCGTGCACATTGTAAATTACTTACACTGGCAGCCGTGTGCTCAATGTACTCGTAATTAGTATTCCCTCGCCATACAGGCAGATTTTCTCCGACTTCAGAGGTACTCACGTTATCGTCCTGAGTAAGACCAGGGACTCGAACAAATGCCGGACAGTAGGTTCGAACCCGAGCTATGGGCGTCTCACAGCTAGCAGGCCGAGCTACTATCAACTACTCTAGGCAGTCCCCCCGAAAAGTCTAGTAATACATGGAGAAAAGATTTGGAGGCAGGAGATTAATGGTATATGGAAGGGTTGGAAGGAGCTGCAATAGTTAGCTAAAGATAGGAAGACTTGGCATTAGTTGGTTGATGGTCTGTGCCCACTTTGGAATTGAACCCTGGGCCACATTTCTACGATGCAAGTGTTCTAACCATAATTCTATCATGACTCTCTCAGAAATGTTGTGCTGTTTATCAAAGAAATTAACGAAAATAATTGTGGAAGAGAACTGTTTAAATCATAAAACTGTCACAGAGTAACATACAAATGATGTCTGCAAACCTAGTGGTCTAGAGATATTTTGATACTTCTTTACAAGATGCCACAAGATATAAGGACAACTGTTTGTTTTGTATGGTTCTAGTTACTGACAAAAACAGATGAAGATATGTTGTTTGTTTGTGTTTGTTCTTTACAACCAAATTGATCATTCTTATTGCGATATAGTTGATCTTTGCCAAGAACAACTGTATGTTGCGCCCCCGGTTCTTAGCCCCTACATGTGTATGGTACCATGCTTCTGAGTTTTGGCCTAGAAGAAGATATGAAACAAAACAGCTTAGAAACTGCATTTTACATCTTTTTTGCCAAGTATACATTTATTAAGCTTCTATATTCTCTATCTCTCTGCTATTTGGTTACTTTTGAATGTATTCTCTCTCCAAAACAAGTTACTCTGTTACACAAGTCCCACTGCATACACTGGTCAGAAGCTGTCCAGCTGCTGTATCATTGATGAAGAATGACCAAATATTCATTAAAAGAACACAAAAGGAAATCATAACATACCATGACTTTTAAATTTGTAAATTTATCTGTTTTCAAGACTTGCAGAACTTTTGGAGAAAGAAACTGAAGAGTTCTACAAAATGGATCCAGATCCACTAGATGACCGACCACCAGGTGAGTACCAATTGAACTTCTCGAAGTGCAATACCAGCTAGTGTAGCGATATCTCCTTAGTGTATATAGGGTTTACTCAAGAATAACTTTTAGTATAGCATATTCCCTAGAGAGCCGCAGTAGCGCAGTTGCTAACATGTTCTGGGTTCAATTCCACAGTGGGTGTGGAATATTTTTTAGACAGTAACTGCTCTCAGGTTGACCCAGCCTCAAATGGGTACCAGCAAAAGCACTGAGAAGTAAAGGCGCCCAACGTTATGTTCACATCACCCATCATACGCTGACGGTCAATGAAAAATATGGACCTAACACTGCATTACCCAATATACCTGAAGGTAGGAAAAGGGGCCCTTTTACATTTTATAGCATTTTACCTGTTATGGGGTCACTAGGATTGTTAAGCCTATATGAGGAACTGCAAAGACAACTGCCCATAGCACCTCTAAATGCTAGTCTAGTACTCTGCCATCTCTAGCACTTCACACCCACATGGTATTATACCCACTGACATCTTTGTAGTCCTCTCGTAACGTTATAAAGAGCCTGCAAGCAATTTGTTATAGAGAACCAGCTCCTGGTACAACACTAAGTATCTGTTGTTCAAAGTACAAAACTGACATGACCTTTATTGTCAATAGACCTTCCCTAATTTTAATAAATCACTGATTGTACCAGTAGGCAATTAATACTACTCATGGAACTGTCGTTAGATTCACAATAGCATAGTGGATACTGAATTTGCTTCATAGTTACATAATCCAAGGATCAAATTCCACAATTGAAATTGTATTTTTTCTGATCGTAGTGCTCTCAGGTTGACCCAGTCTCATTTGGGCTCTAGAGAAACTTTGAGAAGTAAATGCAGCTGACATGGAGTGAACAGATCACCCATCGTGTGCTGTTGGTGAAAGAAAAATGCAGACCTAACACTTTCTATTTATTTCTTCTAATCCTGTTTTGCCTCAGCGTCAGGATAAGACAAGATTTTTAGAACGGGCTATTGTTATGCTCTTCAAAAATAGTGTTTTTCACCATCTCTATAATTTCTGAGTTCCACCTTTTGCATGGACAGCTTTTACTTTGTATCCACTGTATCGGAGTAACATTGCTCTATGAGGCAATGTCTGTTGATAATCTGCTTATGTGGCCGAACCATTTGAATTGTTGTTTCTTGATGACGTTCAGTACTGCGTATACACTTCATCTCTGTCGTGACTAGTTTACTTTTATCATTTGATGTCAGTGTCCAGGTTTGGCACTGATAGAATAATGTGAGGAGAAAGATGTTGGTCAAAGAGAAATGAAATCCTAACACAGTAGCACTCAATATGCCTCATGGTATGAAAACAATTTCTGTAACATTGTTTACTGAACTTTTGTATAGTGAGACAGTTGACGGTAGGGACACATTGAAACAATCTGCCTAGAAGAGGATTGGTGAGATAGTTGAAATCATCCACATACACTAAGGCAGTGGCGGCTCATGATCATTTTTGTTGGTGGGGCCAGACATTTTTTCCGGATAAATCATGGTTTTGGTTGCTATATTTTAATTTATAAAATAATAAATACACATTATACATTATTTTTGGTGGGCCCGGCCCCACTGGCCCTTAATGACGAGCCTCCGCTGCACTAAGGATTGAAATCTAGTCAAGAAAAGAAGCTGAATTTGAACACTTGGACATTTCTTCTTCTTTGAACGCTTCATATCAACCACTTGTTAATCACTGTTAATTTGTGATTTGTATGTGATCAGAGCCCGGGAGAGATTGTAGACTATCCAGTTATGCACCTACAAGTAGGCCAGCACATCCAATTTCTGCGACGCCTTTTATTTACTAGGCTAGCTTCCCTAGGCCCCTACCTCAGTCGCCTCTTACGACAAGCCTTGTAGGTTGCAGTGTTACTATTCTTTGCTCCCCTTGTGAGCCCCAGCAACACATGGACAACATTTGGACATACTAGTTGTACATAATTGAAGTAACTAGCGAAATGTGTGTTCATGACATTTTCAGGTCGGCAAATTGCTTCCTGTGGACTTGGTCAGATGATGAAGGTCACTTTCAAGAATGATGATTTTATGAATACAGTAAGTTAAACCCTTAAAACTGCCAGTTTGTCATATTGTCAACCTTTGTTCAACCTTTAATGCTTTGAACTCTGGCCGCCTGTACCCTAAAATCTCTTTTCTTGAGCATAAAACAGCACTTATCAGAGTGATATTAAAAACAAAATAATTTAGCACAACAAATTGCTCTATAATTTGTTATTCACTTCATCATATCCATTATTCCTGGTTATTATATACATCTGATAGTAGACTGGACAGAGAGATCAAAACTATAATCCAGCAAGCCAACAACATTACATACCAACTTACCCCAATTTTGAAACACCCAGCTATTCCAGTAGTGACTAAAAGACAGATTATAAATTCAATCTTTATACCAACACTGTGCTACCAGAGCCAAACATGGGCACTGACAAAAGAACAAGAAAGGAAAATTACCACATGCGAAATGAGATGCCTGAGGAAAGCAGTAAATAAAACAATAAGAGACCATATAAGAAATGAGGAAATTAGAAGAACAGTCGGAACAACACCTGCTATTAGATTTATTGAAAAACAGACTCAAATGGTTTGGCCACTTGGTCAGAATGAACCCGAATACACCAGTTGCAAGAGCGTACAACCTGAAAATGGAATCATCAAGAGGAAAGGGCAGACCAAAAAAAAGATGGGTTGATGGAGTTACAGACATCTTAAAACTCCACAATACCACACCATATCAAGCGACTGAGCGTGCATTATCTCAGAAACAGATCATCAGTTAAACCTGCTACGCCTAGCGGCAAAAAAGCAGAGAAGGACAAAAGAAAGAAAGATTATATATTTGCAGAAAAAATCAAAATGTTTTCAATTTTCTTTATATATTTTGGGGATCACACCATAATAACGCATAGATTGCACACATTTATCAACTGGTGTCTAAGCAGAATAGAGGGACTGAGATGGTATGTTAGGACTGAGTTGGATTTCTCATCACTTTGAAAGTTGATTAATTTAATTTATTTGTTCTGGTTTTCATAGAAGTACTTTGGGAAAGGTTAAAAAAAGGTGCCTGTTACTTCCAGTAATACCGCTTTTTAGAGCAGTGTATAACAAGGGTGAGATGGAAATTAATGGCTAGTGCAGTCGCCTCGAAACTGTTTAGGTTAGAATTTTTCTTTATGCCTTCGTCAGAAAAAAACTCAAGGGCCGTACCAAGGATTAAACCCGGGTCTCCCTACTGGGAGCCCATGCTCTAATCTATTCGATCAGATGCTCCATAGTTAAGGGTTATACGTCGTAAATGTTTGCTAAGTTTTGAAAGTTGATTAATTTTATTTTTGAGGTCTGGTTTTAATAGAAGATGAAGTACTTTTGACTAGTTAGTGAAGGTTATATGTTGTAAATATTTGCTAAACTTGTTAAATAATTTTATCTCATGACTTTCAGATTGTTGGCACATACCTACTGCAAGGTTCATATAGTAATGAGGGTCCGCTCTTTACAGCAGCATGCAGAGTGTTGTTAGACCTGTTGCCTGGTTTAGAGACAAGTGTTCCTTTCAGGGAAACCGTAAGTACCTGCTCATGCCTGTCTGTATGTGCGTCCTGTTTGTTGGTCTCTTTAGGCCCCTCTGGCGTGTGGGACAAGCACGTACAAATTTCAGCCAAAGTGGTATGCATATTTGTCTGTACAGAATAGAGAGACTGAGATGGTATGATAGTCACAAATGAGGAATTTATGGAGAGAACAAGACAGATTCTAGTGAACCAAGAGGTTAAAAAAGACGCTGGATAGGACACACTTTGAGAAAAACCAGCGGGAATATAACAAGAAGGGTCCTTTCCTGGAACCCACAGGGACAGTGAAAGAAAGGGAGGTCTAGAAATACATGGAGGCAGAGATATAAAGAAGAGCTGGAAAGAGCAGCAGGAGATAGCTAGAGATAGGAAGAGTTGGTTGAGGATCTGTGCTTTAATCCATGTTAAAAAGGCAGAGAGAAAGAGTATGCATATTATACAACAGAACACAAATTTTTACAGACTGGTAGCTCAGATTTTACAAACAGAACAATTCTCTTTAACTGTTAGTGGGCTACGGGAAAAAAATGTTTCTGCAAGCCATTTTTAAGTGTTATGTTATGCGATCGACGTCATGGCACATTGGCCATTCCCATTCGTGCTCTGTCCTCCGCAGCAACCATCCTATAGTCCATTTGCTCACCGTACCCATGAGAAGTTGATTACTATATCTTCTCTCTCTACCACGAAGATGACACTGTCTGGCAGGCCCAAACTTAACGCCTAATTCTCAAACTTGTTTCAGTGTTCTGGTATACATTTTGTAAGTGTATATTTTTATACAGACTGCTGTTTTTAGTTTTGTCATAAATCTTGTTTTTTAATATGTGGAATATGTTTATTTACATTAGGGAAATATTTATGAATAAGAAAATGGAAACACAAAATGATTTTTAGTAAGAATGAAAAAGAAAAAAAATTTGATCACAATTGACAACACTCAATTTAAACATATCCTATACATCTGCACGCCACAAAACATGTTTCCATTCTTACTACATCCATATTTGGACAACGCATGAAAGTTGCATTATTTTAAAAAAAAATATAAACAACATTAACATATTTGAAACAACGTAATTATTTAGACTTAACGATAACAAAATGGTTT
The DNA here is from genome assembly GCA_020796225.1 of Arion vulgaris. Classification (NCBI taxonomy): domain Eukaryota; kingdom Metazoa; phylum Mollusca; class Gastropoda; order Stylommatophora; family Arionidae; genus Arion; species Arion vulgaris. The sequence goes on from CM036773.1 coordinate 19,866,720, forward strand.
TTGTGTGTTTATTTGGGTCCTGTTTGCACATATACATAGAACATACACACAAATATCTTTTTGCCACAAACATAATTATTTTCACTATGTTAAATATTATCAGTATCCCATCTGTTAGGGTCATATACATTTTATAGGTTTTTATTATGGAAAGAGGAACCTCTGCATATAGGAGAAGAGGAGACCACGGAGAAAATGTAACTGTTGAGTTAAGCATGACGACAGCTGCAGAGGCGGAACATCTGGCCTTTAAGAGATACATTTTGAAGGACTATTCGGGTGGCAAAGCTCTTCTCAGGACGAGCTATTTGATGATCATGATAAACCCTTATGTACAAAGTCATGTTAGAGAGTCTGCATACACCCTATGTTGTTAGAAACGAAACCAGATTGATACTGATTAGACCTGATAGTGAACCAATTATATGCAGTCTTCTGATGACTGACACCCATTGTAAAGGCATAGTGACTGTAGATTTAACGATCTTCCTGCCATGAATACTTGAACATGTGTCAAAGAGTATAGTAAAACCTGCCATGACAAGTAAGCAATCTGGTGGCGGGTAATGGGCACAGGAAACTCTGCCAGGACTGCTGTATCATTGAACAGCACATAAAACCATTTGGGGTCTCTGGCTAAGCGGTTAAGCCTTTGCCTTGTGTTCAGAAGGTCATGGGTTCGAATCCGGGCAGCGCCATTCTGTTCACGAGTGCATTTTTTCCCAGAGACCCCTATGATTGTTGCCAGAGCTATGGAGTGCATGCTTTGTGCATTATTCTCAGCAGGTGGTGTGCCATTTCTGCCGAGAGGGACCTAGCCATATGGGGTAAAACCCGACATAATGAAATCAATCCTTCGGCTTTAGACTTTTTAGATATAAAACCCTGTCAGACCCACACTGCTCTTCAATGATGCAACTTAAATACTGCACAACCTTATACTGAAAGGCAAGATTTCAAGCACTGCTTGGTCATAGAAAAAAAAGCTTTGATTCTCATGACTTTACGGACTTGCTCCTGTATTATATTGTGGCTGTCTGTAGCTTAAGCGGTAGTGAGCTCGATCACAACCCAAGTGTGCCTGGTTCAAACTCTGCAGCAGGCAGTTGGGAAGCAAATTTGTTCATGTGGAATTTTATGAACAGTAAATAAAAGCGCCTCAACGTTCAGAAAGCAATGGTAAACTACTGAACATATTCTTCTTCTTCTGCATTCTCACTAGATTGGGATTTTGATTCTCTAATAAAGGCAGCTGTCTGCCTCAGATTATCAGCCACTCTATACAGTTTGTCTTGGACGCTAGTGTAAGTGGGCCACCTCTTTTTCTCAAGTCTGCAGACTGGGGGCAGTTCTGTAGGATATAATTCCTATGATTTCTGCTTCCCTATTTATGCCAACCTCTGCCCGCAGTAAGTTTTGGCCACCCTCGTGATGGTAGGTCTGACATTCTTACTGCATGGCTAAATCTCCGAGGCAGATTGGTGACCGTAGAATCCATGATCCCATTCCTCATCGTGAGGGGTCGTTGTACCATGTTACGCGCCTTATGGCCTGGTGCACCTGTTTTCTGTAAGCATTTGTTTCGGGTTAGCATTTCCTAGCGGACACGTGCATCCGATTTCAGCCAAACCTCCTTAGTAGCCTCTTACGACATGCATGGCAGTTAATAGTGGTTCCATTCTTTACACCCTAAATTTCTGCTCCGGTAACCACTTGGGCGCTACTGAACATATATGTGGTGCCTAGAAAATCAACGACTCGTTTACTGTGGTTGATGGCGATCTCATGTAAAGGATATGCCATGATTTTCATTCATTCATGTATTACAAATTAACTTCTTATTTTAAACAGGAGGGTGTGGTTGAAAGACTTTGCTATTGGGCAGAGTTTGCTTCTGAACCTCTACGTTGCTATGCCACCGGCCTTCTGAGTGGTGCCATGGAGCTGAGTGATGTTGCTATCAAATTCAGAGAAGAAAGTTTGCGCTTGGTAAGTTTTCTCTACTAAATCTGTCATGCAGGGTCATTAGTTAGAAAGTAATGGACCTGCTCTCATACCTTGTGATAGGGGCTCAAGACACTGAAATAAAGTGACAAATTCAGCGCCAAGGTTAGTGAGCTGGGACTGACCAAGATCCTTCTCTACCTCCACATGGTGACCCTGAAACAGATTGACTTATTCCTCTACGCCTCTCGTGGAGGATAAGGCATCAGCATTTGTTGACCACTTTTCCCAGTCTCTGGTCATTTTCTATATGGTCTCCCTGGATAGTCAAGCATCCTTCAGTTCCTCAAGAAGACTTCGTTTCCAGGTTGTCTGTTTAGGATGTCTCCATTTTCCTTGCGGGTTCCACTCAAGTGCTTGTCTAGTGACACTTGACTGTGTCTTCCGTGGCATACACCATGTTGCCCAACTAGGGCATTCTAAAGCCACTGTGACAGGTCTAACATGCCGACAGTGGTTTAATCTAATTGATGCTCATAGAACTATGAAGAGATTTCAAGAATCGGGTAACAGGGTCAAATGAAGAGAACCAAGAAATAATGTTACGATTTGCATCAGGATTAAGAAATGAAGACATCAGGAAAAAGTGTATACAACATCAGTACTGAACTTCACCAAGAAACAACAATTTAAATGGTTCTGCCACATAAGCAGATTACCTCAAAGAGCAATGCTACTCTGATACAGTGAATACAAAGCAAAAGGTAGTCCACAGAAATAGCAGTTAGTAAAAAAAACACTGTTTATGTAACACACACACACACAAACCAGTTGTATGAAGCACTTCTTATGCCCACCTTAGAACAAGACACAATGTACAGGCACATCAGACTGCAGAGCACATACTTCAGTACTTCCCAGAATATGATATACTGAGGCAAACTCACAGGCCTAACGAAACAACACATGACAGCGTCCAGTGGTTACGGCCAAATTTGGGGTGTAAAGAATAGAACCACTGTTACCTGCCACGCATGTTGTAAGAGGCGAGTAAGGAGGTTTGGCTGAAATCTGATGCACATGTCCTAAACATGTAGAAGTCTGTGTCTAGGGGCCTAACCAAACCAATGTGCGACGTTTACACGTTCTTTGCAAAGATTAAACATATCACAGAGAGTGATTCTTCTTCTTCTTTGCGCTCGTTCTTTACGACCAATTTTAATCACTTTTTGTGATATGTTTGATCTTTGCCAAGAACGCATATACGTTGCACATTGGTTTGATAGGCCCTAAACGCATAGACTTCTACACGTTTAGGACACATGCATCCGATTTCAGCCAAACCTCCTTAGTCGCCTCTACGACATGCATGGCAGGTAACAGTGGTTCTATTCTTTACACCCCAAATTTGGGCCTCAACACTGGCGGCAGAGAGTGATTAAAATTGGTCGTAAAGAGCAAACGCAAAGAAGAAGGCGAAGAAGAACACTCGACAGAAAACTACACGGACCTCTGTGTGAGGTACAGAAGACTTGAAGTTTATACAAGAGACAACACTGAATATATAGACAATATTTCAAGCTAACAAAAGGAAGGACTTCTAATGCGACGCTGTGAAACAAAACAGGATTAGAGGTAAGAATCTTGTTAAAAGAGTAATTTATTTCAATTTGAATTATTCTAAGCAACGTCATTATTTTTCGACAGGTTCCAATCATGCTGCGCAGATTACACGAACTAATCTCACAGGAAAAATCAGAAAAAGAGGAAAATGAGAAGGGAGACATGAAAGTAAAAGAGAATGGCAGAATTGGGGAAGAAATAAAACACGAGTCTGGCAAATCTCCTCGTCACTTTGCTGTGGTTTCCAATGAAAGTTCCAGGTCATCAGGACCATTAAGTAAAGGTATGTTATGAAGGATGCACTTTCTATAACACATCAAACAATAGGACAAAGTTAAAATGCCTGAAATCTTCAAACGCTCCATATTGACAATATGTTAAACCACTCTTGTGACTTTTATGTGATTTGAGCCTAAGAGCGATTGTGCATTCTGCTAATTATGCACCTACAAGTAGGCCAGCACATCTGATTTCTGCGATGCTTTTTATTTATTAGGGTAGCTCCCTAGGCTCCTACCTCAGCCATCTCTTATGACAGGTCGCAGTGTTACTATTCTTTTCTTCCTTGTGGGCCCGGCACAACCACATGGGTGGCATTGGATCGCATTGGATAGGGCATAATCACATGCACCCTAGGATCATTGAAAGAGAAGCGAGAAGGAAAGCAATGGCAAATTGCTTCCTACCAAATACCAAGAATGATCCACGGTAAGGAGAGAGCGGACAGGCTTGCATCAACAGCATCGAGTGTTGGGAAGTTGAAGATGGATACGGGGGATGTTCTTCGATCTCTTTCCGACTGCCTGTTGGATGAGGACACTAAAATAGATATTGAATTGATCTAGCTATTTAAGCAGTTTGAAGTTGCCCTTTTACTTGTTCATTGTTCATTTAAGGATCATCTTCATCGGACATGTCCATAAACATCTCCTCCCAAGCATGTATCTCAGTGTGTTTAGGCTAACAACTCCTATTCTGTTACTTCTTATTCTTCTTACTTCTCTCTATTTCTGTTTTGCCTCACAGTGTCAGGATAAGAAGTTTCTAGAACTGACTTTTGTGTGCACTCCCTAAACAGTGTCACCTCTGTTATTTCTGAGGTCCACCTTTTGCATGGACTTCCTTTTACTTTGTGTCTACTGTATACCAGGTCATTATATTTAGACTACGCACCGAACACTGCAGACTCAACAAACACTTATATAGACTAGGAATAAGTCAAACAGCTCTCTGCCATGCAGTGTCAGCAGTCAGAATAGACACCAGAGCATATCCTGCAAGACTGTCCTCTCCTGTGTGAGCTGAGAAGCAACATGTGGCCACACCCAGTCGACCTGAAAACTAAGTTTTGGGGAAACTTGACAGACCTGAAGCTGACTGCCCAGTTTGTGGTCCACAGTAAATTAATCGCATGACCAGAGATCGCTGAAGAAGAAGTATCTACTGTATCAGAATAGCATTTCTCTTTCAGGTGCACTGTCTGTTGGTAATCTCTGGTTACGTGGCCAAACCATTTGTTGTTTCTTGATAAAGTTCAGTACTGATCTCGTACCCACTTTTTTCCTGATGTCTTCATTTCTAAGCAGGTCTCTTCTTGATAGTCCAAACATTCTGCGTAGATACTTCATCTCTGTCGTGACTAGTTTTCTTCTATCATTCAATATCAGCATCCAGGTTTGACACTGATAGCGTAATGTTAGGAGAAAGAATGTGTTGTGCAATGCTCTTTTCGTGTTCATTGTGACAGGTTTGCATTTCAAAATTGATTCCATTTGTCCTATAATTTTATTTATTTTATTGCATCTATATTGAATTTCATTAGTTATTCTTCCATTTGCTGAATAAATAATTCCATTGATGATTGTTGACATATTAATAAATCTGCTATCTCTGTTCATTGTCCAGGTTCAAGCACTGAGACACTGTCTGAGCAGAGGGATTACAAAGCTAGTCTAAAGAGAACACTTTCTCCAAGTCATAGTAGTCAAAGAATGGAATCTAACCCACTGAAACGTCATAGGACTATTTCAGAAGCCACTGGATGTGAGATGATTACTCTTATATTACTTTTTATTTATTGATTATTATAGCTTTGTTGTGTATTGGATTTGTTGTGTGTTGTGTTGTGTAGCAACTATTGCTAACAGAATTGAAACTTGGAGGGTTCGATCATATCTAAGAATCAATGCAAACAAGGAACATCCTCTTCATGAAGAACTCATTAAGGAGAAAGGGTGTAGACTCAAGAGAGGCAGATCATGACTGAGTCAGGCGGAAGATACGCTTAGGTAAATATGTGATCCTTCCGGAATTGAAACAGGAGAGGAATGGATTGCTGTGCCACCTCAATTTCAGACTGCTTTCACCGTTATTACATCTATTAAGAAAAACTACGAACAAAATAATCTATCACTGATTAATGTGGAGGTGGAGGCCCTCTTGAATGACATCATCAATGATACAGATGTGGTTATTTACACCGATGGTTCAGTCATTCGCCAACAACGGGGTGCGTGGGCTTTTTCAGCACGCTCAGGAGGAAAACCACAACCACAAGTAGTTTGACAATGGAGGTTCGGGGGTTACGGAGGCGGTGAACTGGTTGGCATCTCACAACTACTCTCGTTTTCATACTCAGTGACTCCATGAGTATGTTTTGTAAAGTCGAATCAGGAATGGTGAGACGCAACTGGGTGGAGGTACTGGTACAGACAATGATCAGAGAAATCACCTTCATTTTTGTCCCTGGGCACGCAGGAGTTAGGGGTAGTGAACGCGCTGATAGATTGGTTGGCTTAGCTACACTATCAGAGGGAGCTGCCATGGATCGAAATGGCATTCTTCACGCATTGAGAGAGTCTTTCAGAACAGAGGAGTTTCAGGGCTGTGAATCCCACTCGCTGACCAGATTGAAAGAGATGGGTGTCAATATTAGTGCAGCCCGAAAAGAACGACATACTAAATATGCAAAGAGATTGATTAATCAACATCGGACTGGCGTGTTGGGCTGCTGGATTTGCTGAGGCGGAGATCGGAGCACCTATGGACATGTCCGGAGTGCTATGATGATAGTCCTCATATAAGTGATAACTGTGTATTGGAATTGGAGGTGTTGAATGAGGTCTCATCTGTGTGATGCCGGGGCCGCAAGGGAAGTAAACAATAGTACCACTGCGACCTACAAGGCATGTTGTAAGTGGTGACTGATGTAGGACCTAGGGAAGCTACCCTAGTAAATAAAAGTATCGCAGAAATCAGATGTGTTGGCCTACTAGTAGGCACATAACTGGCACAATGTACAATCGCTCTTACACATCGCGTCCGGATCACCATCACTGCAAGTCGAACAAATTAGTCCATAAGTCTCTGTTATAACTTCTTAAACAGTTCCATTTTGATTCCTAATTTTCATCAGGACGTCTTTATGTGTTTGTTTTTGTATCCAATATAGGAGAAGACTGCAGTAAAACTATATGGCAAAACATGTAACAATAGAAAAATCTGGCCAGTAATGGCGGAATAGGGGAGGACCATTTAGAGTCAGAACTGTTTGATTCTGAACACGACTTTGCTAGCGCATTTTCGCCATGTTTGGTCTGGTATTTTCCGGTTTCGCTTGCCGAGCTACTGAGTTAGTGCTTGAGCAACGCTGTGAGCTATGACTGTTACATGGAATGCTTTTTGCTGTGTCAACCGTGCGTTGTTGTGTGTATTCAGAAAATGGCGGACAGCGGTAATAACGAGCAAGCTCAATCTGCCGTATGCAGTTATATTGCGAGTGCAGAAAGCTGGATTTTGTCATGATTGATGTTCCTTCGACAAGAATTGCAATTCAAGTGATGAACAGTTTTGTGTTGCTACATTAGCGACGGCCATATGCATTTTATGCGGTGCAGGTTGTTTTTGTGGCGTACGCGGCTGTTTCATTCTGGAATTAGTTCACACAGGAAACATTTCACAGTTGTTAGCATTTCGTGTGATTTTCATTGGCACAGGAACGGAGCAATTATGGGGTGACCCGTTTGCAGTGAAGTTGGAACCGTACTTATGAACTATGAACAATCGCTCTTAGGCTCAGATCACAATCTGAGACAGACTCTGCCTTTATTAGAGAATCCGAAATCTCAATCTTATGAGAATGCAGAAGAGGAATTAAGAAGATTTACTGTCCAGTTTTACAGTAAAGTAAGAAGTAAAGATCTCTGTGGTTAAGTCCTTTGCCTTGTGAGTCGAAGGTTCAAGTCCGGACCGCGCCATTCTGTTCACATGTGCAGTTTCTTTCCAGAGACCCTAGGATTGTTGCTGGAGCTACAGAGTTCGTGCTTTGTGCAATACTCTGGGCAGGTGGCGTGCCATTTCTGCGGAAAGGGACCGAGCCGTATGCGGTAAAACCCAATGCAATGAAGTCAATCCTTCGACTTTTAAACCCCCTTTTTTTAAGAAGTAAAGAACCCATTTTCACACCGTGGGGTTTAATAGGGACCCTTGGAGGTGAGGTGCTTGCCTGTCGCTCCAGTGGTAGTCGGTTTGTTCCCTGCTCGTAGTGATCTGTAAATTTTTCCAATGATCCATGTTCTCAATGTAGGTGAGATCAAGTTCCTAGTACTATTGGAGAGTGATGATAAAACGTAGGTCCCATATTCAAGTTAAGCACATTCAAGAACCCTTGACAGTTGGAAATTGATAAGATTATGCTGCATTTTGAATATAAGTGTTACAGAAGAGTCCTTTGTATATCTTGGACAGAGAAGAGAAAGAACTCAAAATCAAAGAAAACTGACTGATGCTACAAATAAGAAAGAGAAAATTGAGATATTTTGGACATATAAAAAGACATGAAGGGCTCGAGAAGACCATCATGTTAGGAGGTATACCGGCAAAGAGAAGAAGAGGAAGACCACGGAGAAGATGGATTCAGGATGTAACTGAAGGTTTGAACATGACGGCTGCAGTGGCAGGACATCTGGCCTATGAGAGAGAAATTCCGGAGGTCTGTTGGTGTGATGAAGTTCTGCTCAGGACAAGCTATTTGATGATGATGATTCTGCATAGCCACTGCTCAGCAGGCAAAAATAAAATAAAAAATGTCCCATTTTCAAAATTACATCTGGGACTTCAGCCGGTTCCATATAGTTTCTGCAGTTACGCTGAGATCTCCATGTGTAAGAAAGAGATCGAAGGACACATGATTATTCCGCAAAGATTCAGCATTGTTTTATATATTATAATAATAAAAATAATAAAGCCCATAACCCGTTAGGGTCGTAGGGGTGTCACTGTGGAGACATCAGTTAATTTATATATTAATCTATTATCTATTTTTTTTCATGCTCAAAGTGTTTGATGGAGATCACAGCAACAGTAGCTGGGCAGAGCTGAGACCATTAGTCATTGGATCTTATTCCTTGAGTCCAATGACCTCTTCTATGAAGCAGAGACTGATTCTCCAGTATCTAACCCCACTAGGAGACTATCATGAAGTGAGTTTAGTGCATTTACAAGTACTTATACATATGTAAAGTTTTCATATTCTGTGATGAAACATTCGCATTGAAGAGCCGCATTTATAAGGGGCAGCATTACCAAATTATCAATAGAAAGTTTAAAGAAGGGGGTTTAGTGGTTAAGTCTTCGTCGTGCATTCTGAAGGTGTGGGTTTGAATCGAACCGCATAATTGAAAAAAATATGTAATTAATTTTAACAAGACTTTTTCAAACTTTTGTGTGTCTTTGTGGACTTTTTGATGATTGAAATCGGATGCACGTGTCCTAAACGTGTAAAAGTCTGCGTTTAGGGGCCTACCAAACCAATGTGCAACATATACACTTTCTTGACAAAGATCAAGCATATCACAAAGAGTGATTAAAATTGGTCGTAAGAACGAACGCAAAGAAGAAGAAGATTGATTCTCTGTTATTGTGGGCTGCTTTACTGTTATATTATGAGTTGCTGTTTAGTAAAGTCAATAATTTGTTGGTGTCTTGTGTTTCAGCTACTGAGCCCAATTCTTGAGCACAGTGCAATGAATTTAATCTTCCACTACATCAACTTGAAAGAGAACAAGGACATCAGGCTAGCATTTGATGCATTGAGAGTAAGTTGTGTTCACCACATCTGATTTGATGATGTATTTTTTTCCCCACTTATTGATTGATTGATAGGACCATCTTTATTCGCTGCGATGAGTAGCCATGTATGCTCAGACCTGATGTGTACAAACACTGCAGCACCAATGAGGGTCCCCGATGTAATTTAGATGATTAACAACTTACAAACACATGCAGATACCACTACATAGCATTGGGCCGAAGGGCAAAAGCTCAAGTGCCGCTGGATCATTGAAGAAGAAGAAGAAGAATTTAGATGATGAAAATATTTTGGAGGAATTTTTAAATTGAAGTTTCTTATGAATTTTGCCAGTAATTTTGAACTAACAATAGTTCTTTTACATGCTCGACTTGAACACGGGACCTATGTTTTATTGTCCGTCACTGATATGACAAGGAACTGAGTCTCACCTACACTGAGATCAGGAATATGTTTAAAAATATCCAGATGGTTCAACGAGAGAGCGAACCGAGTACTTTTGGAACAAGAGAAGAGCACTTTTGGAACGAGAGAAGAGCACCTAACCTCTACAACACAAGAGATCTACTGTAATCACATGCTAACTAGCAGTATGTGAAAGAATAAAGTAAGAACTGGTGATGAACGGAATGTGTTAGCTTAAAAAGTGTCAGTAAATTTGGTAATGAAACAAATCATGACGCAATCTGTAGCTCTCGGTCAAATGAAACAGACAAACAGGGGCAGTGTATGTCTTTTGGTAGTTAATGTATTAAGTCTCAAGTGAAATAGTTTGTGTCTGCCAACCTCCAAACAGAATGATATACATATGCTATTTTTACTGAAGAATGTAATATGCTCATACATAATACTCTGTTCTTGTGGGTCTTGGCAAATGTCTTGTCTTATCCACATGTGCAGTGAAGTGTTGTGGGGAGTTTCAGTTTTCTATCCTGTGCCATGTGTGTTTTGTTCGTATTTAATGTTTCAGGATATTTGTTAAATTATCTATCCATCAGGTTATTGGTCTTCCTCCGGCTCTGCGTCTGGTTTGCCAGTTGTTCTAGGCGCGAGATAGTAGTAGATCTGCTCTCATTAGTTTACCGAACAATTTTATCTGTTGTCTTCTAATATGTTTGATACATGGTGTGATTGCAACAACATTTCTAATGTTCTTATTTCTCAATCTATCCCGTCGTGTAACATTGACGTCTTTTCTTAAACAGTTCACTTCACATGTTGTGATCTATCTCTCTTGGGATTTAGTTAGGGACCATGTTTGACATCAATAACAGAGAGTTAGTAGAAATATGCAATTTATTAGTTATCACTTGACTGTCATGTCTATGTTTGGGTGTTTAAGCAGTGGGTACATTTGGTATGCCACGTCTATGTTTGGGTGTTTGAGCAGTGGGGACAGTTGGTATGTCACATCTATGTTTGGGTGTTTGAGCAGTGGGGACAGTTGGTATGCCACGTCTATGTTTGGGTGTTTGAGCAGTGGGGACAGTTGGTTTGTCACCGCATTGACCTTTTGGCATCTAGTCTTGATTTCTCTGTCCGTTCTACTATCTTATCCTGTACATTTAGAAATGTATATGCATTATCGATATAAGGGAAGACTGCAGTAAAACTATGTTGCAAGTCGAAGATCTTGGATTCGAATCCAACCGGGCCTTCTGTTCACGAGTGCAGTTTTTCCAGAGATCCCTAGGATTGTTGCCGGAGCTACGGAGTTCGTGCTTTGTGCAATACTCTAGGCTGGTGGTGTTCCATTTCTGCGGAGAGGGACCGAGCCATATGGGGTAAAACCCGGTGCAATGAAGTCAATCCTTTGGCTTTTAAACCTCTTTTTTTATGTAGCAATGACAAAACACGTAAAAACAAAGTACTGTAGTTTTAAAAAATAACGACAATACACAGCAACATTTCAACCAAAAGGCCTCTATCAAGCAAACTCTACAACAGAAGTGAAGATTTCCACTTCTCTCAATGCAAACGACATATAGAATACAACAATAATATCCTAATGGTCCTAAAAATCTTATCAATGTATATGCAAAAAATCATGCTATTTATTCCTATCATCTCCAATCGAACTTTGTTCTAAAATTAATTATTTACACATATTATGGTTATAACTTATTTATGTCATGCTGCAACCATGTACACTATCCACATTCTCTCCTAATTTTTTTTGACAGTTCCTTTCTGTGACGCTTTGCCACAAAAAATTTGCTGCAGAATTCATCACTAAGGGTGGAATTCAAAAGTTGTTGGAGATACACAGACCTTCAATGGCAGCCACTGGAGTCTCTCTATGCTTCTACTATATTACATACTTTGAAGATGCAACAGAAAGAGTAAGTTTACTCAGAATTTGTATCACTTTGTTAAAAAAATATTGTAATCCACAATGTAAAATGAAGCTAAGAAAATGATAGGAGACAAAAAGTGTCTTGTCGATTTATATATAACAATTTGTTGAAGCCCACAAAATATAATGATGCAGAATAATTTTTTATTTTGTTTTAACACTTTGGCTGCCACCGACGACAAAAGTCGGCGCAATACCAAGTCCCTTACGCTGCCGTTGTCTACATTTGTCGGCGATGGTGTATTTTTGAAACGGGGAGTTTTGCTGACCGTACACCGGCATTACACTACGCACTACTTTCATATTGTTACGAAAAGCTCTCCAAAATGGCGGATCTAACGTGCGAGTGGTAAACATATAAGTTCGATTTTGAATGATTTTTTCACGATTTTTCATAAGTAAACAAAGATTTTCAAAATAGGCGCTAACTGATGAATAGTGATGTCAAAATGACTCTTTTCTGACTTTTTAGCCATTGATAGTGATAAAACTGACTCTGAATGTGATACAAATTTGAACTTTGATTCACGTGACAATGTTTATAGATCGATAGCAGATATTCCCACGGGTACAGGAGTAGGTGATGGACACCCATTTCGAAAACGGCGGCAGATCATACTGTGGATAGGTATGGAGCATGATGCCAATGTCAGTTACAGCAATAGCTTGTGGATTATGAAGAATATACTCTACATTTAGACAGGTTATTAGCTCAATATATGAACACTATTCCATAGTTTAAAGGTCCTAAGTTTATTTTTTACAATTTGTTTTAAATTGTCACCCTGAAAACTGATCATGCCTAAAAAATAGCGTGGCGGTGAGCCAGACTTGCTTGAAAAATTGGTGGCAACGAAAGTGTTAAGCAATAAAGCAACCTACATTTGTTTACTTATATCGAAGGTTAAAAGTAACCCGGTCTGTCCAGATTATAGTAGATCAGCTGTAGTAATGGCCTGCTTTTTTTAAAAAACACAGATGTGTATGCTACCAGAGGAGGTTCTGTCTGACGTTGTCTCGTAAGTAAAGTTTTTTTTTGCACTCAAACACATTGTATGTTGTAAGTCTCAATAAATTCACTTCAAATTATTGACATATGGTACGAAACATGCTTCTATTATTAACATGGTACTTCTAGCTGGAGACTAAAATGGTAGATTGGACACACTCTCAAGGAAACGGCCTCCCAGGATAATTGCATATATGCTTAATTGTAACCCACTGTTAAAGATAGAACAACAGTTGGAGCCAAATATTTCACAGGAGAAAAGGAAGTTTAGTTACTAGCAACATTAAAAAAGGAGCCTTTTTATTTAACGTGGAATATAGAGTAATATGGTGTTAGTCCCGTATTTTTCATTGACTTGTTGGCATATGATGTGGTCAGTCTCATGCGTCCGCCTTTGCTTCCCAGTGCTTTTCCTGGTACCCAATTGGGGCTGGGTCGACCAGAGAGGCGTTACATTCAGAAAAAATTCCACGCCCACTGTGCATTTGAACCCGGACCACTAGCCTTAGAAGCGAGTTCGCTAACAACTACTCTTCTACAGCTCTAGTAGCAAAATTAATCAACCATTATTTTGTGTCTCTGAGAAACATTTTTATCAGTGTTTTTCTAGATCGTCTTCTTTGTCTGAAATCTTTTAGTTTGGCCATGGCAACTTCCTCAACCTTTATATCATTGTAGGCCGTTCACACCGTACATCCACAGGGCTCTAAACGATGACACAGAACTCAACACACCATCTTTAGAATCCGCACAGGACACTAAACACCACAAGTCCACCAAAAATGACCCTACAGGCTCCCATACACTTTCTACAAACATGACCCGTCTTCAGTTAACTAATGTCTAAAACCTGGCCGTATCATACTAACTTATCTGAGAAATTGTGGATCTTTACTGATGACTGGATTCATAGAAGCAACTCACCCTCACTGTTTAGACTTCTGAACAGAAGAAGCTGAATGCAGAAGAAGATACAGTTGTAGAGTTCCAACCAAGAACATGTTTAGTTATGTTGGCTGACAGTACAGTATATCTTGCTTGAATGTCCTCGACTACATAAAGCTAGACAAGACCTCCTCCCACTACATCCATCTGTTCATAACACCCTTTACACTAGTCTTCCACAATTACAGAACACATGCAGATTCTACAAATTGGCATTGGCTGCCCAAGAATGAAAACTCACAGCCCTGGTTAGAAGAGGAATTTATGTTGGCAGGTTGTTTCTTGAAGAATGCTTTTTTAAACTTGTTACTCAGTTGGTGTACGATGCACCTAGTACATCAATTACAGTGTTGCTGATGAAATCTGATCAATCATTAGTTACAACTGTTATAAGAAAGAGAAGATGTAGATATGCTGGGCATACTCTTGAGAAGAAATTATCAAAGAATCACAAAGTGGAAGGCTAAGGGTTCTAGAAAGAAAGGATGCCCTCTTGTTTCACTCCCTAAATATGAACACTCTTCTCTTTATGAACACTGGAATAAACATTTGATTAAAACATTTCATTGTTCCCAGATACAACTTATGGTTGATGGAATGTTCCCATGACTCCAGCCGTTGTCATGCCTGCCTCTTCTTCTCGCAGTCATTCACCTACAAAGTAATCCTCAACTTATTTGACCAGAAGGATGGTCTGAGACGTCTAATCAATGTGGTAAGTTTGTTGCTTGAAATGTTTATAGCATTCTTTGATAGAACATGTTTTCATAACTTATTTGTGATTTTCAGACATTATTTCAGAATTTGTTCTGATGACAAGTTTGGTTATCTAATTTGACCAATGAATTGAACAGAGAACTGCTGTTACAAAGAGCCTATATGTATGTCCTTTTTTTACTTGGCTATAAACACCTGGACATGCTGGAGTGCAGGGTTCAGAGCATGCTGACATTCTTGCTAACAATGCCCCGACTCAAGCGGGCAGAAGTATGGACAGAGCCGATATCATCAATGTGGTATGCTCTCATGTATGTGACATGTGCAAGTCTCAGACACTGGAATGAGCTCGAAAATTATGTATTACATTTGGACATGCCAGACAGTGTTATCTTTGTGGTAGAGAAGATATAGTAATCAACTTCTCATGGGTACAGTGAGCAAATGGACTTTGGGATGACTGCTGCAGCGGAGGACAGAGCATGAATGGGAATGCCCAATGTGCCATGACGTTGATCACATAACATGTCCTTTTTTGTCTTTACAGACTGTCAGTTGGCATTTTACTGTGACAACTTCTGAATTTGTGCCTGTCTCTTGCATTTCAGCGTATCTCTAAGTCTCTTTTCAAAAGATTCTGCAACATTGCAGAAAAAAACTCCATGACCATACCGTGGATTAAACCCGGGTCACCAGCATAATCCAATAACGCTCTAATTCATTCTGCCAGACGCTCCACTTTGTTCCTTAATGCCTGTGTTATATACCATATCTCGCAACCATATGTTGCCACAGGAAAGATGCATGCTCTCAGATGTCTTAACGTGTTCTTTTGCTTGTGTCGTGCCACAGTACCATGTTATCGCATGTGTGGTGCAGGTGCTCATAAGGAAGCAAAGAATAGTACCACTGCAACCTACAAGGCATGTCGTAAGAGGCGACTGATGTAGGGACCTAGGAAAGCTACCCTAGTAAATAAAAATCATTGCAAAAATCGGATGTGCTGGCCTACTTACATTACTGGCATAATGTATAATTGCTCTTAGGCTCAGATCACATACAAATTACACAGAGAGGTTAACAAGTAGTCAATATGGAGCATTAGAAGAAGAAGAAGTACCCTGTTGCAAACAGCCCATGAAAAGATGTTTAACTTGGAGCTTTTCTATCAACAGATCAGTACACTTAGTATCCTTGGTACTGATCCACATGGACCTGAAAGTGATGATGAGCTCCATCAGATGAGACAAGCAGCACGGCTGGTGTGCGATGCCTTGCGAAAGTACTTTGAGGTGCACACTGCCTTGAAAGCTGACGAACTACGTAGTCTGCATCATCATGATGGTGGAGCCTCAACACTCAAAGAGAGCAAGGTAAGAGAGAGAGAAGATGCGGTGCTTTGAGAATATATATATATATATTTGTTTACTTTCTCATATGTCATGCTGACTGTTGCTGGTGGTCATTAATGTCCACACCTTCTTGTCACTATTACTATCTCTTAATTTTTCTTCTTTTGTCATCACACTGTTACCAGGATGTTGCCCAGTGTTGTGATTTTTTTTGGCGCTGCTAGTGGCTTGGGCGATAGTTTTTTATTTTAAAACAGGATTCTGCTATGTCATCTAACCATCTTTTTCGTGATCTTTCCCTTTCCTGATGTTCTGTTGTAGAAGACTGTATTGCCCATTTTGTGCCTGGGCCTGCAAGGAAAGCAAAGAATAGCACCTCTGCTACCTACATGGCATATCGTAAGAGGTGACTGATGTAGGACCTAGATATTGGTGACCTGTTTGCATGTCAAAATTAGTGCCATTTGTCCTATGATTTGAATTGCTTTATTGCATCTATGTTGGATTTAGTTAGTTATTCTTCTTCTTTCTTCTTCTGCTTTCTTACTAAATTGGGAATTCAGATTCTCTAATAAAGGCAGTCGTCTGCCTCAGATTATCAGCCACGCCATACAGTTTGTCTTGGACGCTAGTGTAAGTGGGCCACCTCTTTCTTCTCAAGTCTGCATACTGGAGGCAGTTCTGTAGGATATAATTCCTATGATTTCTGCTTCCACGTTTGTACCAAACTCTTCTCGCGTTTTGGCCACCCTTGTGATGGTAGGTCTGACATTCTTACTGCATGGCTAAATCTCCAAGGCAGATTGGCGACCGTAGAATCCATTATCCCATTCCACATTGTGAGGGGTCGTTGCACCATGTTATGCGCTTACGGCCTTGTGCATCCGTTTTCTGCAAGCATTTGTTTCGGGTTAGCATTCCCTAGCGGACACGTCCATCCGATTTCAGCCAAACCTCCTTAGTTGCCTCTTACAACATGCGTGGCAGGTAACAGTGGTTCTATTCTTTACATTCCAGATTTGGGTGAGTTTGTTATTCAAATTTTGTCATCTGTAAATATTAGTTAATTTTGCTTCTGTCTATAAATATCTTACCTTTAACGCCATTCTACAAATCTCTAACTATATTAAACTGTAATTTTGTTGTAGTTCTGTAAATGACTCTTAATTATATCCTCAGTCTGTAAATTTCTGTAATTGTATCCTCAGTCCGTAAATTTCTGTAAATGTATCCTCAGTCCGTAAATTTCTGTAAATGTATCCTTAGTCTGTGATTTCTGTAATTGTATCCTCAGTCCGTAAATTTATGTAAATGTATCCTCAGTCTGTGAAAGGGTGCAAGTTCACATTGGAGGAGAACATGGACATTCTTCTAGAGTATCTGCCTCCTAAATCTAACTGGACCCCTGAAATGCACCTTTACAGATTATGCGGCCAGAGCATTCTTTGTCAGCTTATAGCTATATCACCAGAGTGGGACAATTATCAGGGCAAGTAAGTTACCACATGAGTAAGATAGTTATTATGACTAGTAAGTTATCACAGAACATCAATGGAAGTAAATTGTCTCATACCGTTATCAGTGGTAAGTCTATACTGGAAAACTCGATACACCAGCGCTGTTCAATGCAGTGCACCCTTGCTCCCTATTTTATTCATCTAACTTTAATGGTAATCAGAATGTCTAGAGAGAAAAAAAATGTGGTTCTGAATAACGGTATGATTCATTTTGTTTGTAAGCACAATTAAAAAACAACTTGTAGTTAGGATTAAGTTTTTATGTTATTTTTACTAATGTTACTATTAATATTTGCTTTATTGTTATTAGTATTGTTATTGCACATGGCATCCATGCCTCCAGTCATTAGTTAGATGCACATCAATATATAAAAACGTTGGAATGCACCGCATGATGCTCGTCCATCACGGGTGATGATGACCACACAATTTTCATCCGAGGAAAGGTAGTTGCATTATGTTTGTCTGTATGTATGTGTAGATGACTGGTGAGCCCGATGCGGGCTTGAAATGTTCTTGTACAGCGTGGGCAAGGTATACTTGCACTTGTGGGGAGTTTTACTGCCTTTCTATTTTGACTATTTTGTTCCATCCGTGCTGTTCTACCTGTTTCACAGGCCGAAGAAGTGTGCGCCAGGCTGATCTGTCTTGAGCAACATTCTCCCAGTTGTCAACATCTATGCCAAAGGATTTCATCGAGTTCTTGAGTGTGTCTTTGAATTGCTTTTTCTGACCACCCTGTGAGCACTTACCGCTATACAGCTCACCATAAAAGAGTCATTTGGGTATTTACACTGTTATTGTAACAAACATGGCGACAGAGCAGCTTTAATCGACCTTCAGTGATACCTCTTTAAGCCACCATGTTCTAGACAGTCTTCTTTTGTTCATTTGTGCTTCTGTCTTACAATCTCAGCCCAAGCATTGTCATTCTTTTTAATTATTTCTTCTTAACTCTTTCCACGCCCATTTATTTCCTCAATTTTTAAGCAGTTAATTCAAGGAAGTAAAAAAATAATTTTTTTAAAATTACGATCCAACTACTCGTCAATAAATAAATATATATATATTATTATATACTAAATTGAAGAAAACTTGACAACCTAATAGAATAACAAGGTTGAAAAGTTGTATAAGTAAAACAGTAGAAGTAAAACTAGAAAGACTTCTTATAAAGGAAGCAACTCTATGGTGCAGTGTGCGGCTTAAAGCGTGCAACGGACTTCCGCCATGGCGCAGTGTGCGGCTTAAAGCATGGAAAGAGTTAAAATGAGCATGAAATTACCAGTACATTTTTTCTCTATACAGCAGAAACTTTAATTTACAGATTAGATTATGCCCATTAATTTCTTTCAGAGATTATTCCTGCTGTATTGTTTCTGCATGTTTTCTTTCACCAGGAGTGATACCATCGTGTCAGCTTTAGATGTGATAGCGATGTGTGCTGTGTCTCACAGAACTCAGCTTCTGCTTTGTGGCAATGTAGATCTACCTGACAATATTAAAACTCCTACAATGAGGTAAGATTTGCTGTTGTATTTTGAAGAAAGTATATATATCAACAAAATCATTATTCTATGCAAGGAGGAAGAACTGAGGAAAGAGAGTTCAAAGATTGTGGGTTGACAGGGGAAACAATTGGTAGAAAGGCGAAAGAACAGCAGCTCATATTGTAAGGTCCGAAAAGACTACATAATATTTTTTAAGATAGGTGACGGCATAATAAAAGTACTGTCACAACGACACTTTACATTATAAGGCGCCTGTGTGGTGCTGGGACCCGAAGGAAGCAATGAATAGTGCCACTGCGACCTACAAGGCATGTTGTAATAGGCGACTGGGGTAGACGCCTAGGGAAGCTACCTTAGTAAATAAAAGCATTACAGAAACCGGATGTTCTGGCTTACTTGTAGGCGCATAACTGACACAACGTACAATCACTCTCAGATTATATATAAATCACACAGAGTGGTCTAATAAGGGGTCAATATGGCACGCTCGAAGAAGAAAACATCATAAAGGACAAGACAATAAGTCAAATGACTAATGTTTCACATACAAGTCTTCTTCTTCACCTTTGCTTTCGTTCTTTACGACCAATTTTAATCACTTTTTGTGATATGTTTGATCTTTGCCAAGAACGTGTATACGTTGCACATTGGTTTGGTAGGCCCCTAAATGCATAGACTTCTTTAGGACACGTTTAGGGCACACGCATCCGATTTCAGCCAAACCTCCTTAGCCGCCTCTTACGACATGCGTGGCAGGTAACAGTGGTTCTATTCTTTACATCCCAAATTTGGGCCCCATAACCACTAGGGCGACATACAAGTAATTGCCTATGTTTCTACATTTTCAGTGTGATTGTTGGTCTAATAGAAGGGGAGGTGATCTCAGACCCTGAGATAATGAAAGCTGCCTTGAGAGTGATTGTCAACAGTGTTTGTGGACCAGTAGACAGAGTAAGTAATATAGAATTAGGGTCAGTTGTGTTAAGTGAAAATTGGAGAATAAATGTTATGATAGAGTTGATGGTCAGTTGTGTTAGTGAAAACTGGAGAATAAGTGTTATAATAGAGGTGGTCATTTGTGTTTGTGAAAACTGGAGATTAAGTGTTATAATAGTTGATGGTCATTTGTGTTGGTAAAAAAAATAATTCCTCTCGTACCGTTAGGCGTTACATAGGGCCTGCAAGCAATTTCCCCATATCACTCTATCCTGGGCATCTCGCCCAATCTCCTCCATGGGACTGAGACTGATATTTCTTGCCTCTCTCAGCAAAGTTCGTTTCAGGATCTCCCTAGGTCGTCCTCTTTTTCTTGAACTCTTTGCATCCCACTGTTAGTAAAAACTGGAGAATAAATGTTAAAATAGAGTTGATCGTCAATTGTGTTAGTTAAAACTGGAGAATTATCATTTGTGATTTTCAGCTGTCAAGGGTTCTTGCTCAACCCTACATTTCATTGTCCATCTCCAGTGATAAACTCCCAATCTCACCTACTCCGAGATTAGGAATCATTGGAAAATAGTCTGTTTGTTACTCTGATCGTGAACTTTTGAGCATATGTTTACCATTGTCAACACCACAGAGGACCCTGTATAAAGATGTAATATATAGACTGTGTATATATGGTTATTGGGTCAACTGTGTGTTTCTTCTTCGAATGCACCATATCGACCACTTGTTATTCCATATATTTGATAAAGTACTGAACAGCTCACTATGGAATATAAGTGTTTGACTAAGGAGGTTTGGCTGAAATCTGATGCACGTGTTCGCTAGGGAATGCTAACCCGAAACAAATGTTTGCAGAAAACAGATGCACCAGGCCATAATGGTGCATAACATGGTGTAACGACCCTCACAATGAGGAATGGGATAACGGATTCTACGGTAGCCAATCTGTCTCGGAGATTTAGCCACACAGTAAGAATGTCAGACCTACCATCACGAGAGTGGCCAAAACTTACTGCGGGAAGAGGTCGGCACAAAGGGGAAGCAGAAATCATAGGAATTATATCCTACAGAACTATCTCCAGTGTGCAAACTTGAGAAGAAAGAGGTGGCCCACTTACACTAGCGTCCATGACAAACAATATGTTGTGGCTGATAATCTGCGGCAGATGGCTGCCTTTATTAGAGAATCCGAAATCCTAATCTAGTGAGAATGCAGAAGAAGAAGAATGTTTAAGTGGTGCTTAGAAAACCGATGACTCATTAACTCTGGTTGATGACTAAGTAATGTAAAGGATATTCCACGGTTTTCATATTGATGCATTTATATCCATGTATAAACATGTTGGATGGCCTGACATCATGGTTCGACAGAAGATCGACTTCAGAACTGATTACATGCACCAAGCAGGGAGAGTCATGATCGCCTTCGCCGGCAGACATGACACTTGATTCATTGATAGGTAAACATGCATACACACGCATGTCCCAGTTTTAGATATCTGTTCTGTGTCACGTTTGTATCTTGTTTTGTTTTTTTTTCAGTTTGGAAGCGGTGTAGTCCGATACCATGGCAACAGGAAGAAGTCAGGCACAGAGGAAGATATGCTGTCTTTAATGTGGAACACCATCCGCAGTAATAATGGCATCATGGTAAGTGGACTCGAGTACCAGAAACTCTTGTCTGCATCTGTTATTTGTTACTGAACTGATGTCATAACACTCCGGAGGCTATGTTATGTGATTAACATCATGGCACAATGGACATTCCCATGCATGCTCCGTCCTCCGCTGCAACAGTAATCCCAAAGTCCACTTGCTCATGACCAGACCTCTTTGTGCAGTTCTCTCCAGCAGGTGTTCTTTGACCTACACACTCCTCTTTCTTTGGGGTTTTTAATAGTGACAATGATTACTAATACATGTTAGGGACTTTCGTAATGTATGACCCATCGATTGCTACCTCCTTCAGGTCTCTGTTCTATCTGTCATTATCCTGTTCCCTATCCCCACAAACTCACATGGTTTAACCACTGCAAACTAAGGTTCCTACACAGACAACTATGTATGACAACTTGTATTAGACTTGAAAGAAGTTGTTTAATTGTGAGTGAAACCATTGCCATCAAGAAAAAAATAGTTTGTAATTAGGTAATATTTAGAAGACTACTAGCCACGGCACTCCAGATGGTAGCCGGTATGAAGAAGCTATGGCAGAACACAAGCAAAGAAACAAAAGTAAGACTTTGAGACCATGCATATTCCCTGTGACGACATATGGATGTGAATTGTGGACTATAACACAAACATTAAAGAACAAGATTGAAGCTTTTAAAACAAGTTGTTACAGAAAAATTCTTAGAGCATCCTGGCCAGGGAAGAGAAAAAATAAAGACATGCATATCGAGGAGCATTGGTTCATAAATAACAGCATGTCCTGGAAAATGAAATGTTTTGACCAAGTTAAATTTTCCAGTGGTTTGGAGAGTACAATAATGGAAAGCATGGTTCCTGGAGTATGAGACAGGGGACAACCAAGACGAAGAGGGCAGCAGAACATCAAAGAAACCTTGAACATGATGCTGGAGGAGACTGAAAAACTTGCTAGAGACAGAGAGTTATTCATGCAGACTGTGCTGAAAGCAACGTTCTGCTAGGAACAAGCAACATATTTTGTTGCTATTTTGTTCATTCTTGATTTGATGTTATTGTTTGCTCTGCAGATGCTGCTGAAAATACTGAGTGTCAAGACCCCAATCATTGAAGCAGATGGCATGAGGATGCTGGCATGCAAAGCTCTAGTTGGTATGGCCAGATCAGAGACCATCAGGCAGATTATTGGCAAACTTCCACCTCTAAATAATGGCCATTTACAGAGTAAGCTGCAAACAAAAATGATAATGTTTTCTGTAACGAACATTATGTACGTTTTCTGTGATAGACATTACTGCTGTTTTCTTTAATTATCCACATCCAACTCTAAATTGGGCCAGATAACTGACAGGGGAACCCCAACCTAGTTTTGATTTGGGGACTGGATGTTGTATATAGTTGATAGAACACTGCAAGCTTTTTTTCAATTATGAGTCTGGTTATTTATTTATGAAAATTATTAATAATACTGATATTCCTTATTGTTACACTTAACTTGTTACATAATATAACCTTGATTTAGCATGTGTTGTTTTTGAAAAGAATTCGTCTATTTACAAAAATACTGAAAATGCGAGGTCATGCAATGGTTGTGGTCTTATTTCCTAGAATATTTACCTGAGGCCGCTGGCCGTATGAGTTTATAGTTGACTTTGGCTAAGCTTATGTTCCGTCTGCTATCTTATACATCATCAATGAATTGATCTCTTCTTTTATCATCACGTTGCTGCAGTCTGGCCTCGGTGTTAAAAGACATGAGTACTGAATTTTTAAGGAACGCAGCTGGTTGCAGTCACTAGCGCCTTCGTTCTCATAGCTATCTTCTTTTATTAACTTTTCTTAAAGGGTAACGCATTAACAAATTTCCTCCAACAAGATCTGTCTTTGAGTTGGCTGTGGGTGAACATTATACAGGGTGTTCAAGATAATTGCAGTCAGTGAATGAAGCTAATCTGGCATATATGTATGGAAATGGGAAGGTTCAGTTATGACATAGTATAGGTCAAGGTTGTGTGACGGTGTGTAATTGTAGTGCGGGAAGGGGCGATGAACAAATGTGACGTGGGACGAGCTAGTCAGAACCGGTTTAAATAGTAAATAAACACAACGCGATAAGTTATCTGGCAGCTTTCGATTTGTCAATGAGGCTGCAATTATCTTGAACACCCTGTAGGTGTTTTCGGTGATGAATGTTACTGCTGTTTTATGTGATGAACATTACAGGTGTTGTCTGTGATGAACGTTATTGCTGTTTTGTGTGATGAACATTATAGATGTTTTCTGTGATGAATATTACTGCTGTTTTCTGTGATGAATACTACTGCTGTTTTTTGTGTGATGAACATTACGGATGTTTGCTGTGATGTCATTCTCTATTTTTCTTGACCTGTTTCCTATCATCATCAAGTAGCTTGTCCCTTCAGAAACTTGGCTCCCATGACAGCAGTCCTGAAAAACTCTATTCTGTGCAAGATACCCGGCGTCAGCAGCAGTCATTCTCAGCTTGTAAATGACATCTTGCACGCATCGTCATTTTTCTCTTCCTCTCACTCTTCTTCCAGGCATCGTTCCTTCTAGAATTATCTTCTCCAGGCAATCATGTTATTTAATGTGTCTGAAATATTAAATTTTCCTTGTTTTTATGTTCTTTAATAGCCAACTCTCTTTAATAATATCAAGTTGTTACAGAACAGAATCATTTGTTCTCTTCTTACCATGATATTCTAAGTACATACTCTTCTGTAACAATGGTTTCATGTGAAACATAAACTTAAAATGCAACTACTATTCACAGGTTTCAGTTCTGGGACATATTGAGTCGTATCCATAAAGTTCTAGTTTCTTTGCCCTACACTACAACAGTGTTCTTATACTGACACTTTCAGCAAAAGAGAACTGAGCAGCAATGGAGCCGTAGATTCTATCCAGTATTTTGTATTTATTTGTCACATTGTATAATACAGAAAAATAAATTGTACAACATCTACCATAGATGTAAAATTCTGTGGAGTCTGTATGGTTAAGACGTTTGCCTGTCGTTCCGAAGGATGTGGGTTGAACCCGGACTGAGTCATATGTGCAATTTTTTCATGAGATCCTTCGGATTGTTGCTGGAACTACAGAGTTCACGCTATTTACAACATTCTCTGTAGATGTCAGGCCAGCTGGGACGGAGCCATATGAGGAAACTCAGTGCAATGAAGTTAATCCTCAGCTTGTAGTCCCATTATATGTAAATATTTGTCTATACATGCCATATTACATAATATGGACCTCTATTATTATAGGTCTGATGAAGGAACCAGTTTTATCAGACAAGCGTCACATCCACCATCAGTTCTGCAAATATGCTTCAACTTTGCTGGAGAAAATTGCTGGGAGACAAGCTAATGTTTTGGGTGCAGCCACACTGGAAGAAATTAGAAAGGTAAGATCTTTGGTATAATTATTCAGTCTTTGGACCCGACTCCTACTCCATGCATTAAAGGGTCCAAATCTGATGACTAGACTATCATATATCTATGTATTATTATTTATTGAGAGCAATGCTGCTGGGGCCTGCAAGGGGTCAATAAAATAGTAAAACCAACCAACAAGACATATCGTAAGAGGCGACTGAGGTAATGGCCTTCTGGAAGCTACCCTAGTAAATAAAAAGCAGCGCAGAAATTGGATGTGCTGGCCTACTTGTGGGCGCATAACTAGCACAATGTACAATCGCTCTTAAGCTCAGATCACATACAAATCACACAGAGTGGTTGTCAAGTGGTCGATATGGAGCATTCGAAGAAGAAGAATTCAGGCATAGTCTAATGAACTTGCCTAATGTGGCACCTCTTGTTTTTTTTTTTTTTGTTGCATGAAGGCTTACTACCTTATTAGTGTCCATCGTCATTCAGGCGAGCCTTACTCTGACTTCTGAGGTACTTTGTAATTTAGATTTCCAAATAATGGATCAGGAAACCTGTAGTCAAACCGGGTACAGTGTGTTCCCCCGAAAAATGTTGGAACCCAAGTGGGCCTCAAACCTCTGGAATTAGCACAGCACATGGTTACTGGTGAAGCGTGTTATTGACTTAGCTATCTGCGCCCTTATGCGGGCGGAAAATTAATGTGCCCAGATGGAAGGCACAGATAGTGAAACTTCAATGTAAACTACTACACTACAGGGTGAATGAAGAAGAAGAAGAAGCTATCACCCATGCCTGGATCAAATATTTCCACTCTCTGCTTTCTGCACATTTAATCAACTCATAATTAGATAGTTTTTATGGAAAAATTCTCAATGTTATATTTGAGACACATTGTTTAGATACCAGTCTTCAAAATTTAATGACTTGCTTCTTACTTTGTCCTTCTTTGTTTCTCATGTTGTCCACAGGCTGGTGTAGTTGCTCAAACTAAAATAGTCTACCAAGAGAAAGAGCTGCTGCAACTCATACATGATCATCTGTTAGCTAGAGGTATAGAACATTGTCATCGTCTTCAAATATTTATATCTTTGTTTGTTTTGTTCATTCTTCTCGATCATTTTGATCATTCTTATTGGGGACTGCCTAGAGTAGTTGATAGTAGCTCGGCCTGCTAGCTGTGAGACGCCTCATAGCTCGGGTTCGAACCTACTGTCCGGCATTTGTTCGAGTCCCTGGTCTTACTCAGGACGATAACGTGAGTACCTCTGAAGTCGGAGAAAATCTGCCTGTATGGCGAGGAATACTAATTACGAGTACATTGAGCACACGGCTGCCAGTGTAAAGTAATTTACAATGTGCACGCTGCTGCCATTGTAAGAAATTGAAAAAACAGATTTTCACGCAAAAATCAGTTTCAGAGATGGAACTTCGTCTGAGTTGAAAGCTGACGAAAGAAAAAAAAAAAAAAAAAAATCATTCTTATTGTGATATATAAACAGTCTTTGCCAAGAACGATTAGAATGTTTTGTCCCTTACTAATGTTGGACGAGCGCATCTGAAACAGAAGTTTTCGGCCTAAATATTTATATGATGTGGTGGTTGTTTGTCCATCACAGGGGTGGTGTCTGTATATTAGAATGTCATCAGCTCTCTAGGGAGTTGGTGTTGATGGAGGTGGCTGGTAAGTCCGGTTTGGGCATGGAAATGATGTGGACATTTTGGGTACAGAAATTATGAAAAAATGACCTGGTGCGATGAGTTGGATTAAAATTAAGAATTGTGCAAATCATTAACCTCATTCTCTCACCTGACTTCATCCAGTTCCGCTGGTGAGATGAGTGGAAATGTAGTCAGCTGCAGTGGATGACCATGGTTTATTGTGCGCATCACCATAGTTTTTGCACTCCACAGTGTGTTACTGGTACTCATCATGTCCATTGAACCAACTAGAGTTTCATTTGTGTATTCAGCTGAATCCAGACTTTGCGTTCATAGATAGCAAACACACTGATGGTATAACCAGTTGACTACCCTCACCCTGTTTAGTCATTGCCCAGGGGGTGGCTATTGTCACACCCTGACAGCTATTAGGAGCCTTAAATGAGTGCCGGATACCAGAGGGACTATGATGCCAGAGTTGCCCAAAAAGGGCACAATTGCTTCTTCATCAGAGGTAGAACTAATCTATGATACCCCAAATCCTTGCTGCAAACATGTAGAGTAGTTAGTGGCCACAATACAGTGTACTCCACACATAAGGTGGCATTGTTATTTACATGGATAGGTCAGTTGTTCGTCCTCAGGTATTTTGATTCTTCTTCGCCCTAGGGAAGAATAGGTCCACAACCAAGGCCTTCCAAGCCCGCCTATCCAAGGCCATCTATTCCAGATCTCACCACTCTCTCCCCTTTTCGTTCCATCTCTAACTCCCGTCTCCAGGTGTTTCTGGGTCTTCCTTACTTCTATTGCCCTGGGGGTTCCATCGGAGAGTCTGTCTCGCGATGCTGTCAGGGGGTTTCCTCAATGTGTGTCCTATCCATCACCACCTTCTGCTCATTATCTCCTGTTCCACCTGCCGTTGTCCTGCCCTATCCCACAGTTCTCTGTTTGTGGTCTTGTCATACCATCTCAAATGGAGTAGGTATTTTGATTAGCAAAGAAATTTGGATCAGATTTTTTAAATTGTTATTCCTCATTCTCAAATGGGGCAACTATGTTTTTCCTGATTTACCGCTGCGCATACTCAGTGACACAGACTCATATGACTGGAAGTGGTGAATGCCGAAAGAAAGGTACTTTCGCAGTTACGGAAGTCTTAAATGCCAAAACTAGAATTGGATTCTGAATATAAGAAAAGTATATGACATCAAAGATATGGACACTGGAGGGTAAGCGACAAACATGTAACACCAAAAAGCACCTTAAGAACAATAGAACAGGAACTGATAGAAATTAATCACATCTGGAACACAATACAGTGGACAGCTAAGAACAGAGAAAAACGGCATGCATTTATTGCTCCCCTAAGCGTAAAGAGTGTATTCTGTTCAATGTCATTTGTTTCAACATTTGGTTTTAGGCACTATATTTTTAGTGTGTTTCAGATTGGTGTGGATTTCATGTGAAAAAACCGTGGTATATCCTTTACAGAACTTTGCCTTCAGCTGCAAAGTAGTCGGTTTTGCAGGCACTACTTATACATTCAGTAGTTTGCCATTGCTTTCTGAATGCCAGGTCTATTTTTACCGTTTGTTATAATTCAGGCCAAACAAATTTTCTTCCAAACTCCTGGCCGCAGAATTTGAACCAGGTATGCTTGGGTTGTGATTGAGGTCACTACTGCTTAAGCTACAGACGGACACAGACTTCATGTACATGATGTTAATAGCTACGTTCACACACTACCAACCTGACATGTGACAGCTCTGACAGCCTCCCTACGACTAATCAGATCTGATACCATGCTACAGTATAACTCCAGATGTGATACTTCAAAGTGAGGGTTTCTGTTTGTAAAATATTAGTTGTCCGACTCTACATCTATGTGTGCCCTGTTAGATGTATGGCAAGCCTGAAGAGGACAGAAGATCAGAAAAAACGATTTAAAGACACTGTTAAAGTGTCTCAAAAGTGCTTCGATATAGACACCACAAGCTGGGAATTTCTTGCGCAGGGTCGGCAAATGTGATGCTATAACAACACAAGAGGAACTCGCATAGCTGAAAACTGTCGAACTGTTGAGGCTCAGAGAAAGCGAGCTGCGCGAAAAAACACAACATCCACGTCTAATTTTGATTATGTATGCCCCACCTGTGGTAGGGGATTGTGTTTGGGAATTGAACTTTACAGTCACCTCCGCAAACCCCAGAGAAGTGCAGCAATACATGCCTGAGACTGTTGTGAGCATCGCTTGCGATGGTCAGTTATTTTTAATTTTGCAGAAGTTCTGATGTGCCAGTCCTACGTGCTATAGGGACACAACATACTCACATTCTCGGCTCAAACCACATAGAATACAGAGTGGCTAACTTGGTTGATAAAAGTACAAATCATACAGATTCAGACCACCTGACAGACCATAAAGTTAGTTCCCATTTTACGACAAACCACTTCACAGACCATATGTTTCTAACCAGTTGTTAATATATCATAGAGGACTTTAATGCTTTAAGTGTATTTTTAAAATTCAAATACAGCAAGTTGGTGTTTGTAATAGATTTTTCAATTCGCACATTTTGGTGTATGCAGTTTGTCTCTGCTGTTGAATTTAAGAAAGTTATAACAAAATTTGTAAGGACATCTTCGCCTTAAAATGTGTTCCTCAAAAACAGTGAGAAAAAAGGAGGTTTTAGTACGCATATTGTAGGAGTTAATATGGAATTTTGCTTTTTTTTTCATTTTAGGTCTTCACGAGTCTTCGTCTGCATTGCAAAAAGAAGCAAATCTGCCAAAGTGTTCGACACCGCCTCCACATCATGTTGGCAATATTCATCTTTATTCTCCTACCACTCCAAAAATTGTAAGTTATAGTTGGAAATGTGTTCTCTCTCTTTTAACAATTTTTAGATGTTAATTGTTGTTGGAGGCCGCAGATGCAATAACATAAGGATATAATGGGGTGCCAGGGTTTGTGATCTCTCACTGACCAAGATCCTATCCTATCTCCACGGGGTGGCCCTGGTAACAGACTAGTGTCTGGCTAAGTGGGTAGGGATCGAGGGAGAGCTACTCTGGAAGGAGAATAGAAGTGTAGGTGCATACATGTATGATATGAAATCTGATCGCAATATAGGCGGTGAGAATCTCAGTGAATGCGCCTATATGTCTCTTCTGTCCGGTAAAGAGTAAACGACGAATGGACAATACAAATTTGACTCCTGTGTGGTTACTGAGGCCCGAATTTGGGGTAAAGAACAGAACCACTATTATCAACCACATGCTGTATGCAGCGAAAGTTTGCGTGGGATTAGCTACCCCACCCTGTAAAAACACTCAACTATAGAAACCACCACAAAGTGTTTGAGAGCTTGCAATGCCTTGATTGAGGGTCTATACCTTCTTAACGGCGAATGGTAAAGAAGAAGAAGAATTGTTGTTCAGAATTATAGCTGCCGAGGTGGTTGCCCTTTGGAGCCAATGCCAAGTTTGTTGTTGTTGGTAGTTATAGCTGCCGAGGTGGTTGCCCTTTGGAGTCAATGCCAAGTTTGTTGTTGTTGGTAGTTATAGCTGCCAAGGTGGTTACTCTTTTGCAACCAATGTCACATTGAACTATAGCTGCTGGGGTGGCTGCTCTTTTGCATTAATTCTGTATTAATTTCTTGCTACTTGCTCTAAGGGGGCTTTATTTATATATCAGTGAGAGCTGTGTGAATGACAAAGATGAATATATTATTTCTAGTATCTTACAGAAGATTCCTTCGTATATCATGGACAGAGTAGAGAACAAATAGATCTATCCAGAAAGAACTCAAAATCAAAGAAAATTGGCTGTGCTATGAAAAAGAAAATTGAGGTATTTTGGACATATAAAAAGACATAAAGGGCTGGGGAAGACCATCATGGAAGGAGGCATACCAACAAAGAGAAGAAGAGGAAGACCACAGAGAAGATGGATTCAGGATGTAACTGATGGGCTGAACATGATGGTTGCATAGGCAGGACGTCTGGCCTATGAGAGAGAGAGAGAGAGAGACATTCCAGAGTTCCAGAGGACTGTTGGAGTGGAAAAGTTCCTGCTCAGGACAAGCTATTTGATGATGATGATGGTTGAAGATTACTTGTCGGTGCCATTTTTACATTTTGTTGATTGTTCTGAGGGCACATGGTTGTTTTTTGTTGTTGTTTTGTTAAACTATATTCCCGATAAATGTTTTATTCTGGTATTTTTCTTCCTTTATTAGGTTTGGCAGTTAAGTCAGCCATCAACTTCCAATTCAACAGCTTCTAGTCAGACTATGAGAGAAATTTTTCCTGCTGTCTCTACTCCATTTGCAGCAGTATCCACAGTAACAGCAGCACCATGGACACCAGGTATGAACGGTGAGTAGAAGAAGCAAGGGCGTTTAAATATGTTATTTATGAAATATAGCGAAAGATAAAGCTACCTCTAAAATTGGACAAGACATGCCTGAATGACAGTAGACGCTGATAAAAAAGACAGCAGGTCATCATGCAAAAATATGTCAACCTTTTGCGTGCACTGCCTTTTGCTTTGTATAAACTGTATCGGAGTATCGTTGCTCTTTGAAGCGCACTGTCTGTTCTGAATTTGTTGAGACTATTATTGTAATTTTCTCCGCAGCATCATCTACCCCATCCACAAAAACATCAGCCATGACACCATCAACAGCATCAATAAATGGGGGACTCACGCCTACACCTCTGAAATTCACACTCACCCGAACTCCAGGTCATCCACAGAATGCTTTATATCATAAGGTTAGTTGTGTAAAACTTAATTGTTTAGAAAAATGGGAGCTTTCATCTTGAAACATTTTCCCCATTAACAATTTGAAAAATAATAATAATGATGAAATGCAGAGTACTTCTTCTTTGCGGTCGTTCTTTGCAACCGATTTTAATCAATCTTTGTGATACGTTTGATCTTTGCCAAGAACGTGTATCGTTGCACATTGGTTTGGTAGGCCCCTAAACACATAGACTTGTACATGTTTAGGACATGTGCATCCGATTTCAGCCAAACCTCCTTAGTCGCCTCTTACGACATGCGTGGCAGGTAACAGTGGTTCTATTCTTTACACCCCAAATTTGGGCCCGGTAACCACTCGGGCGAATGCAAAGTAAAAAACCCAAACATTCGCGAAGGACGGTTTCAATGATGTTGGTTTCAAGCGCATCAGTAAAACAAAAGTTCTGTTTCTTCCTCTTATTCCAAACAATGAAATGATCCTTCAACAATTGATGTTCCTTTAGTATCGCAATCGTTGCAGAGGTTCCAAGACCATTGCATGTTCTTTCCTAATTATCTCTAGTAGGGTTACACCTATAGTAGCTAATAATAACAGTAATCCTACAATACCCATTCAGTTCAAGTCGTAACAACAATTGTACTTGGCAAAAATTGTATGTTTATTGAAGCATTGTTTACAAACATGTTCGCGCCAGTCTAGGGTTTCTATCGGTTTCTCTTGTTGTCACTATTTTGTCGCTTAGCAGTCCTAATCTATGTCAAACTAGTCTTGTTCCAGTGCTACTTTTCTCTCCATAGTGTGCAGCTTTGGCATGCAAACCCCATACTGTGTCTCCTTATATTATTTCTAGATCGTTTCTACTGTCTTATCTACTTGTCTAGTATGAGGCAATCTCTGCCATTGGGTGATAGCCATATACCCCTGCATAGCCATGTCTCCCTATACATGGCCATGCCCTCTTACAGGTTTAAATGAAAATCTGCTTTGCTGCCACACTCTATGAAGGCGTTCAGAATATCAGCTGTATCCATGGCTGACCCCCTGGTGGCAGAGCCAACCAGCCGGTCTGCTCTCTTGCAATCGACACCCATGTGCCCCGAAACGAAGATGAGTGTAATTCTGTAAATTATTGACGCCTGTAGTGGTTCAGTCCATTGCCTGCGCTCTTAACCAACCTTCACTTTTCGAGTCATACTCAAAGAATCACTCAGAATGCATTCATGAGTGTAGTTGTGTGACTCCAGCCGAGTAGGACCTTAGTCGCCGCAAGTACTGCCATTGCCTGAATGTACTTTAATCACATGCTAACAATATGTCAAAGAATAAAGTAAAGAACTGCCCACGACACACCTGTTCCCCAGAACGAAGATGAATTTATTTCTGCGAATTGTTGATGCTGGAAGCGAAGCTTGTAGACATCCAATTTCCATCCAACTTAATGAGTTATTAAATAGGTCAAAGGTTGATCTTCGCCAGATATGAAACAGAATGCACTTCTTAATTTTCTTCTTCTCTGACGCTCCATATCGACCATTTGTTAACCACTCTTTGTGATTTGTATGTGATCTGATTTTGTGGCAGTTATGCACCTACAAGTACATTTGCCAGCACATCCGATTTCTACTGCGTTTTTTATTTACTAGGGTAGCTTCCCTAACAACCGGTAAAATCGATGGGAGACAAGAAAGAGGAAGACAGAGAAAAAATTTTGGTTAGCCTGGCTTTATGGCACCGAAGAGTGTCAACATCTGAGATGATAGCAAACACTGGAGACAGAGATTTGTGGGGATCCATGATCACCTACACCAGCCGGCACGAAACCTGATGATGATGATGATAAGCTTCCTAGGTTCCTACCTCAGTCGCATCTTATGACACTCCTTGTGTTGGTCGCAGTCTTACTATTCCTTGCCCCCCTTGAGGGCTCCAACAACACACTAGCGACAGGATGAACTGATACAACTAACCATTACTGATAACAAACTATTAAAATTTTACATTATGTTTTCATTTCAACACAGAACAAACGGAGGTACTTGAAAGAAAGAGATGGTTATGTTCCACCTGGCGGTCTTCCCAGATCAAAAGGGAAACAGAATGGAGATTACGATGTCTCTCTGGATAAGATAGTGACAGAATATCTGAGAAAGCAACATGCTCTGTGTCCACAACCCATCTCAACATGTCCAACCATGTCTCTTTTTATGTAAGTTTGCTGGCTGATTTCATATGCTTGTTTTTTATCATTTTAGTACAATATTTCATCTTAATTTACACCTGAAATCAAAGATAGAATGTCTGTATGGTAGGGGCAACCCTTAATGAAGAAAGCAGGCCTTCACGCAAAAATCAGAAGTGACATGCAAGTCACCCTAACTACGCCTGAATTCATAGCGGACGAACACAAGAAGAATCTTAATGTAATATTTCATCTTAATTTATCTCTATGGTGTACAGTTTGTTCATTTTTAAACCTCTTGATTAACTGTCGTATTTGGCCAGACAATCTGAAATTTTTTGCTGAAATGTCTCTTAACTTGTGTTTCAGTTTCAGTTTGGAATATCTTCATTGCACTTCGGACATATCCATAGGTGCTCCGATCTCCTTCGCAATATCTCCATCAGCGTCCAGCGGCTGACCGTACCAGTTCTATTTTGATTGATGAGCCTACTTGTATACCTGTTGTACCGTTCTTTTCTTGCCACACCAATCTTCAAACCCAGTTCTTAACTTGTGTATGATATTGTGGGTCATTTTCCAACACTCACTATTGTATAGTAGTCGTCATCATTTGGATATAATTGCCTGTTGTTCTGAAGGTTGTGTGTTTGAATCTGGACTAAATCATGTGTGCAATTTTTTCATGATATCCCTAGGATTGTTGCTGTAGCCACGTAGTTTGTGCTTTGGGACAGCCATATGGGGAAACCCTGTCCAATTAAGCCAATCCTTTGCTTTAGACCCGTTATTTTAATATAAGATTATATTATCTTTTGTAAGCTCTTTCCTGCATATTGTCTTCTTCATCTGTTTCATTGTTGATATTTCCTTTTATTTGATCTAGAATAATGTCTTTGTTTATATCCAGGCCTCACAGGTGTCCTGAGCCGTTAGGTAAAACTTCTGCTGCCTACTCAGTCACGTCCCGACTATATGACAGACAGGTGAGTGAGTTTACACCGACTGGTTTTATCATGCAATCTTGTGTGTAGCTCAAGTATAAGTAGTGATACATAGCATAACAAACAAGTCTCATGTAGTAGCGTGTCCCTTGCAGAACGCTGCTTTCATCACAGCCTACCTGAAAAACTCTCCATCTCTTGCAAGTCCTCATTCATCGTCATGTTCAAGGTTTCTTTGATGTCCTGCTGCCATCTTCTTCTTAGTCGTCCCCTGTCTCGTACTCCAGGAACAATGCCTTCCGTTATCGTCTTCTCCAAACCCCTGTGACGTTCAACGTGGCCAAAGTATTTAATCTTCCGGGACATGATGTTATTTATGAACCAAAACTACTCGATATGCAGGTCTTTGTTTTTTCTCTTCTCTGTCCAGAATGTTCTAAGAACTTTTCTGTAACACCTCGTTTCGAAAGCTTCAATGTTGTTCTTTAATGTTTGTGATATGTTGCAGATTCACCTTCATATGTTGCCACGGACAATATGCATGTTCTCAGAAGTCTAACTTTTATGTTGCTTTGCCTGTCATGTCATAGCTTCTTCATGTTAACCACACTCTGGGCAGCCATGACCAGTCTTCTTCTAACTTCTTTTGTACAATCTCCATTGTTCTTCAAAATAAAGCCAAAATATTCAAAACAAGTAGTACAGAAAAAGTAAATGGAGGAAAACAAATAAGAATACAACAGTATAAACTGGGCAGAAACTAGCAGACCACAATCTTCAGAATTAGAACGGGACACTGTGTCAGTGCACACCTCCATCAAATGGGTCTCAGGGACTCAACTGCCTGCATCTGTGGAGCATCAAAGCATTCTCCAGAGTACATACTGCAAGTCTGCTCAATTTCAACAGGTGTGAGAACTAAAAGCGAGCCAACAGGAACACCTCTCCTGTTACAAACTGGGGAAACTGATGAAAGCCTCAATTGTAAAGCTCTGTTTATGACCCATATTGGAAAATTCACCAAGCAGAAGTTGATCGAAGAGGAAGAAACAATCAAGTAAATGGTATAAATGGCTGTGCTGTCGGGTACCTACTAAATATCTGTTTCTACCAGACACATACAATCAATGGTGAGACGCAACTGGGTGGAGGTACTGGTACAGACAATGATCAGAGAAATCACCTTTATTTTTGTCCCTGGGCACGCAGGAGTTAGGGGTAATGAGCGAGCTGATAGATTGACTGGCTTAGCTACAATATCAGAGGGAGCTGCAGTGGATCGAAGTGACATTCTTGACGCATTGAGAGAGTCTTTCCGAACAGAGGAGTTTCAGGGCTGTGAATCCCACTCGCTGACCAGATTGAAAGAGATGGGTGTCAATATTGGTGCAGCCCGAAAAGACGACATACTAAATATGCAAAGAGATTGATTAATCAACATCGAACTGGCGTGTTGGGTCGCTGGACGCTGCTGGATTTGCTGAGGCGGAGATTGGAGCACCTATGGACATGTCCGAGTGCTATGATGATAGTCCTCATATAACTGATAACATACAATCAATGTCCGAGATGACTGGTGGTTAACTCTTGCCAGAAAGATTCCCCCAGAGATCACAGATTAGGGCCAGAGATTTTTGTTGATATGAAAGTTACAAAGAACCCACTGTCAGTAGAAAATTCACGCCATTACACATCCTACCTAGAGTTATGAAGTGTCATGGGGATAAACTAAACTTTTCTTCTATGAATGCTCCCTATTGACCACTTGTTGACCACTGTGTGATTTGTATGTGACCTGAGCCTAAGCGATTGTACGTTGTGCCAGTTATGCGCCTACAAGTAGGCCAGCACATCTGATTTCTGCTTTGCTTTTTATTTACTAGGGTTTGGCTGAAATCGGATGCACATGTCCTAAATGTATAGAAGTCTATGCGTTTAGGGCCTACCAAACCGATGTGCAACGTATACACGTTCTTGGCAAAGATCAAACATATCACAAAGAGTTATTAAAATTGGTCATAAAGAACAAACGCAAAGAAGAAGAAGATTTACTAGGGTAGCTTCTCTAGGTCCCTACATCATTCACCTCTTACGTCATGCCTTGTAGGTCGCAGTGGTACTATTCTTCGCTTTCCTAGCAGGTCCGGCACCAAACAGGCAAACTAAACTTGAAAAACACTTCTTCTGGAAACAGGAAAGAATAAAACAGTGAACACTAACACCTCCATGGGGTTCGAAACTGCTTCATGCAAATAACATACGGCTACAATAAACATCTTAATTATAGTTGTCCACATTACATCATCATTAAGGTGCGTGTCCTTTATAGGATGTTGCTCTCTCTTTGCAGCGCATCTCTCTCTCTCTCTCTCGATTCCCACCTAGACTTAATGAACCAGATTTTATCATGAATGCTGCCATGGTTTTTAGGGACTCCGCTCCTCCGTACAGCTTCTCGCGAAGTTCTGTGTTTATGGGCCAGGTTTCTTTTCTTAGGCCTGCTATCATTTGGTAATCTTGCAGTATGTGCTCTGCCGTCATGTCCGCCTTTTTGCAGGGCACAGGCTAGTTGTGCCAATTTTAAATTTGTTAAACATGTGGGCACGAAGGCAGAGAATCTGAAATTCATTCTGTCTCTAGCAATTTCACCTACATCGCGATGGTCATATTCATGGTTTCTTTAATATCTTGTAGCCATCTTCTTTTTGGTCTGCCTCTGCGTCCTGGGACCATGCCCTCTAATATTGTTCTCTCTAGGCCATCGTGACGCTTGATGTGACCAAAGTATCTAATTTTTCAGTATAGTATATTGTTTATCAGCCAATTGTCATTAACTTTCAGCTCTTTCAGGACATCGGTGTTCTTCCTTTTGTCTGTCCATGGTATACGTAGGATCTTTCTGTAGCATTTCGTTTTGAAGGACTGGATTTTTGTTCATGTTGTTTGTGTAATAGTCCATGATTCACAACCATAAGTAGCCACTGGAAAAATGCATGTTCTCAGTAATTTTAATATTTTGCTGGTGCTTTGCCAAATGTTCTTCATAGTGTTTAACTTCTTGATTGCCTTTGCCAATCTTCACATTACATGCCTATTTGAAAATGAGTTTGTGTTTTCATCCCCTCAGACTAGACCCCCATATGGTGGACCTAAAGGACAGATGTTGAATAGACGGTACATCCACAGCAAGTAAGTCAACTTAACTATTTCATCAGAGTTCTCGATAGTTCCTCTTTGGAGACAAAAAAAAAACACAGGAAAATTACCTTTATTATTCTTTCATTTATGAATAGCATTTACAAAGGGTGCAAAATTAATTCATGAACAGAATTACTGAAAAATGGAAATAAACTATAAATTTTTCACTGAACAATAAAATTTTTAAGAAATGAAAATAAACTATAAATTTTTCACTGAGCGATAGAAATACTAAAAATGGAAATTAACTATAATGTTTTTACTGACGATATAATTTCCAATAAAAAATGAAATAAACTATAATTTTTGTCACTGTGTAATATACCTTGTAATATACATGTGCAATTTTATGGTTAGAATTAGAGATTTAAAAAAAAAAAATTTCTTTCGCTAATAAAATTTTTTAAAAACATACTAATAAAATTAAGTTGTCGTGACTAAACATGTAAATAGTGAGCACATAGGAGTTTCAGGGTTGTGAATTCCACTCGCTGACCAGATTGAGAGAGATTGGTGTCGATACTGGTAGTACAGCGTGAAAAGAACAATATATAAAATATGCAAAGTGGTTGATTAATCGGCATTGAACTGGCGTGTTGGGTCGCTTGACGCTGCTGGAATTGTTGAGGCGGGGATCGGAGCACCTATGGATATGTTCAGAGTGCTATGTTGATAGTCCTCATATAACTGATGAAATGAAAATTGTGGCATATCCTTTACAGGACGTAGCCATCAACCACAGTAAACAAGTTGTTGATTTTTCCAGGTACCACTTATACGTTCAGTAGTTTACCATTGCTTTCTGAACGGCATATAACTTATACCTGATCTAAATTGTGAATTATTTAGATAATTTTTCACTAATTATAAATCTGCAGCTTGTCATAAGATGAACAATAACTCTTTATTTTCTGTAATTTTCATTGTAGATTGTCTCCCCTGACAAGCTTTAGAGATGGTGCCGGAGATGATGGCCTGTCCTGTTGTAAATTTGATGTACGTATCCAATTAGGCTAATACACTGTAGTTGTTTTCTTGTACTAGTACACTGTAGCTGGGGTTAACAAGAAGAGGCCAGTTGAGAAATAAAGACATCAGAAAAAAAGTGGTTACATTATCAGTACTGAACTTTATCAAGAAACAATAAATTAAATGGTTCGCCCACATGAGCAGATTATCAGCAGACAGTACACCTCAAAGAGCAATGCTGCTCCGATACAGTGTATACAAAGCAAAAGGTGGACCTCAGAGATAACAGAGGCGACGAAAGACACTATTTATGAAGCACACACGGGTTTGTTCTAGAAATCTCTTATCCTGATGCTGTGAGGCAAAACATGATTGAGAATTTAAAAAAATTGATGTTTTATTGTACTCTTAAAGAGGGAGCAGGAATGCCCCAAGATGACTACCTGGTTAGCTATGAAGAAGTAAAAGCCATCGCCAAAGGGCACTACAAAGTAAAATTGGATAAAAAAACACCCAAAACACAAGAACGATGGATATTACCAACTGTCCAGAAGGGACCAGACAGCCATACTTCGCCTCCGGACTGGTCACAACAGAATAAGACACCACCTGTACACTAAATTCAAGATCGGCACCAACGACCTGTGGCTTGGCAAGTATGACAACAGAACATATTCTACAGAACTGCCCCTAGTATGCAGACCTGAGAAGAAAGAGGTAGCCCACTTACACCAGCGTCCAAGACAAACTATATGGCGTGGCTGATAATCTGAGGCAGGTGGCTGCCTTTATTAGAGAATCCGAAATCCCAGTTTCGTGAGAATGCAGAACAAGAAGAAGATACTGTAGCTGTTTTATTATATATGAACATCTCTTTTCTCTAGTCTTGTACTGTAGCTGTTTTATTGTACTCTTATACTGTAGCTGTTTTATTGTACACTTATACTGTAGTTGTTTTATTGTACACTTATACTGTAGCTGTTTTATTGTACACTTATACTGTAGTTGTTTTATTGTACACTTATACTGTAGCTGTTTTATTGTACTCTTATACTGTAGTTGTTTTATTGTACTCTTATACTGTAGCTGTTTTATTTTACACTTATACTGTAGTTGTTTTATTGTACACTTATACTGTAGCTGTTTTATTGTACTCTTGTATTGTAGCTGTTATATTGTACACTTATACTGTAGCCGTTTTATTGTACACTTATACTGTAGTTGTTTTATTGTACTCTTATACTGTAGCTGTTTTATTGTACACTTATACTGTAGCTGTTATATTGTACACTTATACTGTAGCTGTTACATTGTACTGTAGCTGTTTTATTGCACACTTATACTGTAGCTGTTTTATTGTACTGTAGCTGTTTTATTGTACTCTTGTATTGTAGCTGTTTTATTATATATTAACTTAACATCTCTTTTCTTTAGTGTGCTGAGGATAACATTTTCATTGGCTCGATCTCTGGAGATTTGAGAGTTATCAGCATAGCATCAAATGGGGTAAGTAGTGTGTGATAGCATACATATGTGACTGAGTGAGAGGACCATCATCGTTGCACTTTGGTGAGTAACTATGTGTGCTCCGATTGCTTTCTTACACAGGAAGATCTCAGCGGCAGTGCCCGAACTCCGTAGCACCGGCGAAGGTTTTGCAATAAAACACTTCTCATACATATGTGAGACAAGTAACGTGCATATGTGAGACAAATAACGTACATATGTGATACAAGTAACATACATATGTGAGACAAGTAACATATGTATGAGACAAGTAACATGTGAGACTAGTAACATACATATGTGAAACAAGTAACATACATACGTGAGACAAGTAACATACGTATGTGAGACAAGTAACGTACATATGTGAGACAAGTAACATATGTATGTGAGACAAGTAACATATATATGTGAGACACGTAACATACATATGTGAGACACGTAACATACATGTGTGAGACAAGTAACATACATATGTCTAAATAAAAAGGTTTATAGTTGAAGAATAAACTTCATGGCACCAGGCGCCCGTGTGTTTCTCAGGGCCTGCAAGGGAAGCAAAGAATAGTACCACTGCGACCTACAAGACATGTTGTAAGAAGCGACTGAGGTTAGGGCATAGAGAAGCTACCCTTGTAAATAAAAAGCATCGCAGAAATCGGATGTGCTGGCCTACTTGTATGTGCATAACTGGCACAATGTACAATCGCTTTAGGCTCAGATCACATACAAATCACACACGAGTGGTTAACAAGTGGTCGATATGGAGCGTTCGAAGAAGATTGCACCAGGTTTTACCCTATATGGCTTGGACTCTCACAGAAGAAATGACACTCCATATACCGAATATATTGCAAGAAACACGAACTCTGTAGCTCTGACAACACTCTTAGGGATCTCCTTAAAAATACTTGTGTGAACAGAACAGTTCATCTCTGGTCCACCTATTGCTGGGCCTACCTTTTGCCTTTTTTCCCACTGTATCTTAATAGCATTTCCCTTTGAGGCAATTGGTCTGTTGGTAATTTATTTATGTGGTCGAACCATTTGTTGTGCATTTGTTTGATTGGGTTCATTCTTATCAACCAGTTTAATCCCTCTTTGTGATATGTTTAGTTTCTGCCACAAACGACTATATGTTGCGCGCTGTTCATAGGCTCCTACGCATGTAGGAAAGGCATATCTGGAAATTTCAGCCTTCTGTTTCTTGATGAAGTTCTGTACCGATGGTATACCATTTTACCTGGCTGATGTTGTTCATTCCTAAATCAATCTTTTTTACACTCCCAACACAGCCTGTGTAGACACTTCATCTTTGTTGTGATTTTTTTGTTTCTGTCGTTTTAATGTCAACATCCAAGATGGTTACGGCTAATAGAAACATATCTGCCCTGGAAACCTCTTGAGGCAACAGAAAATGACACACATCAAAACTCTTAAAAATGTATCTTATCTAGAAGAAAAAAAAAACACAGCAGTGTCAGAAAAAAGCCCACTTTGTTGGAAAAAACCTCTCCTTGTCAGAAAAAGTGGGAAAGAATGAACATGCTCTTCAGCTCAGATCATATACAAGTCGCAATAATTGGCTGAGAAGTGATCAATAAAGTGTAAATGATGTTGAGTGTAAGAGAGCGGAAGATTTCTAGAACTATCAGGCAAACCCAATCATCACCTTAAATCAAAATTTGGATGCGCATATTTTACATGACGAAGGTGTCTAAGAATAAGGGCCCAGTGTTTTCATGTTTTTCTCAAAAACCACAAAGAGTGGTTAACATGGTTGATAAGAACAATTGCACAGAAGAAGAGGTTTGGTTGACAAGAGAGCCACTAAGGTTTGGGGAAAATCCCACCCCAACTGTGGAAATTGAATCTGAGACATTTGTCTATCTGTTGTCTATTGTCTTTTCCCAGGTGGATGATGAAGTTGGTTGTCCACTCTTGCCATTAAGCATAGGGGTGGGAGCTTTAATTTGTGTTCCAAATGAATTGCCAGAGACAGGGCCAGCGCCCTTGTGTTATACGTCCATGTGTTGACAGGGCGCACATGGGGAGCAAAGAATAGTAATACTGCGACCTACAAGGCATGTCGTAAGAGACGACTGAGGTAGGAGCCTAGGAAGCTACCCTAGTAAATAAATAGCGTCGCAGAAATCAGATGTGCTGACCTACCTGTAGGCGCTTAACTGGCGCCGCACACATTTTTTCTTAGGCTCAGATCACATACAAATCACAAAAAGTGAAGCGTTAAAAGAAGAAGTTGTGTTATATCTGTGTTTATTTAGTGCAGTCTTGATATTGTCTATCCATCTGTTTTCTTGTTCTTCACTCGGTTCTATAACCTGATCTGACCGATGGCTCTGTCAAACGTGGCACCAGATCATCGTGAGCTTACTCAGCACAACGAAACGGTCACACACTTCATGAGGACTGCGGGCTTTCGAGACAACGACATCGAGCATGACTATGGAGATCGCCGCTGCCTCCAGGGCTCTGTCATGGGTGGCTGAGCAACAGGTTACCCATACGATCATCATATCAGACTCGATGAGTATGCTTCAACTGATTGCATCTGGAAGTATGGGTGGAATGGGTGAACAGCATTCGGAGATCACATCTCAAGAAAATGACTTTGCTGTACACGCCTGGACATGCTGGAGTGCGAGGTAACGAGCATGCTGACTCTCTTGCAAACAATGCCCGACTCAAGTGGGCAGAAGTATGGACAGAGCCGATATCATCAATGCGGTACGCTCGCAATTGTGTGACATGGGCGGGTCTCAGACACTGAAACGATTTCGAGAATTAGGCATTAAGTTTGGGCCTGCCAGACAGTGTCGTCTTCATGGTAGAGAGAAGATATAGTAATCAACTTCTCATGGGTACGGTGAGCAAATGAACTTTGGGATGGCTGCTGCAACGGAGGACAGAGCACGAATGGGAATGTCCAATATGCCATGACGTTGCTCACATAATATAACCTGATCTCTATATTATATACTGCTATTGGTGGTTGGTTGTATTCCATCCGTGTTTACAGCAATAACATTTATCCATCTCTGCTCCACAGAATGATTT
This sequence comes from Arion vulgaris, assembly GCA_020796225.1. Lineage (NCBI taxonomy): Eukaryota > Metazoa > Mollusca > Gastropoda > Stylommatophora > Arionidae > Arion > Arion vulgaris. The sequence goes on from CM036773.1 coordinate 19,910,098, forward strand.
TTATAGTACAGTATGCCACTCTTCCCCCATCGTTCAAATCAATACATCCAAAGTGGTAAGTGACTTCACTTTTTTTTATATATCGGAATTAGCCATTCACACTTCTCAAACATGTTAAACATTTCTCATACTGCTCATAGACTTTTCATTATATGTCAAACACATCTCATGCATATGATACAAATCACATACATATTTTACGCTTCATCAAGTAGCTTGTCCCTTCCAGGACCTGGCTCACATGACTGAAAAACTCTGTTCTGTGCAAGTGGGCCGGCGCCAGTAGCAGTCATTCTCAGATCGACAATGACATCTTGCACCCATCGTCTTTTAGGTCTTCCTCTTGTTCTTCTTCCAAGCACCATTCCTTCCAAAATTATTTTCTCTAGGCACTCATGTCGTTTGATGTGTCGAAATATTTAATTTTCCTTATTTTTATGCTTTGTATTAGCCAACTCTCTTTAATATCGAGCTGTTGCAGAACAGAAGCGTTTGTTCTTTTCTCTGTCCATGATATTCTAAGTACTCTTCTATAGTATTTGCATTCAAATGCATTAATGATCTCATTGAAGGCAGTAATAATTTTATCCGTACATACATATAAATCACATGTCATGCATATGATACAAATCCCATACATATTTTATCCTTACATAGATATAAAACACTTCTCGTATGTATCATCCACTTGCCGTACATAAACTGATTCGCTACTGAATTGAAGAGCGGTTGTGGCTGAATAAAATTAGGTGCTATTTTCAAATTGCAGGTGTATGTACAAATTCAGCTGCTGTTTCCTTAATTATTAACAGATTTTTATGAGTAATATACCATTTTGTAGGTAAATTAATTTCCTTCAAGATAGTTATAAAACAAATATAAAGTGGCGCTCCCAGCGGCATATAGGAGACAATCAGTTAAATCATTCTTACACTACTACTGTTTTGTTGCATATCCAGATGATGAATCCATTACCTAAATGAATGTTGGAAACATTGCCTCACTGAAAATGTGTTTGCTCTTTTTTGTATATACAGAATCCAGATCTGATATTTACCAGCTCATGGGGAGCCTCTCAAAATTGTGCCCTGTGGGGATTCACACGGACAAATACTGAAATCTCACTAAAGTTAGTACAGCAAGTTTAATATTCTCGTTATGTTATGCAATCAATGTCATGGCATATTGGGCATTCCCATTCGTGCTCTGTCCTCCGCTGCAGCAGACATCCCAAAGTCCATTTGCTAACCGTACCCATGAGAAGTTGGTTACTATATCTTTTCTCTCTACCACGAAGACAACACTGTCTGGCATGTCCAAACTTAACGCCTAATTCTCGAACTCGTTCCAGTGTCTCAGACTTGCGCATGTCACATAATTGAGAGCGTTCCACATTGATGATATCGGCTCTATCCATACTTCTGCCCGCTTGAGTCGGGGCAATGTTTGCAAGAAAGTCTTGCTCGTCACCTTGCTCACCGGCATGTCTAGGCGTGTACAGCCAAATTCTCATTAATTTCTTCGTAACAGTTTGTTCATTGACATAATATAGTCTTTCTATTTGATGGTTTCATGGTTTAGTTATGTTATAGTTATGTAGAGATAAAAGTGGTCTCTGTGGTGTAGAGGTTAGGTGCTTGTCTCTCGTGCCAAAGGTACCAGGTTCACTCCCTCATGGAGCCATCTGGATATTTTTCCTGAGATCTCTGATCTCAGTGTAGGTGAGATCGAGTTTCTACAATCGACTCCGCAGCCGCGTGTATACAAAATTTACGATTGGCAATTCAACCATGTGGACAGGTGCATCAGACTGTTGAGCACTTACTTAAAGACTGCCCCAAATATGACACACTGAGACAAACTCACTGGCCTAATGAAACAACACTCAACATAAAACTACACAGACCTCTGTGTGAGCTACAAAAAACAGGGAAGTATATACAAGAGACAACGTTGAATATGTCGATAATATTTCGAGCAAATGAAAGAAAGTAATGAGGAAAAAAAGAATAACTCACACCAACCACTTTCGAAGAGAAACTGTATGGCGGATCTCAAATACTGAAACAGACAGCAGACATATCAAAGAATGGGGTCACCAATAGTGAAACTGGTAACAAGTTCTGCTAGAGTCCACATACCACAGAAATTTGTATTCTTTAAGCCAGCTTGTCCAAATATTCTTGGTGTGCACCCGATATGTGGTTGGACTACAGAAAACCCTGATCCTTCACCTGGGGATCTAAATTACAAGTACATTTGAAGTTGGAGTAAAGTTTGCCTGAACGGCAAGAAACACTGGTGATTGAGAAAGCAACGCTTTAAGAGAAAACGTACACTTTGAAGATTTCAACGAAGAAGATAAAGGGTTGCATCTCTATCTTGGTTGCACAAGTTATGCATACCAATAAATGCAGCAAGATGGGAAAACCATGAGAGAAACCCCAGTAGATACATCAGCCAACATAGAACGGGAGTTGTTAGTCTAAACACACTAAAATACATGCTTGAGAGGAGATTGGAGCACTTATGGACATGTGCGATGAAGATGATCCTAAAATGAACAATGATAAGGAAGCAAGCCTTCACACAAAAAAATCATTCAGAGGCGCTGTATTAGACACAATGACTACGGCTGAGTTCATAGCCGGTGAACAAGAAGAAAACAATCAGAGTATCTGGAATCCTAGACTAAAATGATGACCCTATCAATCAAATGTATCTCCAACTTAGAGATACTAACCCCACCAATGCTTGTTTTTATAGTAGGCTATGTCTTCTTTTGTCATCACACTGCTACCGGGTTGTTGCCCAGTGTCGTGGTTTTCTGTTTTGTCTTGCGCTGTTCTGGTGGTTTGGGTGATTGTTATTTTTGCTCTTTGACAGGTTTCTACAATGGTATCTAACCATCTTTTTCGTAGTCTTTCTCTCATCTTCTTTCCTGATGTTCTGTTTTAGAAGACTGTATACTGTGGAGTTTGGATGCATTCTTATTAAGTGGCCAAACCACTTCATTCTTTTTCTCAATATAATCCAAGCAAGGTTCTGTGCCAACTGTCTTTCTTATGCTGATGTTGGTGACTGTCTTTTCTGGTGTTGGTAACTTTTCGCAGGCAGTGCATTTCATGTGTTATTTTTCGTGACTGCTTTGCTCATTGTCCATGTTTGGCTCTGGTAACACAATGAGCAAAGCGCAGTCACAAAAAATAACTACATGTGAAATGCGCAGGCTATATGTTTGACTTAAAATATTGTAACTAAGGATTTTATATTTGAAATTTAACACCAATTCCTTCTTTGTACATTCTAGATATCGATTTGATGAGTACACAGCTAACCTTGCCAATCAAAGCCATGACCGTTTCATTGGGACCAAAGAGTCTGTTGCTAGGGTAAGTTTGGCATTGCATTCAATTTCAATCACCTCCGTAACACAATTTATGTATTTTGGCAAATCAATTATATGAGGACTATCATCATAGCACTCCGGACACATCCATAGGGTGCTCCGATCTCTGCCTCAACAAATCCAGCAGCGCCCAGCAACCCAACACGCCAGTTCAATGTTGATTAATCAATCTCTTACCATATTTGTATGTCATTCTTTGCGGGCTGCACCAGTATCGACACCAATCTCTCTCAATCTGGTCAGCTAGTGGGATTCGCAATCCTGAAACTCCTCTATTCGGAAAGACTCTCAATGTGTTAAGAATGTCATTTCGATCCATGGCAGCTCCCACTGATATTGTAGCCTTGTCAGCCAATCTATCAGCTCGTTCATTACCACTGACTACTGCGTGTCCAGGAACAAAAATGAAGTTGATTACCAAACCTGGACGCTGACTTCAAATGATAGAGGAAAACTATTCACAATAGAGATACAGTATTTCCGCAGAATGCTGGGAGTAACAAGTAAAGACTGGCTTCGAAATGAAGACATCAGGGAAAAGGTGGTTACAACATCAATACTGAACATCATCAAGAAACAACAAATTAAATGGTATGGCCATATTAGCAGATTACTAACAGACAGTGCAGTGTGTCTCAAAGAGCAATGCTACTCCAATACAATGTTGCAAAAGGTGGACAACAGAAATAACAGGCACAGTGAAGGACACTATTTATGTTGCTCACAAAAAAGCCTTTTCTAGAAATCTCTTCTTATCCTGACACTGTGAGGCAAAATAGAATTGTAGAAAAGAATAAGCAGTATATTTGAAAATATGGTGCTATACTCATACATTTCTTGACCAACAACACGATATGGATAATGGGATTAACATCTGCTGCGCATACTTCCCAGAGTTATTCTGGTACCCACTTGAGGTTGCAGTGAACATAGAGCCATTTAGTCATAATTTTTGTTTTTAGTTTCACTGGGTATCAAATTTATCAAACCAAGACCATGCATTTAGAAGTACTTTTCATTTTATGAAATCTGATTTTGCTGTGTGTATTTTATACTTTTCATTCGTTCGTTTGAAGAGAAACTTGGAGATGAGCTTAAAACAAGCGCAAACTCAGTAACATATTTGCCAAATGTTTGTTTGTAAAGACAAAAACATTTATGAATGCGTGTGTTGCCAGGACTCACAAGGGGAGCAAAGAACAGTAAAACTGTGACCTACAAGGCATATCATAAGAGGCAACTGTGGTAGGGACCTAGGGAAGCAGTAAATAAAAGCGTCTCAGAAATCGGAGGTGCTGGCCTACTTGTAGGCACATAACCGGCCCAAAGTACAATCACTCTTAGGCTTAGATCACATACAAATCACCAAGAGTGGTCGATATGGAGTGTTTGAAGAAGAAAAATGTATGTATGTAATAATCGAGTATAAAGATCATCTGTGTATATTATATAAATAATTTCCTGTAGCCTTTTCAGACTTTAGAGTATGAAGTGCATGCCACTTTATATTTTTAGGTAATAGCGTGCAGGAGGTAGGAAGACCAATGACTTTCCTCACATATGACATGCTGAGTGTGAGATTGAACCCACAACATTCTTGTGCCGAACCGATAGTCGAACGCTTATGCATTACGTTTGTTTGTCCCACTTAGTGTATTCTACTAAGTTATAAAATGTGTAATAAAAATGTATCTTGTAACTGCACATACAGATATATGACACGAGTCGAGGAACTATTGTTCAGACTTTGTTTGATGAAAGCAAAGCTAACAACTACAAGTTCAACATGGCTACCTTTAATCCAACTGATGACCTAGTTTTGAATGATGGCAACCTGTGGGATGTTCGATCAAACAAAATGATTTACAAGTTTGACAAGTTCAACCAGTACACAAGTGGCTGCTTCCATCCCCGTGGATTAGAAGTTGTCATCAACTCAGAGATCGTATCCTTTATTATTGAATCAAATTATGACAGTATATATATATATATATATATAAACATTCTTCTTCTCTAACTCCCTTGAAGCATAAGGCATCATCAAATTTCCTCTAACCAGATCTGTCTTGAGCAAGCCAGATTAGTTCATTCCAGGTCTTTCCCACCTCTTCTCTGTCCCTGTCTACAATTCGTCTCTCTAGGTCTCCCCCCTAACCCCTTTGCCTATCAGATTCCATTTCAAAGCCACATGTGGGTTCTGGTCTTCAGCATTCTGAATGTATGTCCCAACCACTCTATCTCCTACGTTTTATTTCCTCGTTGATATTGTTGATGCCTGTGCACAGGGTGATCTCAGTATTTGGTCTCGGAGAATTCTTCTGAGACATCTTCCCTCAAAGTCTCTTGTGCAGCTGTAGGTCTTGTTACTTGATATATCCACATTATCTGTGCATATTCAGTTTTGTTGTGTTATTTTAACTCTTTTAACCCTGGCCACATGTACATTAAAAAAAAGTCTAACAACTCTCTGCCAGTGTCAGCTAGCGGAACAGACAACTGAACATGTTCTGAAAGAGTGTCCTCTCTTGGGTGAGCTGAGAAGCAACATGTGGCCACACCCAGTCGACCTAAAAACTAAGCTTTGGGGAAACCTGACAGACCTGAAGCTGACCATCCACTTTGTGGTCCACAGTAAACTAAGCCCTGGACCAGAGATCACTGAAGAAGGAAACCTGACAGACCTGAAGCTGACTGCCCAGTTTGTGGTCCACAGTAAATTAATCGCATGACCAAAGATCGCTGAAGAAGGAAACCTGACAGACCTGAAGCTGACTGCCCAGTTTGTGATCCACAGTAAACTAAGCCCTGGACCAGAGATCACTGAAGAAGGAAACCTGACAGACCTGAAGCTGACTGCCCAGTTTGTGGTCCACAGTAAATTAATCGCATGACCAAAGATCGCTGAAGAAGGAAACCTGACAGACCTGACGCTGACTGCCCAGTTTGTGGTCTACAGTAAATTAAGCACATGACCAAAGATCGCTGAAGAAGAAAAAGTACATTAAAAAACTCATTCTTCTTAACAAAAGTGCACATATTAGTATTATAACAATCCAAAGATAATTTACCACAACAAAGTGCTATATAATCTGTTGTAACCTCATCATCTCTGATATTCATGCTCATTATAGATTTGCAGGAGGTCAAACTGTTAAATTTACTTAATACATTATGTATACTAACACACACCCCTATCCCAGATACTGTAGCTAGTTCTTGAGGTTGAGAGATATATATATATATAATATGAATATCAGTCAGTTCAAGCAGTTCTTCATTATTTAAATGCTCTTCTCACTTTGGATATTTTTATCAGAACAATCAGCCCGTCTGTCCAGCGTGTTCGTAGCGCGTTGGACCACGGGTGACTATCCCTCTGTGTGTGTGGGTTCAATTCCGCGGATGGCAGAAAAAGCCACAGATTCGCCAGATTTACGGTGTTCGTGGCACCGAACCGAAGGGTTACGATGTCCATGGCACCGAGCCGAAGAGCTGAAAAGCTCAAGCGCTTCTGGATCGGAAAGAAAAAAAATCAGAACAATCACATTCTAAGTCTTAATTAATTTTTGGAATAATTCTTTTTCGAACGTCCCATGTTGACCACTTGTTAACCACTCTGATTTGTATGTGATCTGAGCCTAAGAGCAATTGTACGTTGTGCAGTTATGCGCCTACAAGTAGGCCAGCACATCCAATTTCTGTGATGCTTTTTATTTACTAAGATAGCTTTCCTAGGTCCTACATTAGTCGCCTCTTATGATATGCCTTGTAGGTCACAGTGGTACTATTCTTTGCTTCCCTTGCAGGCCTCGGCACAACACTGGCGGCAAAATAGTATGTATACATATAGTATGTGGGGGTCTCAATGGTGAAGTCATTTGCCTGTCGTACTGAAGGTTGTGGGTTTGAATCCGACCAATACACATCGAATTTTTTCATGAGATCCCTAGGATTATTGCTGGAGCTACGGAGTTTGTGCTTCGCACAATTCTTTCGGCAGATGGCATGCCATCTCTGCCAACAAGGACGTAGCCATATGGGACAACCTGGTGGAATGAAGTCACCTGGCCCTGGCACCACACAGGTGGATGGGAGACTAAATTGAGGGATATTGTGTGGGGTACTCATGAGAACTTCTTGCTAACATCTGGGATCATGGAGGAAACTCATCTTTCTGTTTAGATATCTCTCGGGATCACCGCCCAGACCGAGGTACCATATTTCCCCATAAATTCTCTAATTCATGTGGAAATCTGATTCAAACAGCAGCCTTAGCATGGGTGTGTTTCGTCACATCTTCAGCGCCATTTGGAGCTCTGGTGCTTATCCTTCGGCAATGTCTGGTTTTATCCAGTGTTTACTGGGTTCGCTTTCCGTCAGCCTTTGGCTGTCCCAGCCGACCTGCAAGGCAGCAGATTGCTATTTTCTTTTAGGGTAGCTTCCTTTAGACAACCTTCCCTCCCGGGTTGTTGAGCGTCATCTGCCCAGGTTACCTGTCTGTTTTTGGACTATTTGGTTTGCCTACTATTTGGTCCAGTTTTGTGCACGGTTTGCTCCGCTAGACTTTGGTTGTCCCCAATCAAACGTTTAGATAATATGAGCATGGGAAACAAATTGAAGGAGATAGATGAGTAATTATGATGTCTATGTAACTTATAGTCAACAATAAAGTGATCCAAAAAAAAGTTATCGAATACATCTGATATTATTTAGTAACATAACACCAGTTTGGAATACCTTAACTTCTGTTTAGTGGGATCTTCGCACATTTCGTCTGCTGCACACAGTCCCAGCCCTGGATCAATGTCAGATCATGTTTAACTCTTATGGTGATGTTATATATGGTAAGTGTACTTTCCAAGTAGGTTCATTGACCACCCTGATTTTCACTTCAGGTTCATTGACCACCCTGTTCAGCTTCATTGACCACTCTGGTGTTAACTATAGGTACGTTGACCACCCTGATATTAACTACTGGCTTGTTAACTATAGGTTCGTTGACCACCCTTCTGTTAACTATAGGTTCGTTAACCACCCTAATATTAACTAGCAACTTGTTAACCACCCTGATATTAATTTCAGATTTGTTGACCACCATGATATTGACTTTTGGTTCATTGATCCTGACAACAACAACACAAGGAAAATAATCAAACTCATAATTTCTCAGAGATAAAATGTTCCAATATCAGTTAGTCAGAATAAGTAGTTAGTCAGAGAGACATGGAAATATTTCTCAAGAGATCAAATGTTACAATATCAGTTAGTTAGAATAAGTAGTTAGTCAGAGAGACATGAAAATATTTCTCAAGAGATCAAATGTTACAATATCAGTTAGTCAGAATAAGTAGTTAGTCAGAGAGACATGAAAATATTTCTTGCTGAGATATCAAATGTTACATGCTTTGTCTCTCATTCTTAGCAATTCGAGTAGATGACACTGCAGGACTTGATATAACAGTGCGACGTGACTATTCTTCAACATTGCGAACATTTGATGCCTTAGATTACAGCAACATTGGTAAGTTTTTCTAAATACAAGAACTTGTTTGACTTCAATTATTTAAAAGAAGCAAGTGACACATATTCAACAAATACCAACAGCATGACTATGGAGGTTACAATAGACGCTCACGTTTTCTAGTTGTGACTTGATCATCCTGAATCATGAGTGTCTAGCTCAAACGGTAGTGAGCTCGATCACAAACCCTAGCGTATCTGGTTCATATTCCACGGTGGGCAAGTTTGGAAGCAAACTGTTTCCGTGGGATTTTTACAAAAGTTAAAAATAGACATCACTGTTCAGTAAGCAATGACAAGCTACCGAATGTATAAGTGGTTCCTAGAAAATCGACTCATTTACTGTGGTTGGACGCTACGTCATGTAAAGGGTATGCCACGATTTTCAATACTGAATCACTACAAGCGTCAACAATTCCCAGTATTACATTCATCTTCGTTCCGGGACAAATGAGGGTCTATGGCAATGAGAGAGAAGACAGGCTGGCTGGCTCTGCCACCATATCAGGGACTCAGCCAATGGACAGAGCTGACATTCTGAATGCCCTCATAATCTGGCCACAGAGAGGATTTTCATTTAAACCGATCTACGTCAACTGCTAGATTGCAAGAGCTTGGATTGAAGTTTGGAGTGGTCAGAAAATAAAAGCACAACAGGTATATGAATAATCTCATCAATCAACATCGAACTGGTACGGTCAGCTGCTGGACACTGTTGGAGATATTATGAAGGAGATCGGAGCACCTATAAACATGTCTGAAGTGCAATAAAGATATTCCAAACTGAAACTGATGTAATAATGTTTATTTAAAAAATTATTATTATCGTCATTATTACAAATTTTCTATTCAAATATTGTATCAATTCTAACATATGCCAGTGAGAGTTGGAAAATGACTCATCATCACCAAGGTGCGTATCCTTTATAAGCATTATATGCTGATGACCTGGTTCTTTGGCACACCAGCAAGCACACTGGCTTCAGTGAAAGGCGGCTAAATGAAGACCTTGACAGGCTTAGTAAATACTGTGAAACATGGAAATTGAAAGTGAACTACACCAAGACAACCTACTCTATTTTCACCAGGAGTAACAAGGTGGCAAAGAAAAATATTACACTAACACTAGATGGTAATATTTTAAAGAAAGAAGATAACCCAACATACCTAGGGGTGACGATGGATAGGCAGCTCTCATTTAACAAACATGTCCAAAACCTGAAGTTAAAGTAAAAAAGAGACTAAATCTCCTAAAACGACTTGCAAGTACCTCATGGGGCGCAAACAAAAACACACTTAAGCAACTCTACATCGGTTATGTACGCTCTGTAATGGATTGCAACCTAGCACTGCAGGCAACATGTAGTAAAACAACAAAGGAAGCTCTGGACAAAGTACAGAGCCAGGCAGTGCATTTCATCTCTGGAGGTATGAGATCAGCCCCTACAGCAGCATGTGAAATCCATACAAACATCGAGCCCTTGCGAATGCGTAGGGAGGCAGCAGTAGTAGAGACAGTGGAAAGATATAAAAGACTTAGTAGAAACCACCCTAACAGACAATTAGTAGACAACTGGCGACCACAGCACAGACTGAAGCAAAAAATAATCCTAGATGTGGCATTAGGCCTGCAAGAAAAATATCACATGCCGGAGAACAGAGAAGAGACACAAATTGTACACACAGAAGTCCCTCCAAATTGTAGTCTCGCCTGTCCAAAAATAAACACCACACTTACCAAAGACATCACCAAGAAGAACTCAGACCCAGTAGATCTCTGGATGGTGGCCCAAGACACCATACTATCTTTCCCAGACGAGTGGATACATGTATATACAGATGGCTCAGCCTTCAAGGGGACTATTAATGCTGGATACGGTGCACGAATAGAATACCCAGACAAATCGTGTGACGAGTTGCAAAATGCATGTGGAAAGTACTGTTCTAATTTTGAGGCCGAGACCATTGCCATTGAAGCTTCAGTGCACCATCTTACAAACATATTCCAGCTCCATCCCGAAAAAACTCAGCACACTGTTATCTTTACTAATGGTAAGTCAGTGCTACAGTCACTAGAAAATGCAAACCCTGAGAGCCCAGCGTGCCAGTCCCTGGCTCTATCCATCAGTTCATTCATCAACACCTTTGCCGTCAAGCTTACCTTACAGTGGATACCAGGACACAGCAACATACAAGGAAATGAAAGAGCAGACATCCTTGCAAAGGCAGGGGCAAATAGTCAACAGCATGACAGACCAATAACTCTGCAGACTGCTAAACAAATAATAAGAAGTAACAAGAAGGAGGAGTGGATGAATGAGTGGGCAATGGGCAAAACTGGCAGAGCCCTCTTTAAACACATAACCACTCCAAATCCCAAAGATGCTATAAATGACCTCACACGACAAGAACAAGTCATTATTTTCGCCTTAGGACACAACATGTGCCCCTGAATGCTCACCTACACCGCATCCAACCAAAGATTGCCCCACAATGTCAACTGTGTGACTATTCAGAAGAAACTGTCACACACCATCTCTTCCAGTGCCCTGCACTCAGTGACCTACGCCACAAGTACCTACCTCCAGACCCAGATGTTGAAAACTCTCTCTATGCTAACACACCACAACTCAGACAGACCTGTAAATTCACTGCCATGGCCTCAAGTCGAAGGGCAAATGCTCAGATGACTGCTGGATCGGAAAAGTAAAGTAAAGTAAAGTATAGGATGTTGCTCTCTTTGCAGCACATCTGAAATTCACTCTGTCTCTAGCCAGTTCACCCACTTCGTTGATGGTCATGTTCATGGTTTCTTTAATATCTTGTAGCCATCTTCTTCTTGGTCTGCCTCTGCATCCTAAATGACTAAAGATATAGAAATGAAAATCATAGCATATCCTTTACAGGACTTAGCCATCAACAACAGCAAATGAGTCCTCGATTCTCTATGCACAACTTATACGTTCAGTAGTTTGCCATTGCTTTCTGAACAGTGAGGTCTGTTTTTATTGCTCATAAAAATCTCAGGGAACTAGATTGCTTCCAAACTAGGAGTTTGAACCAGGTAAGCTTGGGTTGTGATGGAGAGCTCTCTACCGCTTAAGCTACAGACTCTCACTAAATATATAGAAAGCAAATTGAATGCATTTGAAAATAGATGTCTGCCAAAAATTATTAACATAAAATGGAATGAATTCAAGAGAAGTGATGAAATCAGAGAAATATCTGGTCAACCACTAGGAACAACAGTTATAAGAGGGAGAAGATGGAGATATGTTGGACATGCCTGGAGAAGAAATAATCAAAGCAGGCATTGAAGTGGGATGCAATGTGTTCGAGAAGGAGAGTATGCCCTAGGAAGTCCTAAAACGAACTTTGATGACAGAGGCAAGACACATCAGACTAAAATCCATGGAAGAAATTGAGCAAGTTGCCCAGGATAGAGTGGTATCGAGAAATTGCTTGTAGGCCCTATGTAATGTTTAACGTGACGGAGGAATTATTATTATTATAAAAGGAATTAATGTAACAGATGATGTTTTAGCAGGATGGTAAGAAATATTTAATGCCAGGTTTCTTTTTTATATCACAACATCCTTTGTTTTTCTTCTTCAGGAACCTTTGATCTCAAAACTACTTGCATTTATGATATTGATGTCGACAGAAATGATTTACTCATTGCAGTCATTGAGGTCAGTAGATCTTTCATGGTAGTCTTTATCTTTCATGAATCATTAAGCTATAGGTACGCAGGAGTCAGGGGTAATGAATGAGCTGATATATTGACTGGCATGGCTACGATATCAGAGGCAGCTGCAATGGATAGAAATGATATTCTTAATGCATTGAGTCTTTCTGAACAGAGGAGTTTCAAGGTTGTGAATCCCAGTCGCTGACCAGGTTGAGAGAGGTGGGTGTCCATATTTGTGCAGACCGAAAAGAATGAAATAACAAATACGCAAATCGATTGAACTGGCGTGTTGGGCCGCTGGACGCTGCTGGATTTGTTGATGCAGAGATCAGAGCACCTATGGACGTGTCCGGAGTGCTGTGATGATAGTCCTCATATAATTGATAACTGACAATGGATACAAAGCAAAAGGCCAACCACTCAAAAACTCGAAAGATGGACTTCGGATAAATAGAGGCGTTGAAAAACACTGTTTGTGAAGTGCACACAAAAGTCTATTCCAGAAATCTTTTATCCTGACGCTATGAGATAAAATAGGTTTAGAGAAACACCTGTGTGTTGGCGACGCTCTCAACTGGAGCAAAGAATAGTACCACTGCAACCTACAAGGCATGTCATAATAGGCGACTCAGCTTTCAGAAAAGGCAGAAATTCACTTGCAGTGGATTCCATCTCACTGTGGCATTGCAGGCAATGAGAGTGCTGATGTCTTAGCTAAGGAGGGCAGTGCCAAAGAGCAAATTTACCAACCCTTGTCTTTTCAAGAGGTCAAAACCATCATACAGAGAAAATCTGCAGTAGACTGGAAGACAAACACTGGATATGATTATGGAAAAGACTCCCTCAAAGACCTAAGCAGAACAGACCAGGTCATTATATTTCGACTACGCACCGGACACTGCAGACTCAACAAACACTTATACAGACTAGGAATAAGTCAAACAGCTCTCTGCCAGTGTCAGCAGGCAGAACAGACACCAGAGCATATGCTGCAAGACTGTCCTCTTCTGTGTGAGCTGAGAAGCAACATGTGGCCACACCCAGTCGACCTGAAAACTAAGCTTTGGGGAAACCTGACAGACCTGAAGCTGTCTGCCCAGTTTGTGGTCCACAGTAAATTAAGCGCATGACCAGAGATCGCTGAAGAAGAAGATAATAGGCGACTGAGGTAGAGACCTAGGGAAGCTACCCTAGTAAATAAAAACGTTGCAGAAATTGGATGTGCTGGCCTACTTGTAGGCGCATAACTGGCACACCATACAATCACTCTTAGGCTCAGATCACATACAAATCACACAGAGTGGTTAACAAGTGGTCGATATGGAATTCAAAGAAGAATTTTATATATATATATATATCTTGTCTTTTAACCCTGGTTAGGGCATATTTAGTGGACCGGCTCCCATGTGGAGACCCATGTTCAATTCATGGTACTGGTAAGGATTTTTTTCTGTTGTGGGCATAAATGAAAAATCCTAACCTCAACAGCTTCGCTGCGACTACACTAGCCGTGCGGCCATTAAATTCCTCCGGCTCTCGTCCCACCTGTCCTACAACGCTCAAAAAATTGGTAGTACAGGTAGTAAGAACAGTTTTGTTAGAGGATATACCTTCAAACAATTCATGCTAAGTCTTCCTATCTATCTCCTATCTATCTTTTGCAACTCCTTACAGCTCTTCTGTATATTGTTAATCTCTGACTGCAAACTACTTCTACATGTATATCTAGACTTCCTCTTTTTACTTTCTCTGCATGTTCCAGCAGTCTGTCTTGTTATATTCTCCTCAAATATCTTTTTTTTTTTTCCCGTCCGCTTTCAACTCAGACGAAGTTTCATCTCTAAACTGATTTTTGCGTGAAAATCCGTTTTCCAATTTCTTACAATGGCAGCAGCGTGCACATTGTAAATTACTTTACACTGGCAGCCGTGTGCTCAATGTACTCGTAATTAGTATTCCCTCGTCATACATGCAGATTTTCTCCGACTTCAGAGGTACTCACGTTATCGTCCTGAGTAAGAACAGGGGACTCGAACAAGTGCCGGACAGTAGGTTCGAACCCGAGCTATGAGGCGTCTCACAGCTAGCAGGCCGAGCTACTATCAACTACTCTAGGCAGTCCCCCCTCAAATATCTAAAGATGTGTCCTATCCAGCTCCGGTCTTCACCTCTTGGTTTACTGGGATCTCTTCATGAGTTCTTCATCTGTAACTCTTTCATACCATCTCAATCCCTCTATTCTGCACAGACACCAGTTGATGAATGTTTGCAATTTATTTGTTGTTTTAGACATTCTCCATGTTTTAAACCATTATCAATATAAGGGAAGACTGCAGTCAAACTATGTAGCAATGGCGAAACAGGTAAATAAAAGTACTGTAGTTTTACAAAGTACAAAATACAATAACAGTACTCATTTTCAGTTTCAAACCAATACAGCAGAACTGTTTTAATATTTAAGTTAAATATTCTAATTTTGGTAGCAGCTCTAGAACTTAGAATATCCGCTGGCTGAAACCAGACACGTCACCAAAGGATAAGCACTAGAGCTCCAAATGGAGCTGAACGATGTGATGTAAAATTACATTCTTGGACAATAAGACTGATCAAAATGGCCAAAAAGCATGATCGCAAGAGAGAGAGAACTTAGAATATCATGGACAGAGGAAAGAACAAATGCTCCTGTTCTGCAACAGCTTGATATTAAAGAGTTGGCTATAAAAGAGCACAAACTCAAGAAAAATTAAATATTTCAGACACATCAAACGACATGAGTGCATAGAAAAGATAATTTTGGAGGGAATAGTGCCTGGAAGAAGAATGAGAGGAAGGTCTAGAAAACGGATGTGTGCAAGATGTCATTGATGACCTGAGAATGACTGCTGCTGACACCGTTCAACTTGCACAAAATAGAGAGTTTTTCCAGGACTGCTGGACGGGAGCCATGTTCCAGGACAAGCTACTTGATAATGATGAGCAGCTTTAGATGATCACCAATAACTTTCTCTTAACTTATTTCAGAATGCAGCCCAACATGATTCAGATGCTGAGGAGTCTTTATGTCGTATCTATGAGTTGGGGAAGAACAGAGAACCAGAAGATCAGGTATTCTACTCGATTGCCATTTTGTCTATGTACTTATTTCCTTTCTCTAATCCTGTTTTTGCCTCACAGCGTCAGGATAAGAAGAGATTTCTAGAATAGGTTTTGTTTGCGCTTCATAAGCAGTGTTTTTTGTCGCCTCTGTTATCTCTGAGGTCCACCTTTTGTGTGGACAGCCTTTTGCTTTGTATCCACTGTATCAGAGTAACATTGCTCTTTGAGGTGCACTGTCTGATGGTAATCTGCTTATTTGACAGAACCATTTAATTTGTTGTTCCTTGATGAAGTTCAGTACTGATGTTGTACCCATTGTACACATTTTCAGTGATAAAGGGTAGTTACACTAGAGTGAACTAAATAAATTGACAAATAGCATCATCACATCTCCACATTTTTAGTAGTTTATAAGCTATATTTCCTTTCTCTTGCAATGTTGGTTCTTTCTACAAATTGTCTTTTGTCTATCTCGTAATGTTACCCTTCCTGCTAGATATTGTTAGGTATGCATCACTCACTGTAGATTACATAAAATCATTTCCACTAAATGATAGCTGCTTAAACTGACCAACGCACATGCCAAAAGGACCCCAGACCCTGAACACATTCTTCAAGCATGCCCCCACTTCATGGAATTTAGGTCTAAAACATTGCCCATTTATACTGATTTGAAGAAGAAAATGTGGGACGCTTGGCCCATTTAAACTGTGTGATGAGTGGCCCATTTAGACTGATTTGAAGAAGAAATTGTGTGACAAATGGCCCATTTAGACTGATTTGGAAAAGAAACTGTGTGACGAATAGCCCATTTAGACTGATTTGAAGAAGAAACTGATGAATGGCCCATTTAGACTGATTTGAAGAAGAAACTGTGTGACGACTGGCCCATTTAGACTGATTTGAAGAAGAAACTGATGAATGGCCCATTTAGACTGATTTGAAGAAGAAACTGTGACGACTGGCCCATTTAGACTGATTTGAAGAAGTTGTGGGGGCCCTTTGAGGACCTCCTGCTGACAAGTAGGTTCACAGAAGAAACTCATTTCGTTGTTTATACCTCTGAGCTTAGAAAACTGATCGCGGAAGAGGAAGATTCATCACAACCAACTTGTGATGCAAAGATTGTAATAATCTTATCCAATTTTTAAAAGTGTTACCATTGTTTGCAAATCTGATTTTAAATCGTCTTTGGTGCTCGGAGAACTTGAGATTCTCTGCCACTCTTACTACTCTCTTGCTTGTGCCTTTTTAACCTCGATTGGGGCATATGCCCTCAACCAACAAATGCCAAGTTTTCTTATCTCTTGCAGCTCCTTCCGGCTCTTCCATATAAATCGCTCTATTTGCAACTATCGCTTTTTACCATTTTCAGTTCTGCCAAATCACTTTGTCTTCCATTTCAACAGATCTTTACAGTGTATATTTTGACCTCCCCAATACTTTCTTCCCCTTCAAGTTCCAACCAACACTGTCTCTCCTTTATAGTGTTATCGCCACTGTAGACTCTCCATCTTTTGTAATTTTCATTCGTTTTTTTTTTTCATGTAACTTTGAATAACCTTAGTACTTGTCTCCCTTTGTGACAGCTGGATGAAGATGATGACACACCACAGGATGATGAGCCTGATGACTACGATGATGATGATGATGATGATCTTGATGATGATGATGTACTAGAATTTGCTGATGCTTCATCAGATCAAGGTAACTATAAGGCTATTCTTCTTTGCTGCCCATATCGATCACTTGTTAAACCACCCTTTGGGATCCGAGCCTAAGAGAGATTGTACATTGTGTCAGTTATGCGCCTACAAGTAGGCCAGCACATCCAATTTCTGCTACGCTTTTTATTTACTAGGGTAGCTTCCCTAGGCTACTACCTCATTTGCCTCTTACGACATGCCTTGTCGCATTGTAACTATTCTTTGCTCCCCTTGAGCGCCTCGGCATCACCACAAGTAATTTGTATTGCTGCAGAAAAATGCAATAAAGGATACTATACCAGTAAACAGACCAGCCAGATAGTGGCATCAATGACAGTTGCTGATAAAAGCCACTTTGCGGAAATCAGCAATTCGACTCATACATTCTTCATCACCCTTCGCCCTTAGGAAGGCATAAGTCCGCAACCAAGGCCTTCCAAGCCCACCTATCTAATGCCATCTTTTCCAAATCTCTCCATTCTCTCCCCATTTTCTTGTATTCCTTCTCCAGCTTCCGTCCCCAGGTGTTCCTGGGCTTCCCTTACCTTTATTGCCCTGGGGGTTCCATCAGAGAGCCTGTCTCGTGATACTGTTAGGGGTTTCCTCAGTACGTGTCCTAGCCATCGCCAAACTCATACATTACTAGGCTCAAAAAGATACACTAAAATTGGATTCTGGAATGTCAGATCATAACACAGACACCATGTTGGACAATGCTGATTTACAGAGTTTATCCCTGTCTATTCGTTCCAGAAAATGAGAAGCATTATATGCAACAAGTCCTTGTCAATTGAGATCAGAATGTGAATTATTCATTGCTACATAGAACCAATACTGACATACGGATGCGAGTCATGAACAATAAACACACAGATTGAAAAATCTCTGAGGGTCACTGAGATGTGGTTTTACAGCAGAATGATAACTGCTAAAATGGCTATTGTTGAGGCATTGAATGAGGTAAAGATACAGAGAAAGCTTATCATCAATATAAGAAAGAGACAGTCATCATTTTTCAGGCATGTGATGAGGAAGTGAGGCTTAGAACACATTGTGACAACCGGTAAAATCGAGGGTAGATGAGACAGAAAGAGGAAATTTTGGATAGCCTGACTTCATGTCACAATAGAGCGTTAACATCTGAGATGATGGCAAACACCAAAGATAGAGATTTGAGGCGATCCATGATCGCTCACGCCAGCCGGCATGGCACCTGATGATGATGAGTATTGTATATTTTATTGCACTGTCTTCGTGTTAATTCTACATGTTCTTTATATGTGTTGTTTTTGTGTGTGTCTTGATAGATGACAGTGATGAAGATGACAACGATGATGGTATGGATATGGCAGAACTTAGTCCCATTGACAGCAGTAACGATGAGGATGATGTCACCGACGATGATGATGATGATGCAGGACTGGATGATTTATTGTTTGAGATTGTAGGATGATTTTTTCCAATCTGTGAAACCAAAAACAGAATGATTGTTTGATGAATTAAACATCCACCAGAGGTGTTCTTTCATTGCATTTTTATCATATTAATTCCATTTTTGAGAAGAGTCAAGTGTACGCACTTGAAACAGTGTCAACCACTGTGAATTGGGTTTTACATGATTAAACAGCAGCTTATCCCAAGTCTGTTTAATCTGATATTTATGTTATTCAAAATAAGTCTTAAATTGTTCTATTTTTTCCTAAAATTACAAAGACAAATGTGGAAAATTAGGCTCAGTGTCGTCATTTCAGTGAGCGTCTGTAGTTCAAGCAGTAGTGAGCTCGATCACAACCCAAGCATACCTGGTTCAAACTCCACGGCAGGCAATTTGGAATCAAATTCTTTTCTGTGGAATTTTGGAATGTGTAAAAACAGACCTCACCGTTCAGAAAGCAATGGCAAACTCTGAACGTATAAGTGGTGCCTAGAAAATCAACTATTTTACTGTGGTTGACGACTGCGTCCTGTAAAGGATATGCCACGATTTTCATTTTACCATCATTTCAATTCATGTTGAATTTGATTGTGAGAGGAAGTGAAGCAAGTCCCATATCATATAATGCCATATTGGTAAGAGTTGTTAGACCTCACAGTAGCCAGCGTGTTCGTAGCGCGTTGGACTGTGGGTGACTAGCCCTCTGTGTGTACGGGTTCAATTCCGTGGCAGGCAGAAAAAGCCACAGATTCCCAGATTCACGGTGTTCGTGGCACCGAACCGAAGGGTTACGATGTCCATGGCACCGAGCCGAAGAGCTGAAAAGCTCAAGTGCTTCTGGATCGGAAAAAGAAAAAAAAAAAAAAAGACCTCACAGTACTAGGCTTTAGCATTTGAAGGTGAGGTCCAGCTTCTTCTCGAAAGCACCATATCAGCCACTTGTTAAACCACTCTTTGTTATCTGTATGCGATCTGAGTACATGAGCGATTGTACGTTGTGTCAGTTAGACCAGCACATCTGATTTCTCCGACAATTTTATTTACTAGGTAGCTTCCTAGGCCCCTACATCAATCGCCTCTTACATGCCTTGTAGGTCGCAGGCATACTATTCTTTGCTCCCCTTGCGAGTCCCGCACTACATAGGCGTAGATGGTTAGCACTTAAAAGTGATATTTGTTGATGTGTTATTTCCTTGACATAAAACCACAGTAATATACATTCAACAGTAACATGCAAGTTACAGTACATTTAGTTTTAAAAAAAATACTGTTCTTTCTGTTTTTTTCTTCGAATTTTGTAAAAAAAAAATAATTGTTGTCAAAACCACATCATCTTCTTTCTTCTTCACCTTTCAACTCCCAACGGAGCAAAGGTCTTCAACAAACTTCCAGATCTTCCTCTATCCAGCCATCCTTTCTAATTCTTTCCCTGTTTTACCTATCCTTTCAATATCAGCCTCCAACTCTCTTCTCCAATTACGCCTAGGCCTTCCCCTACTCCTCTTTTAACTACTCACACACTGTAACCCCCATAGCTTCAACATATGACACACTTTTGAGATACTTAGCTGAGAATGTTTGCGCTGGTCATTCAGGATTTTTACATAGATTTTAGAGCTTCCATTGCTAATTTGGTGATCAGCAGTTTTCTTGTTGAACTCATTGAGTATTATGTTATTTAATCAGGTAACTGTCCTTTATTAGAAAGATGTGTAGTTGAGAATTAGCATATAGCACAGAGTGTAGACCTCAGAGATAGCAGGTGACGAAAGACACTATTTATGAAGCAAACACAAGAGGCTCATTCTAGAAATCTCTTCTTATCCAGATGCTGTGAGGCAAAACAGTAGTGGAGAAAAGAAAAAGAAAGACAGCTGGATTTGCTCACTAGGGATTGTTTTCAAATGTTGGTTTAGTCAATTTTTCATTTGCCGAGCTGAAAATGTACCTGTTAACTGTGACCATGCATATACATGAACTGATAGACTGGCACGGCTATGTGATCAGAGGGAGCTGCAATGGACCGAAAAGAGTCCTTCACATTAATTAAGTCTTTCCAAACAGGAGTTTCAGGGTTGTGAATACCATTCCCTGACCAGATTGAGAGAGATGTGCATCAATATTGGTACAGCCTGAAAAGAGCGACATACCAAATATACGGAAAGATTAATTAATAAACCCCTGAACTGGCGTGTTGGGCCGCTACTGGATTTGTTTAGGCGGGGATCGAAGTACCTATTGGCGTTTCTGGAGTGCTATGATGATAGTCTTCATATAACTGTTAGATCTCTACTCTCATCTGAACAGGACTTGACACCCATGGAAGTGCCCTAAGCGTATAGACTTACAACTATCAATCAAGCGCTATGCCTGCCGGCGTAGGCGATCATGTCTCTCCACAACTCTCTCTGTTTCTCCTTGGTGCAGGTAATCAGTTCTGACGTCAGTCTTTTGTCGAACCACAATGTCAAATCATCCAACATCTTCTCCTTTCTGTCTTCCACGATCGCTCATTCCCTCAATTCTACCTATTGTCGCCAAATGTTCTAAACCTCTTCGCATTATATGCTTATACTTATAGCGATACCTATATAAATAAAACTCCAAAACGTAGAAATGAAACAAACAATTGAAGCCATATACTTAGGAGCAATTTTCACAGCAGATGGAAGTATCGATAGCGAAACCAGCAATCGTTGCACAAAAGCTAACCAGGTACTGGGACACCACTGTTGTCACATAAAGAGATACCGCTAAAAACTAAAGCAAATCTTATAAGAACGATTTTCTGGCCAACACTATGTTACCAGTGTCAAACATGGCCAATAACAGCAACAGTTAATGAGCGGAAAATCATAACGACAGAGATGAGGTGTCTTAGAAGAGCTGCAGGTGTGACAATAACAGACAAAATTAGAAATGAAGAAATCAGAAGACTGGATGTGAAACCAGTCATGCAATTCATAAAAGAACAACAGATTAAATGGTTTGGACACATGTCAAAAATGCCCTGGTATTGTCTACCACAGAGAACCACACAGAAAAAGTATAATGAGTTATAATAGCCGTCCATCGCAAGCAATGATGACATCAATCTGAGACGTATGCTGCTGCACCTCTCTGTTGTGTGCAGAGGTGACTGTAGATAGAGTCCAATCCTAGAACAGAATCTCTACCTCAGGTGGGGCATACATGATCAAGGTTAGACATGTGTGTTCTGTCTCTTCACGCAGTTTGAAAATAATGAGTACAAAGCAAGAGGAAGACCACTCAAAAGATGGAGCGACAGCATCAAGAACAGCCTTAGGAAAATGAATATCAGCTTACAACGTGCTTTAAAACAAGCACACACAAGATCACTATGTTCTCTCCACCCTCAAACACTTCTATAAAGAAGTAAATGGCGGAAGAGACCTATAGCTTATTCTATTCGGTTTTTACAAAAAGATAAATTAAGAAACTTTTTTCTCATATAATCGTAACCATTTCACATATATATATGATGCATGAGTTCTTTCTATCCAGAAAGAACTCAAAATCAAAGATAACTGGTTGATGCTACACATAAGAATGAGAAAATTCAAGTATTTTGGACATAAAGAGACACGAAGGGCTAGAAAAGACCATCATGGAAGGAGGTATCCCGGCAAAGAGGAGAAGAGGAAGACCATGGAGAAGATGGATTCAGGATGTAACTGATGGCTTAAGCATGGCAGCAGAGGAAGGACATCTGGCCTATGAGAGAAAGAAAGACAAAGTTCTGCTCAGGACAAGCTATTTGATGATACGATGCAAACAGTGTATATGACCCAATGGCTGGCAGTGTTCCATCTGTGGGCAGCATACACCCACAGAATATGGCTCACTACCCAAGGGCTGCTGCAACTCCTTCTTAGCGTTCGTTCTTCCTTGTAAGACCAATTTGATCATTCTTATTGTGATATATAGTTGATCTTTGACAAGAACGACCCTGCACCCTGGTTCTTAGGCCCCTACTTGTGTGTGGTACCATACACGTGTAGGGCAGGGCTTCCAAATTTTATCCTATGGAAAATGTTTTGAGTCTGACTCACTGACAGTCAGTCCCCCACACTTTCACTTCCTTCATGTATTCATTTTCTCAAGGCTGGTGGTCCGGGTTCAGCTCCCATAGTGGGCGTGGAATTTTTCCCGGTCCGCGACGGCTCTCAGGTCGACCCAGCCTCAACTGGGTACCAGACATGCTCTGGGAAGTAAAGGCGGCCGGAGTGATGCTGACCACATCACCCATCGTGTGCCGACGGTCAATGAAAAATACAGGCCTAACACTGTATTGCCCTATATACCCCGAGGTATGAAAGGGTTCCTTTACTTTTTTTTTACATGTATTCATTGCTCTTTAACGATCATTTTTCGCTGTATATATGGGCTTTATGATCTAAGAGTATGTCTACACTATGTGCCCTTTCTGACTATGTGAGGTTGCATGACCGCCAGATTTAGTCCTGCAAAATTGCACGCACTCCGTAGCTCCGGCAACAATCCTAGAGATCTCTTGAAAAAAATCACCTGTGAACAGAACAATTTAGATTCAAACTCACGACATTCAGAACGCAAGACAAAGGTGTGACCCCCTAAACACTTTACTACAGTTGTTAAGAGCAAGTGTTTGATACATTTCATGTTTATTTCTGTGCTAGTTTCTGCTGTCTTCTTGGTTATACACAAAGTGTCATGCTTCTGTTTTAGGAATACTTCAGAATTTGTATCCATCCTTACTCATGATCGAATACTCACAGTCGATACTTCATAGTCCAAAATGGCAGCTTGCTTGACTATGAAGTATTGACAGACAGGCTTGCATCAACAGCATTGATTGTCTGGGAGTTGAAGATGGATAAGGGGGATGTTCTTCTATCTCTTTGTGACTGCCTGTTGGATGAGGACACTAAAATAGATGTTGAATCAATCTAGCGATTTAATAAGTTTGGAGTTACCCGATGTACAAGTAGAACTGAGGGGAGGAGTGTGTTGAACCATCAGTAGACATACCCTTTCGACAACTGTTGAGGGAGACTGAGCACCTATGGGTCTGCTTAGAGTGCAGTGATGTCGGTTCAATAACGAATTAATACTTTATTTCTGTCACAATTGTTATAACATGTATTGTAGCTTTCTGCATTCCTTCTCTACACATGATCCACTGTTAGTTATCTGTTAGATTGCTCTAACAACCTAGAAGTCTTTTCACGGTAACTTTAATCATTTCTGTTAATCAATAAACACTCATTCATTCTAATTACCTCTCCTATATCTGCCTGATTCATTCTACTCACAACCGTTATCCCTCTCTAATCCATTCTACTCCAACCTTCTCATGATTAATTCTACCCTGAGCTTCTTCGAATGCTCCATATCGACCACTTGTTAGCCACTCTATGTGATCCGAGTCTTCTTGAACGCTCCATATCGACCAC
Source organism: Arion vulgaris (assembly GCA_020796225.1). Taxonomy (NCBI): domain Eukaryota; kingdom Metazoa; phylum Mollusca; class Gastropoda; order Stylommatophora; family Arionidae; genus Arion; species Arion vulgaris. Next base: position 19,934,411 of record CM036773.1, read on the forward strand.
TTGTTAACCACTCTATGTGATTTGTATGTGATCCGAGTCTTCTTCTTGGAACGCTCCATATCGACCACTTGTTAACCACTCTCTGATTTGTATGTGATCTGAGCCTTAGAGCGATTGTAAATTCTGACAGTTATGCGCCCACAAGTAGGCCAGCACATCCAATTTCTGCGATACTTTTTATTTACTAGGGTAGCTTCCTACATCAGTTGCCTCTTGCTACATGCCTTGTAGATCGCAGTGGTACTATTCTTTGCTTCCCTTGCAGACCCCGGCACCACACAAGAGTGATCCGAGTCTAGAGTGATTGTATGTTGTGCCAGTTATGCGCCTACAAAAAGGCCAGCACATCCCGATTTCTGCTACGCTTTTTATTTACAAGGGTAGCTTCCCTAGGCCCATACCTGTTGCCTCTTACGACATGCCTTGTAGATCGCAGTTTTACTATTCTTTGCTCCTTTGAGAGCCCCTGCAACACAAGGACACTACCTTAAGCTTCTTCTATCCCTTGCTGTTGATAATTCTCCATTTATTTTCCACACTGATCGAAACATCAGTATGTAGTATTCAAGACTGTTTTGAGCATGATTGAAGACATTACTTTGTTTTTCACCTACCCACTAAGGTGTTGGTGAGAAATGTGCATATATTTTGAATAAATATTAAAATTTTTAAACATTTAAATTGTTTATTTCACGTTATCTATCTTCTAAATATTCTGTCGCTGCTTCTTTACTTTGCAAATTTTGTGTTACTATTTCTTGACAATATTTCTGACCTATAGATTCTTGCGAGAGAACAAGACAGATTCCAGGTAAAAAAAAAGACGTTGGTGCTGGATAGGACACACTTTACGAAAACCTATGGGGAATTTAACAAAACGGTGCCTTTCCTGGAACCTGCAGGGACAGCGAAAGAAGGGGAGGCTGAGAAATACATGGAGATGGGATTTGGAGAGAGATCAACACCATAAAGAAGAGCAGCAGGAGGTAGCTAGACTTGGCATGAGTTGGTTGAGGGTCTGTTCCCCAATCAGGGTTAAAAATAGGCAGAGAGAGTGAGAGATTCTTGCACAACACTTGTTTGTTTCTTATGTAGAGGATTAAAGCCGCGGCTACAATCTTTCAACCTAAGTATCTACCTTGTTTTGGTTATATCAGAGTGTGTAGGCCACCAAACATGAAAAATTAGAATTAGCGCCACAGAATCCAAGTGAAAGAGCAAAGATAACAATCACACAAGCCACCAGAACAGCGCAAGACAAAAACAGAAAACCACGACACTGGGCAACAACCCGGTAGCAGTGTGACGACAAAAGAAGAAGAAGAAGAATCCAAGTTGTATATCGCTTGTTTTATTCTGATTTAATTATCTTTTAAACAGTGCTTTCTTCCATGTTATTTAACCATCATTTTTCGCCATATATTTGGACTTTATGATATTCGACTAAGATATCTACACTGCAACATTTCTGACTATGTGAGGTCATTCCGATTTTAAACGGCAAATAATGGAGAATGGAACAAACACTGGACCAGTGCCTTATTCTTTGAACACTCCATATCGACCACTTGTTAACCACTCTTTATGATTTGTATGTGATCTGAGCCTAAGAGCGGTTGTACCAGTTACGTTGTACCAGTTATGTTCCTACAAGTAGGCCAGCACATCCGATTTATGCGAGGCTTTTTATTTACTAAGGTAGCTTCCCTACCTGTCGCCTCTTACAACATGCCTTGTAGGTAACAGTGCTACTATTCTTTGCTCCCCTTGTGAGCCCTGGCAACACACTGGACCAGTGCCCTCCTTTCAATTTACTTTATTAAGATTTCAAACAGCAAATAATGTAACAAACACTGAACACAATCCAAAGAATACAGAAGACATAAATGCATCAACACTTTGTTATATTTATTTCAACTATTTTTTGTGTGCTCACAAATGAGTCACAGAACATTTATATCAAGTAATTAATTTATCAATATAGATGGAGACTATGGTGAAACATGTAATAACAAAGTACCGTAGTTTTACAAAAACAATGACAATACACAGCGTTTCGACCAAAAGGCCTTTATCAAGCAAACGATACAAGAGTGATGAATTTCACACCACAAATAAAACTACTATATCTTACCTAATACATCATGAATCAATAATACAAAATTCAAATGCTATATTACATGCATTTACAATATTAAGGTGCAGCACCACATGTACAACAAATTTTAATTTGTGCCACTGCGAGCAGGCAAACGTGACAGCAGAGCACATACTGCAAGACTGCCCACTGCTAGCAGGCCTGAGAAACGAAACCTGGCTGGAACAAAATATCGTACTAAATGAGAAGCTGTCGGAGGGGAAGTCCCTTAAAAACAACAGAATTTATGTGGAAATCTGGTACATCAGTCTAAGCGGTGATCACGAGAGAGAGAGATGCAGCACCACCAATAGAAAGAAGAAAAAACAGATTTTGCTGTGAAATAATTTCATAATCAATTACCCCTGTCTCAAAAGACAATAGGTTTTGCATCACATAGTTCTGTGTTGAATCATATTGCCTCTTGTGACTGTACTAGACCACCCCTCCAACACTTCTATAAAGAAGTAAATGGTGGAAGATAAGAAAAGAATTTACTTCAGTCTGATTAACAACTTTTCAACGTGGCTTCATAATGTAATTGTTTCGGCAACATTTTGATATGAAGTAAGGGTTCAAAATGGCTGTGATAGTATTACTAGAAGGACCTCTCAGCTAAACAGGTCAAAGGGTGGTAAATAGACCAATAAGAGAAACACTAAGGTCCTCCAGGTTGGGCATGGGAGGTGCAGCAGCACACGCCTGAGGCTGTTGTTATCGCTAGAGATAGACGGCTATTATTAGTAGTGTGGGATCGCTGTGTAGTGCTGGGGCCCAAGGAAAGCAAAGTATAGTGCCACTGCGACTTACAAGGCGATTGATGTAAAACCTATGGAAGCTACCTAGTAAATAAACGCATCACAGAAGTTGGATGTGCTGGCCTACTTGTAAGCGCATAACTGGCACAACATACAATCGCTCTTAGGCTCAGAACACATACAAATCACACAGAGTGGTTAACAAGTGGTCGATGTGGAGCGTTTGAAGAATAAGCAGCACGGGACTAACGACTCACTCTTTGTGAAACTATTACTGTTAAGAAACAGATACAGATTAAACACAAATCGTCTGACTCAACAAAGATGAAAATAATGGAGAATGAGAAACAAAAAGAATATTTACAATTTGTTTAAATCACTTTTTTCTTCTTCTACATTCACCCTTCTATGAATTCAGGCTTGGTGTATCTTAGAATGAAAGTTATGTTACAATGTACGTATCTCTGAACATATGCAAAATTGAATTATACCGGGTGTTCAACTTAAAAGCAGCCCGTGAATGGAGCTAATCTGGCATATATGTATGGAAATAGGAAGGTTCAGTTATGACATAGTATAGGTCAAGGTTGTGTGACGGTGTGTAATTGTAGTGCGGAAAGGAGGATGAACAAATGTGACGTAGGGACGAGCTAGTCAGAACCGGTTTAAATAGTAAATAAACACAACTCAATGCTGTACCTGGCAACTTTCGAATTGTCAATGGGGCTGCAATTATCTTGAACACCCTGTACATATACAAGCTAATGAATCAATGATATTAAATAAACATAAACCAATGGCAATTTAAAACGTATGAATCAATGACATTACATGTACACTGATTCGAATCAGTTATATAACATTAATCAATGGCCCGTGTGGTGCCAGGTCTCGAAGGAAGCAAAGAATAGTACCACTGCAACCTACAAGGCATGTCGTAAGAGACGACTGATGTAGGCCCTAGGGATGCTACCCTAGTAAATAAAAATTAGCGGAGAAATTGGATGTGCTGGCCTACTTGTAGGTGCATAACTGGCACAATGTACAATTGCCCTTAGGCTGAGATCACATACTTCTTCTTCTTTGCGTAGTTCTTTACAACCAATTTTAAACTCTCTGTGATATGTTTGATCTTAGCCAAGAACGTGTATACGTTGCACATTGTTTGGTAGGCCCCTAAACGCATAGACTTCTACACGTTTAGGACATGTGCATCCGATTTCAACCAAACCTCCATAGTCGCCTCTTACGACATGCATGTCAGGTAACAGTGGTTCTATTGTTTACACCCCAAATTTGGGCCCCGGTAACCACTCGAGCGAGAAGCAAGTCATGAGAGACCATGTACGAAGCGCCTCTAGAAATTTCTTATCCTGATGCCTCAAGTCAAAACAGGATTAGGGAAAAGAAGTTATTATATAACTCCTCGCCCGCGTGATGCTGGGGCTCGTAAGGGAAGCAAAGAATAGTACCACTGCAACCTACAAGGCATGTCATAAGAGACTACTGATGTAGGACCTAGGGAAGCTACCCTAGTAAATAAAAAACATTACAGAAATCAGAAGCGCTGGCCTACTTGTAGGCGCATAGCTGGACAACGTACAATTGCTCTTAGGCTCAAATCACACAGAGTGGTTAACAAGTGGTCGATTTGGAGCGTTCGAAGAAGAAGAATATAACTCTAACAAGTAAACATACATGTGCAATCAGTTATCAGAGGACTATCATCATAGCACTCGGACATGTCCATAGGTGCTCCGATCTCCGCTAATTCAGTATGCCAGTTCGATGTTGATTAATCAATCTCTTTACATATTTAGTATGTCATTCTTTTTGAGCTGCACCAATATTGACACCCATCTCTTTCAATATGGTCAGCGAGTTGGATTCACAGCCCTGAAACTCCTCTGTTTGGAAAGACTCAATGCGTGAAGAATGTCATTTCGATCCATGGCAGCTCCCTCCAATATTGTAGCCAAGCCAGCCAATCTATCAGCTCGTTCATTAAACCCTAACTCCTGTGCGCCCAGGGACAAAAATGAAGGCAATTTCTCTGATCATTGTCTGTACTAGTACCCAGTTGCGTCTCACTATCCCTGATTCGACTTTGCGAATCATGCTCATGAAAACATGAGAGTAGTTGTGAGATGCCAACCATTTCACCGTCTCCGTAAGCGCCCATTGTCAAACTACTTGTGGTTGTTGCGTAGGCCCCACTGGCCTCTCTTATTATTTTTCCTCCTGAACGTGCTGAAAAAGTCCACGCACAGCATTGTTGGCGAATGACTGAACCATCGGTGTAAATAACCACATCTGTATCATTGATGTTGTCATTCAAGAGGGCCTCAACCTCCACATTAATCAGTGATGGATTATTTTGTTCGCAGTTTTTCTTAATAGATGTAATAACTGTGAAAGCAGTCTGAAATTGAGGTGGCACAGCAATCCATTCCTCTCCTGGTTCAATTCTGAAAGGATCACATATTTTCCTAAGAGTTCATACATGTGCAATACCTTCAAGCACAAGTTACTGTAAACCCCAATTAGTGATAGTAGCCATGTTAATTAAAGCAGTGACATTGGCTATCATCTCATAACTACTCTTGTGTTTTCATACTCAGTAACTCCAAGAGTATGATTTGTAAAGTCGAAACAGGAATGGGGAGATGGAACTGGGTGGATGTAGTGGTACAGACAAGGATCAGAGAAATCACCCTCAATTTTTATCCTGGGCATGCAGGAGTCAGGTGTAATGAACAAGCTGATAGATTGGCTGGGATGGCTACAATATAAGAGGGAGCTGCAATGGACCGAAATGACGTTATCACATTGAGTCTTTCCGAACACAGGAGTTTCAGGATTGTGAATCCCAGTCGCTGACCAGATTGAGAGAGATGGGTGTCGATATTGGTACAATCTGAAAAGAACGAAATATCAAATATGCAAAAGATTGATTAATCAACATCGAACTAGCATGTTGGCCGCTGGATGCTGCTGGTTTTGTTGAGACAGAGATCAGAGCACCTATGGATGTGTCCGGAGTGTTATAATGATAGTCTTCATATAACAGATAACTGGTTGACATTGGCATCATAGATCATTGTGTAAAACTGCCTATACTTCTCCTGTGTAGCACTAATTATGTAACACACCTCATGCAGCTGACAATACTTGTAACTTCTAAAGTATTATTGATCTATGTCCATTGTCAGCAGCTGTCATGCAATACATTCATGAAAAACAAATGCACAAGTTACTGTAAACATCCAATTAGTGATAGTAGCCACTTTGGTTAAATTGGCCTTCAGTATGAGGTCTTTGCTGTGGTTGAGTCATTCTAGGTGGGATAATTCTTTGTGGCGCCCAGTTTCCACCTGGTGGAAACCTGTTTACTATTCCCTGCCCACCAGCACCTTGTGTGGACATTAGGCCTCCACCTTGAGCTCTGGCTGCAGCTGCCATTGTCATGGCATGCATCAAAACTCTAGGTGCATTGGGGTGTACATTACCACCCATCATTTGTCGAGGGTTGACCATTAGTCCAGGGCTTGTAGCATGTAGTGCACCTGTTTGATTAAAAGGTAACCCTTGGGGACTGTTTGGTGTTGTCATATTCTGCGGTTGAGCAGTCATTTGAGGATAGGTGGAGGGAGTAGAATAGGTGCCTGATGATAGCGGCGGTTGAGTATAAGCTTGGGTTTGATTAGGCATGCTCAGGTGGGACTGAGAATAGGGGGAATTGGGATGAGGTGCCAAGGATGAATTTATATAGGGTAGCGTCGATACTGACCCTCGTCTTGGATGGGTACTGTTATTAAGTTCACATTTGTTTGCGGCTGTGAAATTGGTTCATTGTAACCATCCAGGTTTTCAGATCCGGACATGGATGGGTGTGAATGAGGGAAAGAATTAGGATGCATTGAGGCTGCAACTGTGGATGACAGCTGCTGAGCGTTCATCTGTTGAGGGTTCATCTGCTGAGGGTTCATCTGCTGAGGGTTCATCTGCTGAGGGTTCATCTGTTGAGGGTTCATCTGCTGAGGATTCATCTGTTGAGGGTTCATCTGCTGAGGGTTCATCTGTTGAGGGTTCATCTGTTGAGGGTTCATCTGCTGAGGGTTCATCTGTTGAGGGTTCATCTGTTGAGGGTTCATCTGCTGAGGGTTCATCTGTTGCATCATAGCTGACTGTGGGAACTGTGTAGGCTGTAAGTATGACTGATGAGTCTGATTTGGTTGCATATGTGAACCAGGAATTCCCATAGCCTGCTGCATTTGCTGCTGCTGACTCATTTCCAAAGGATGGAAGATATCGGGATTTGGTTGGCATGCTGTGTCATAAGGTAGGTTCATTCGCTGTGACAAATTGTTGGGGTTAGGAGACTGCTGTATTAAAGGAGAGTTCTGTCCCATGACTGATTGGGAAACTGTAGCGATTGGACGTAAATCACTTAGACCTGAGATAAGCGGAGGTGCTGGGCTCAACTGCTGTGAGTTATTAGACATACCTGAGGACTGTTGGTGACCAAGAGGAAGGTTCGTCATCTGAGGAACTAAAGAGTTCTGCACTGGCAACACAGAAGACAGATGGTGGAACTGCCCTGGAGAAACATGGGACATGTCCTGCGCTACAACTTGCTTCTGAGATGCTTGCTGTGCCGCCTGCTGTTTAGTGAGGGGAAGCTGGTTAGGAACAGGCTGTGAGGGTGTGGCTGCTGATGAGGTCATCGAGCTTGAACTGTTTTCTTTATGTGTATGTCTGTGAGCAATATGAGCCTGCAGATCCCGATGGGAGAGGTAAGTTCTTCTGCAACCTTTAGTGCAATGCTTGGGTGCACCATGTGTACACACATAGACTGTACCTAAAGCAGACTTTTCCACTTTCTGAACTTTAATACTACACCTGTAATGATATAAATATGGGAAAGTATTCTGATAAAGACAAATCAAGTAATATGGAAACAATGGAAGACTGCAGTACAACTTCGATACAATGGGAGACGGAAGTACAACTATCGATACACTGGAAGACGGCAGTAAAACTATCGATACAATGGAAGACTGCAGTAAAACTATCACTACAAGGAAGACTGCAGTAGTTCTATCGATACAAGATAGTATATATATATATATATATATATATATATATATATATATATATATATAGCTGCAAGACTGAATATATTTGACAAAAATAAAATAAATGTACATTAGAAATGTGTTTCTCAATGTAATTCAAGCAAGGTTCTGTGCCAACTTTCATTCTTATGCTGATGTTGGTGACTGTCTTTTCTGGTGTTGGTAACTTTTCACAGGCATCGCATTTTATGTGGAGTTATTTTTTGTGACTGTGCTTTGCTCATTGTCCATGTTTAGCTCTGGTAACACAAAGGAGGTCTGAAAATGCTGCTGATCATCTGTTGTTTATCAGTCAGTGAGATTTTTGGGTGCCTTAACAATGGCCCCTAGTTGATTGATATATATATATATATATAAAGTAAGTAAAGGACCCATTTTTATAACATTAGGTATAATGGGGAATATGGTGTTAGGTCAATATTTTTCTTTCACCAACAGCGAGCAATATTTCATGTTATCAACATAACGAAAGCTGCCTTTACATCCCAATGTTTCTTCAATACCCAACTGTGGCTGGGTCGACTTGGGAGTCGCTATGGTTGCAAAACATCCCAATCTCCTCACTGGAACTTGATCCAGGGACCCCACTTCCATGAAGCAAGTGCACATTAATCACTAGACTAATTCTCTTCTTCTTCTTCACCCTTTGCCCCACAGAGAAACATAGGCCCGCAACCAAGGACTTCCAAGTCCATCTATCCAAGGCCCTCTTTTCCAGATCTCTCCACTCTCTTCCCATTTTTTGCATTCGTCTCCAGTCTCCAGGTGTTCCTGGGTCTTCCCTTACCTCTACTGCCCTGGGGGTTCCATCAGTGTGTATCCATCGCCACCTTCTGCTCCTTATCTCTTGTTCCACCTGTCATTGTCCCACTCTATGCCACAGTTCCCTGTTTGTGGTCCTATCATAACATCGCAGATGGAGTATCCTGCGCAGGCATCTGTTGATGAATGTCTGCAACTTTTTGGTGTTCCCTTAGTTGTTCTCCATGTCTCTGCTCCATATAGAAGAACAGCTTTGACATTTGAGTAAAATATCATTATCTTAGTTTTATAGAGTAACTCTCATATATATAAATATATATATATGGCCTTTTTCATCTTTACAGACGGTCAATTCGCAAGTGTTTTACTGTGACAACTTCTGAGTTTTCGCTTTCCTCTTGTCTTTCAGCTCATACATAAGTCTCTTCTCAAAAGACTGCACCCTTGTGCAATATGGCTTTCCACACAACTCTGTCATCAGCTATTTTTTCCCATGTGCTGGGACCTATAGAAAAGTTTTTCGTGAGACTTTGCAGACATCTTTATATCTGAGCAGTGGTCTGCCTTGGTGCCTCTTCCCCTCCGAAAGTTCAAAGAACAACATTTGTTTTGGTATGCGACAAATTTCCATTCTTCTCACATGCCCCAACCATCTTAGTCGTCTACCGCTGAGCACGTCCATGATGCAAGGCAGGTTTGCACGTTGCAGTACTTCAGAGTTGGTTATCTTGTTGTACCACCTGATGTTCATAAATATATATCACTCTTCTTCTTCTTCTTTGCGTTTGTTCTTCACAACCAATTTTAATCACTCTTTGTGATATGTTTGATCTTTGCAACGTGTATACGTTGCATATTGGTTTGGTAGGCCCCTAAACGATATATATCACTAAACTAGCATGATATATAAAAGTTTTAAAGCGAAGGATTGACTTCATTGCACCGGGTTTTACCCCATATGGCTCGGTCCCTCTAAACAGAATGGCACACCACCTGCCGAGAGTATTGCACAAAGCATGTACTCCGTAGCTCCAGCAACAATCCTAGGAGTCTCTGGAAAAAACTGCACTCATGAACAGAATGGCGTGGTCCGGATTCAAACTCACGACCTTCGACTCACAAGGCAACGGGCTTAACCACTTAGCCACAGAGACCCCCATGATATATATTTACATATAAGTTTAAATAACTGCATGTGAAATACGATGCCGACAAAAATTTACCAACAACCCCAGAAAAGACAAGAGTAGCCAACATCAGCATAAGAAAGAAAGTTGGGACAGAACCTTGCTTGAATTACATTGAGAAACACAGAATGAAGTGGGTCGGCCACTTAATAAGAATGCAACCAAACTCCAGTGCATAGAGTCTTCTACAACAGAACATCAGGAAAGAAGGCGATAGGAAAACCACGACAATGATGGTTAGAAGGCACAGCAGAATCCTGTTGAAAAGCGAAAATAACTATAATCCAAGCCACTAGAGTACAGAGCAAGACATAAACAGACATTCACGACACTGGGCAACAACCCGGTAACAGTGTGATGACAAAAACAGACTATTGTGACTCTAATAGGAGACAGATTCTGAAAAGAGCTGACATGGATATTATTCTTACTAGTGACCCCCAATAACACCGATGTTAACGGACAAAGAAGAAGAAAATTAGAGCGCTGATCTGCCAGTGTGTTACCGGTGTCCGCAAGAGATCAAAGAATAGTAACACACTTGACCTACAAGGCCTACAGTAAGAGTCGACTGAAGTAGGGGCATAGGAAGCTACACTAATAAATAAAAACGTTGCAGAAATCAGATGTGCTGGCCTACTTGTAGGCGCATAACTGGTACAACGTACAATCGCTCTTAGGTTCAGATCACATAAAAATCACTAAGGTGGTTTAACAAGTGATCGATATGGAGTATTCGAAGAACAACGCTGACTGCACTCACCAATAACCGAAAAAAGTTTGGTTTGACACGAAGTCTTCAATAATTAAGTAAAGCAGACAGACTGAGAACAGATAAAATACCTTTTGCATGACTTGTCACACTTGCGAGCACAATCAAAACAGAAAATATGCTTGCATGGAAGCTGAAATAGCCAAATAAAACAATTCAAGCATTTTTTTTTAAAATCACACGGGCACATAATTACTAACCAAATAAGTAATAGTAAATTACCTGTTTTCATACCATGCAAATAAATTGACTTGCAAGGGAAGCCAAAAATAGTACCGCTGTAACCTACAATGCATGTCGTAAGAGGCGACTGATGTAGGCCCTAGGGATGCTACCCTAGTAAATAAAAGCAGCGCAGAAATCGGATGTGCTGGCCTACATGTGGGCGTACAACTGGCACAACGTACAATCGCTCTTAGGCTCAGATCACATACAAATCACACATAGTGATTGACAAGTGGTCGATGTGGAGCATTCGAAGAAGATACCATGCAGTATAGTGGGGAATACAGCATTAGACCTGCATTTTTCTTTGACCAGCAGGACATGATGGACAATGTGATCAAGATCACGCCGGCCGTCTTTACTTCCCAGTGCTTTTCTGGTCCCAAACTAAGCCTCAATCGATTTGATTATTACTAAACAATATATGTATAGTCCTCTCATACCATTATATGTTACATGGGGCTTGCAAGTAATTTCTCCATACCGCTCTGTCTTGGGCAGCTTACTTAATCTCTTCCATTAAGACGAGTCCTATATTTCTTGCCTCTCTCAGCAAATTTTGTTTCAGGGTTTCCGTAGGGCGTCCTCTTTTTCTTGAACCCGTTGCCTTCTACTTCAATGCCTGTTGTGGTATTCTTTGATCGTTTCTTTTCAAGGTATGTCCAATATATCAATTACTAATACATTTGTCTAAATTGTGGACAGAACTGACATCATAGCACTTCAGGCAGACCCATAGGTCCGACGTTATGACACTCCAGGACAGGCTTCACAGCTCTAGGGGCAAACATCATATTACTCAAGAACAGACATCAGAACTGTAAGACAGACAATGTGACACTCTAAAGCAGTCATCCCTGTCATATCTTATCTCTGTTACAAAAGCATCTCCAGTAGATGTGTCCCTTAGTTTGTCTCTATTACATTTGATCTGTTTTGATATCCTTAGTTCAGTGACTGTCTCTGTCATTTTAATTCTAGCTATTACTTAGATGATGATTGTTTCATACACCTGCTGTACTTTTCCTTTTTGCATCATGCAATGAGTGTTTTCACTTTTATAAAATGCAATGAGTTTTCCATTTTATATAATGCAATGGGTGTTTCCATTTTATATAATGCAATGGGTGTTTTTCATTTTATATAATGCAATGGGTGTTTTCACTTTTATATAATGCAATGGGTGTTTTCACTTTTATATAATGCAACGGGTGTTTTCATCTGTCCCTTATCATTACATGATCTAATTGATTTCTGTCCAGTCTATTTGATAATTTCCATGTTAGTTTGTGATTTTCTTTATGTTGGTAAAGTGTATCCTCACCTTCCTTCATTCTGTTCGTTCACTTGAAATACTGTCTTTTGTAGCGCACACAGATGTCCGTATGGTTTTATTTCTAGTGTTGTTTCACTAGGTCAGTGAGTTTGCTTCAGTATATCATGTTTGCAGCTGTCTTGACGTATGTGCTCTGCAGTTTGAATTGTCAATCTTGAACTTTGTATACATATGGTTTTAAAAAAAAAGCTATCGTTACTGCCTGTAATACCGTTTTTTTAGGCGGTGTAGGACAATGGGGAGGGGGCACATACCTGTGGAATTTAATGGATGCATGGCTAGTGCAGTTGCAGCGAAACTGTTCAGGTTAGGATTCCCCAAAGGGAATAAAATATAAAATGGCCATTTATTAAATAGATATATAAAATAACAGAAATAGAGATTTAGAAAGCAAGTCGAATGCATTTGAAAATAGATGTTTGCGAAAAATAATGAATATAAAATGGAACGAATTCAGGAGAAGTGATGAAATCAGAGAAATGTCTGGTCAACCACCAGTAACAACCGTTATAAGAAGAAGAAGATGGAGATATGTTGGACACACCTTAAGAAGAAATGATCAAAGAATATCAAAGCAGGCATTGAAGTGCGATGCAAAGGGTTCAAGAAAGAGGAGGACCTAGGAGACCCTGAAACAAATTTTGCTGAGACAGGCAAGAAATATAGGTCTCAGTTCCATGGGGAGATTGAGCGAGGACCAGTATAGAGCTGTGTGGAGAAATTGTTTGCAGGCCCTATGTAATGTATAACAGTGCGAGAGGAATTATTATTATTAAAACAAACTTACCAGTCGACCATAAACAAGAATTGGAAGCTCACATGTTTCACACAAGTGTATCATTTTGTCATAGATCTTTTGTCCTTTCAGTTGCACCTGAAAGTATAAATTGTTCTCTGCATAACTTCATCTGTTGTTTGACTTCACTAGAAATGAGTTGTTTTGTTTGTTTGTTGAGTGGTAGATTAACTCCTTGTGGACCAAATGCCACACTACGTGGCTTTGGGTTGGACACCCTTTTACCAGGAGCCACACTAAAGGGCATTTTATTATTCTAAAAACAAATGTCTTGTAAAAACATGACTTTTGCCCTGGTCCACTAAGAGTTAAGCATCTATGTGTGCTGAATGAGATTGTAAGTTAGATTGTAATAAAAAAATAAATTCAATAAACAATACTGATAGCTACCCAGCATCATCAAATAGCTTGTCCTGAGCAGAACTTTGCCACCTTAACAGTCCTTCGAATTTCCCCCTCTCATAGGCTAGATGTCCTGCCTCTACAGCGGTAACGCTCAAACCATCAGTTGCATCCTGGTGGTCCATACGCTTGGAATCAAGCAGGATTTGCAGGGGAAGTCAGAAGATGGAATGGATTACACACATAACCATCAACTGCCTTAGGGTCCCTCCATCCGGATTTGTGGTCAAGGTTTACTCCTCTAGCCCTCTGCAAAACCATTCTGACCCTCAGGGCAGTGGGGATTTTCTATTAGGTTTACTCCCTAGCCTTTAGATCTCCCAAGCCACCACAAGGCAGTGGATTTAACAGTTGCAGATGGTACCGTCTACTGTAATACAGCAGCAGATAAAAACATTTGATCTGACTATATATATGTATACTATGTTACTCGGGGTTCTCTGTGGCTAAGTGGTTAAGCCCTTTGCCTTGTGAGTCGAAGGTCGTGGGTTCGAGTCCGGACCATGCCATTCTGTTCACGATTGCAATATTTTCCAGAGACCCTAGGATTGTTGCTGGAGCTACGGAGTTCGTGCTTTGTGCAATACTCTCGGCAGGTGGCGTGCCATTTCTGCGGAGAGGACCGAGCCGTATGGGGTAAAACCTGGTGCAATGAAGTCAATCCGTCAGCTTTAAAACCCTTTTAAAGACTATGTTACTAAAAGTAAGTTAGAAGAACTGCAGAAATCATAGCAGATTTTATGTTACCTCATAGTCCCAGCACAGAGGTTGATTCTGATGTAATGGTGCCATATTGTAGGCTGCTCTCAGAGTTGGGTTTTCCACAACTTCCTCTTCTAAGAATGTAATATAGAATGTATTATATTAGAATGTAATATAGAATGTAATACAGTTGGAGAGATTTCAACAAAATTATTTTGAACAACTGGTTTCTTTTTTAAGAATCTAACACGATACAATCCCAAAGATTTCAACAAAATTATTTGGAAAAGTTTTTAAATTTTTTACTATTCTAAGAATTTAATAAAATACAGTTGAGAGATTTCAACAAAATTAGTTTGTAAATATTTACCTCTATTTTAGTTTTTCTTGTTTAGTGTTCGGATCACCATCACTGCATGTCGAACAAATTAGTGCTTAGAACCCGGGCTACCGATATTTCATGATTTAATGTAAGCGTTGCATATCCTGAGCTCCCGATATATCGATCTTGAGAATATTTTTCATTTTTTTCTCGTATTTGAATATAAATTGTGTACAAATGTGACGTCAAACACAACCCACATGTTCTACATGGTTTTGCGGATAGCAGACACTGTTGTGATTTTTTTGGTACTGATACGGTAATTAGTTAAGTATTTTCATGTTGACAATTTTCAGAAATGGTCATTCTAAAAATATAACAATAGAGCGAACTGTTGAACTTGTTTTGAATAAATCTGAAGATGAATTAGGCTTAGAATGTGCTTATTCTGATAAGGATATAGAAAGTGAGATAGATGATCATTTGGACGACGAAGAATAGTTTTAATCGATTGATATTCAAGCTATAAGTTCAATCTGGAGAATATCTACATTTACAGGAGAATTTGTGCCATACCCCATATTAAATCAAATAAATTTTAAAGTTAGTATTCTGCAAATAGATAATAAGCAGGAATAACGGAGATGATGGGGTTAGTCAATAACAAATTATAGAGCACTTAAGTGTCTAAATTATCGTATTTTAATATAACTCTGATATGGGCTGTATTTGCTCAGGAGCTCCGGGGACAGGATTTTTAAGGTACAGGTGGCCAGGGTTCAAAGGGTTAAGGATGTAAAAATAATATATTTGGTGGGATTTTAACAAAATGATTTTGAAAATCTGTTATTAAACTAAGATAAAACACATTATTATAAAAAAGAAAAGTTATTGGTTACTGATCTGATGTTATTACACTCTGGACAGACCCATAGGTGCTTAGTCTCCCCCAACTGATGATGAAAGGTGTGCATATTGATAGTTCTCATAACTCACTAGTTAACTCTTAGTGGACCAAGCGCCACGCTAAGTGGCGGTTGAAGTGGACGCGTTTTTACATTCCGCCACGCTAAGTGGCGTTTGGTTATCAGAACGTGAAAGCGCTTGTAAAAACGTGACTTTTGCCCTGGTCCACTAAGAGTTAAACATTTCTCTCACTCTGCCCTTCAGGCAGTTCTACTTGTACAAATGGTTGCTCCCAACACCTTAAATCACTGGATCGATTCAATGTCTCTTTTAGTGTCTTCATCCAACAGGCAGCTGTGAAGAGACTGAAGAACATCCCCCTCATCCATCTTCAACTCTCCGACAATCAATGATGTTGACAAGTCAGTTCGCTCTCTCATTACCACAAACTTAATTATAAACACACAAAACCTTAATTCCTTTCAAATGGCTCGATTGAAGCATCCCTAAATTGTAAAAGGATCTTGCTCTATTTTGAGTGCAAAATAAGCTCTCTCCCCAAGAAAGATAATATCTGCAGTAAAACTATTCACAATGGTGATATAAAAATGAGAGAACAAAAGTCCACCTATATGATTATACTATCAGACTCGATGAATATACTTCAAAGGATTGAATCTTGAAGTCTGTGCGTGGAAAAGATGGACAGTATTTGGAGATCCCATCTTAAGACAATGACTTGGCTATGCATACCTGGACATGCTGGAGTGCAGAGCAAAGAACGTGATGACTTTCTTGCAAACAATGCCCAGACTCAAGTGGGCAGAAGTATAGACAGAGCCGATGTCATCAATGCAGTGCACACTTATTTACGTTATATGGGCAGTCTCAGACACTGGACCGATTGCGAGAATTAAGAGTTAAGTTTGGACAAGACATACAGGGTTGTCTTCATGATAGAGAGAGAAGATATACTAATCAACTTCTCATGGGTATGGTGGACAAATGGAACTTGGAATGGCTGCTGCAGCGGAGGATGGAGCAAACACCAAAAAAAAGAGGTCTTGAGGCACATAGAGTTTTGAAAACAGAGCTCAAAGACATGCATAGGGCTAGGTTTGAGGTAGAAAGAAAGGCACAAAATAGAATTGAGTTGGCATTTTTTGGTCACTGACTTATATGTGCCCTTGGGCGCGATGAGGACTAATGATAATGTTTACACATCATATACACGCCACTTCAAAGTTTCAATTTTTTATAATGTGATAGAAGTGCATAAGATGAGAATTATTTGTATTTAATATGTGCATCTAAATCTAAAGTCAGTTAAGAAATTATAAAATAAATAACCTGCAAAATCATCCATTCCGGCCATTAGTTTGCAGCTTGTGTCTTTAACAGAAATATAACTGTATTTATCTTGAATTCTCGCAAGTGTGATTACCTGAAAAACATGTTATTTTGATGAAACATTGAATACTGTATACTTGGGAGTGATATGGCCATTAAGTCATGTGTATGTGTTGATTCCTCCCCACCAATAATTGAAGACACATTGCATTTCTGGGGACACCTCTTTTGAGTTTGTTCTCTAGACAGTTGCAGTCTCCTGCTGATGAGATCTGCCTTTCCGGTTTGTCTGGAGCCGTCCTACTCTATATAACCATCCTTCTACCGCCGGGCTTACCAGCCCTGGCTTTTGTGCAGGGTGTACTGGTCAGTCCACACGTACATAAATCTGCTCATCAATGTTTAGCTTTCTATACATATAACTTTTTAATTTATTCTAAATTTAGGAGTCTCTATGGTGTAGAGGTTAGGTGCTCGCCTCTCGTTCCAAAGGTATTCGGTTTGCTATCTTGTGAAGCCATCTTAATATTTTTCTAGAGATCCCTGATCTCAATGTAAGATCAAGTGCCTAGTCCTTTCAGAGACGGAAGATAAAACAGGTCCTGTGTTTAAGTTGAGCATTTAAAAGAAACCTTGACAGTTCAAAATCGAGAAGAGCAGGCTGGACAGCTGCTGCCCAGGCAAAAATCATTAGAAAATTTTTTTAAAATCAAAATCCTACTATATATTATCACTATCTTCTAAATTACATTGGGGAACCTTGCCTTTGCTACGGAGTTCATGAACTGCTACGGAGTTCATGCACTGCCGCTGAGATCTTCCTGTGTAAGAAAGAGATCGGAGCACACATGGTTACTCACTTAAGTGCAATGATGATGGTCCAATCAATCAATCTGTTGTGTCCTGTTCAAAGTCATCAGGGTAATTTTTGTTTTTTCCATAAAATTTGGTGGTAGGAAGTTTTAGAGTTTGCAGTTGGTTGTATCTGCTTCACTTTTCTTTTATCATAGTTTTTAATTCATTATATGAAATGTCATTTTGATCTGTTTTAGTCCTCCAAACGGGGACTGCCTAGAGTAGTTGATAGTAGCTCGGCCTGCTAGCTGTGAGACGCCTCATAGCTCGGGTTCGAACCTACTGTCCGGCATTTGTTCGAGTCCCTGGTCTTACTCAGGACGATAACGTGAGTACCTCTGAAGTCGGAGAAAATCTGCCTGTATGGCGAGGGAATTCTAATTACGAGTACATTGAGCACATGGCTGCCAGTGTAAAGTAATTTACAATGTGCACGCTGCTGCCATTGTAAGAAATTGGAAAACGGATTTTCACGCAAAAATCAGTTTCAGAGATGAAACTCGTCTGAGTTGAAAGCAGACGAAAAAAAAAAAAAAAAGTCCTCCAAACTACCATACCAGAAGATCAGCGTTATCAGTTATTATTTTATAAACATGAAAACAGATAACAAATAAGCTAAAGATGAGGGTTATTAAGTTATGTTTCTTCTTCTTGTTCACCTTTCAACTCCCAACAGAGCACAGATCTTCAACGATCTTCAACAAACTTCTTCCAGCTCTTCCTTTCTCCTGCCATCCCTTCCATTTCTTTCCATGTTTTACCTATTTAATATAAGCCTCAAGCTCTCTTCTCCAGGTCTGTCTAGGCCTCCCCCTACTTCTCTTTCCTTGTGGGTTCCAAAACAGTGCTAGTCTTGCAATGCTTCCGTTCGGTCTTCTCAATGTATATCCTATCCATCACCAGCATCTCTTCCTGAGCTCTTTCTTCACTGGTATCTGCTTAGTTCTTTCTCTGAGTTCCTCGTTTGTAATCTTATCATACCATCTCAGCCCCTCTATTCTACGTAAACATCCATTTAGGAAGGTCTGCAGTTTTCTCATGGTTTCTTTTGTTGTTTTCCATGCTTCCGAGCCAAAAAACAGCACTGACTTCACATTTGATTAAACGATTCTCAGCTTTGTGTTTAAGTTCTATGTTTACTCAGTATTTTTATATGGTTCAGAAATATGGACAATGAATAAGCACTTGGAAATCAAAATTAATCCCTTTGAGATGTTATACAGAAAAATTGGTTGTGTTTCATAAAAAGAAAAACAGACAAATAAAAATTAGAAATGAGGAAAGAATTACTATAGGAAATGAAATATTTGGAACACATAAAGAGACATGACACTGATTAAAAATTTATTAGAGTGGGAAGTTGAAGAACGGCAAGCCAGAGAAAGATTGAGACAAAAGTGGGAGTGTGACCAGAGACTTTAAAAGACAACCTTTATGCACAATGGCTTTACATGGAAAACAATGAAAATATCTCATCAAACATCGTACTACAAAAACTTGTGAAACCATAAACCTTTATGAATTGGGTGCTAAGACCATGCATATTTCCAGTGGTAACATAAGGGTGTGAGACTTGAACATTCAGTAAATGGGCTAAAAACATATAAACGTTGGTGAATATACATGCTATAGAAAAGTTCTCGAAATTCCATGGACAGAAAAAAAAACATCTATCCAACAAGAACACAAAATTGAAGACAATTGGTTGGTGAGAAAAAATAAGATTTCTGAAACATGTATTTTGGGACACATAAAGTAAAGCAACATGAAGATTTGGAAATGTTCAGTTTATGGAGGGAGGCATCCTGAGAAAGTTGATAATAAAAAGGGTATGATATATGACTTGAAAATGACAGCACCAGGACATCTAGCCTAGGATCTAGTCTAGAGAATATTTCATAGGACTGTACTATCTATTATCTATTCTCTAATCCTGTTTTGCCTTTCAGCGTCAGGTCAGAAGAGGAGACACCTGGAGCGAGACTCTCTATGCACCTTGTCTTTCTTTCTTTTCTCCAGTCCTGATTTGTCTCCCAGCTTCAGGGTAAGAAGAGTTTTCTAGAACGGGCTTTCTAGTATGTGCTTCATAAATGGTGTCTTTCGTCACCTCTGTTATCTCTGAGGTCCACCTTTTACATGTCTGGCCTTTTGATTTGTATCCACGTAGGACTGTTATAGTTATTACTGTGCTAATCAATGTTATGGTTGTACCTGGTAGAGTTTTGTACACGGCAAACTACTCAAGATGATGTCACTTGTGCTGCCATCGAACTGTATGCTGGTTTTCATGTCCTCATGGAAGGAGACAAAATTGTCACTATTGAATTGTCCCATGTCAGTTTGAGGTAACTACTAACTCAATAAACTCGTTACGTAATACTAATATGTTACCTGTGGCTTAATGAGAATCTGAATGAAGTGAATGACTCGTAATGATGGTAGTGGTTGCAACTATTATATTTTAATGACTAGTCAGATCAGTAGTGATATCGTCAATATCGAAAATCATTTTGATTTATCATCCTGACATCCGATCAGACCGATGTTAATGTAATTTCAAATGACAAAAAATGTGTAAGAGTAAATTCAGTAAATGTAAATAAGTAAACCGTAAGTAACCGCATTATTTTATTAATTATCATTTTATTATATTTTATATGAGAATGAATAGAATGAATCTCCAACCGGTCCAACGTTTTCATTTTAATAGTAGTTTTATTTTACTCTTTTTATTGTTATTAAATTGTTGTTCAGCTGCAGTGCAGTGGACTCAGTGACAGCACAGTGGTGAGTGGTGCGCTGCTCATGCTCTTGTAATATATTTTATTTTTTAGAAACTGTTCTACTGTTAAAAGTAGCCACCTACAAAAATGAGTAACCACTAACAACATCAAGGGTACAGTTATTGTCGGCATGTTACCTTGAAAGACGGAAAGATCCCGTCGTATTATTGCACTGTTAGCTTGAAAATATAGCACACTATCCTAATGTCGACAGACAGGAAATTGATGCTGATATTCCGTTATATAAAAATTCCTCCTTGGCAACAGCAGCAAATGTAACTGACCGGTATCAATGTTGTATTCTATATTGATAGGTTTTATCAATATTAAATATAAGAAATTGTTATTGGTTATTGGTTACTAAACTGACGTCATTGCACTCCGGGCAGACCCATAGGTGCTCAGTCTCCCCCAACAGATATCGAAGAGTATGCATACTAATGTTTCCTGTGGCTCGCTGATTAAACAAACCTCTCACTCTGCCTCTCAGGCATCCAGTTCGACTTGGACAACGGGTAACTCCAAACTGCCTAAATCGCTTGATCGATTCAACATCGATTGTAGTGTCCTCATCCAACAGGCAGTCGCGAAGAGACCGAAGAATATCCCCCTTATCCATTTTCAACTCCCCAGCAATCGATGCTGTTGATGCAAGCCTGTCCGCTCTCTTCCAAATTTATCAACGAAATATTTATGGATTTTTTTTACCATGTTATCTGTACATATGACTTCTCACTCTTGTTTGTGTGTTTCTCACACCGTTTGTTACTTGCGTGCCATTTGGTTTAGGAACATGTATTCAGCTAAATCTTGTCCTTCTTGTTTACAGAAACAGAGCTCTGTTGGACAATACATTTCTTGTTTGTCAAATGTATTTATTTGAACACGAAAGAGATTCAAATGGATAGGTCTCGGTATGAGTGGATGTCGTCTATAAGTTTGTAACCTCCAGAAGCTTACGTGAATCTACTGTTCTGGGCTAGTGGGTGTTTGCAGCAATGAGAGAGCGGGCAGTCTTGCATCAACAGCATCGATTATCAGGGATTGAGATGGATAAGGGTAATGTTCTTCGGTCTCTTCGCGACTTGTTGGGTGAAAACACTAGAATATATGTTGAATCGATCCAGCGATTTGAGCAACATTGTACGGGTAGAACGGAATGTCCGAGGGGCAGCGTAAGGAGTGTGTTTAACCAGCGACCCACTGGAACCATCACAATGCATACTCTACGATATCTGTTGCGGGAGACTGAGCAACTATGGGTATGTCCAGAGTAAAATGACGCCAGTTTAGTAACCAATAACCAATGCTCGTGAAACAAATAGCAGATTGTATCAGATAATCCAGAAGTTCACTCTAAAAATGAGTAATGATACCTAAGTTTAACTATACTACATTCAACCAAATTATTATCCTTTTTTGTAGAAACAAAACTCAGACTTTGATTATTGTTTGCGTTGCTCTATCAACTACTTTAAATGCTCTTCGTTATTAGTGACAGCTAGAGTACGTTGTACACCAGTTATGTGTCTACAGCATGTAGCACAGGAACATTCGAAATTCAGCAATATTCGTCTCTCTAGTACATGACAGTCTCTTCGCTGTCTACTGAGCACCATTCGTTCGCTTGGGCACCTATCTGAGTGCACTACGAGCAAATACCTCAAGTGCACCCTCTTTTTTTTTTTTACTCATACTGGAATAGTATAGTAGAATTTTTTCACAGAAGAAGTATATTATCTGTGCCAAGAGTAAGGGCATGATACGAGACCGTTCCATATAAAAAGCATGCTTCACAGTTTTAGGACACATATTGTTTGTTCAGTAGAAATTAAGTTGAATTTATGTTTCATAGGCATCTCTAAAGCTTTCGATGAAGTAAAACATGGAAAAATAATTAGCATGGTAGAAAGTATTAATATTGATGGGAAAGATCTGAGACAAAAATAGGCACTGGCAACAAAGCGCAGCCATAAGACTAGAGAATCAGAGTAAATTC
Source organism: Arion vulgaris (assembly GCA_020796225.1). Classification (NCBI taxonomy): domain Eukaryota; kingdom Metazoa; phylum Mollusca; class Gastropoda; order Stylommatophora; family Arionidae; genus Arion; species Arion vulgaris. Next base: position 19,956,841 of record CM036773.1, read on the forward strand.
TATCAGGAGATACAATTAGGAGTAAGACAAGGATGCCTACCCTCACCAAACCTGTTTAACCTATAAAGTGAAAATAGTATGCGACATATAGAAGAAAAGGCAGGAATAACAGTTTGCAGACAAAACATGAACCATCTAAGATACGCCGATAATACAATTCTCATGGCTACAAATGAACAAGATCTACAAGACTTTATATATATATATATATATATATATATATATATATATATATATATATATATATATATATATATAGAAATATATATTAGTGAAAGAAAGTGAAAAGAAAGGATTAAGCAGGAATATAACAAAAACAGAGGTTATGGTTATCTCCAAGAAACAGGAAACACCACAATGCAATATCGATGTAATAAATAACACAACACTTAAACGAGTCCATCGATTCAAGTATCAGGAACATTTCTAACATCTAATGAAAGATGTAAAACAGAGACTAGGAGTAAAATAGCTCAAGCGAAAGCAGCTTTTATGAAAATGAAAAACAGACTACCAATGGCACTGCGGAAACAAGTACTTCAGTGCTATATTGAACCAATACTTATGTCATCATTGGCCTCTTTGTCGCAGGAGACAATACGTGTTGCGTCACGTAGTATGTTCTGTGCTGAATCACAACGTTTCATGTGGCTGTAATGGCCTATTCTGGAGTGGCAATCCTTGCCACAGTTGCTGCAGGTAAAACTGGAGACTAGAGCCGATGCATGGGATGTTCTCTCTGCTCTCTGTGCTCTCTTTGCCTCCACATGTGATGTTGTTTTTCTTCTTTTCTTTTGAGCCGCCCCTCACTACCGCTCGCCATGCTTGCCTGTCTTTGGCCAGCCGCTCCCAGTGTTTTTGTCTATGCCGCATGAAGTTAGATCACGCTTGCAGGTGTCAATGAAGCGTAATAATGGGCGTCCATGCTGTCTAGCACCAGATGCGAGTTGACCATATAGAATGTTCTTTGGGATTCTATCATCGCTCATACGGCACACGTGTCCCAGCCATCTGAGACGTCGCTGACTCAGTAAAGTGTGCATGCTTGGAATGCCAGCACTGTTCAGGACTTCTATATTGAAGATGTGATCTTGCCATCGGATGTTGTATATTCGCCTGAGACAGCGCATGTGGAAGGTGTTGAGGCGATGTTCTTGTCTAGCATATGTGGTCAATGTCTCACTACCATACAGCAGAGTGCTGAGAACACAAGCTTTGACGCTGAGAACACAAGCAATACTTATGTGTAGTAGCGAATAATGGACAATGAACAAATAATCAATAAGATCGCTGGAAGCCACAGAGGTGTGGTTTTACAGAAGAATGCTGAAAATCCCATGGACAGCTAAGAAAACAAATAATGAGGGTTTAAAACAGGCCAGCACACAAAGAAACCTTATCAAAATAATAAGAATAAGACAATCAAATTTCTTCGGACATATAATAAAAGAGAGGAGGTTTATAAAATTTGGTGACAACAGGCAAAATTCAAGGAAGAAGATATCGTGAAGACACACACACACAGAGAGAGAGAGAGAGAGAGAGAGAGAGAGAGAGAATGTTGCATGGTCTGACATCGTGGTACGATAAAAGATCGACGTCAGAACTGATCAACTGTACCAAGGAGAGAGAGTTGTGAAAGACAAGATCGCCTACGCCGGCAGGCATGTTTGCGTTCCCGCAATGAGTAACGATTTTCATTATGTATTATTTCCTATAAGGGGAGCATAAACGAACGTACATGTATGAAACTGATATATTTACATCCGCAATACTGACAGGGCCAGTCATTTGGTTTCTCCCCACTTATCTCTGCTTGAGACGACACTGATGAGAAATAATATTTGTGTCTTCCGTAGGAGTTGTAATGTTTTACTGTGTATTGTTTTTCAGATTGGAGTACGCACACCACACATACACACACACACACAGAAAAAGGGGGATTAAGGACAGTCACATTTCATAATACTGAGAATTGTCATCCGAATCAAATTCAGTACTCAGAACATACGTTTGTAGAGATCCATGATCACCTTTTCTGTCCATACAATTTTCTGTGAAAGATCTTACGCGTGTTCTGGTCAAATACCATCTCTAACCAAGAACTGCCTACACAGTGTCAGCAAGAGAATATAAAAACCATCATACAAAAAAGAAGCTGGAAATGGATCGGGCATATCATATGCAAAGACAAGAGGCAATGAATGACATACTCAAAAGAGAAGATGGAAATGGCTCGGACATGTTATGAGAATGAGACAAGAAATGCCTGCAAGGGTAGCCCTCACTTGGACACCAGAAGGAAAGAGAAAGAAAGGCAGACCACGGACAACATGGAGGCGCATGATGGAAGAGGAACTGGACACCGCATCTCTGACGTGGGACTCTGCGCTGAAGGTTGCACGGGACAGGAGAGCATGGAAAGTCCTTTCTGAAGCCCCATGTGTCACTAGGCATGACGGGATTAAGTAAGTAAGTAATATCATATGCAAGGAAACTAATCCTTGTCATGAAAACTGCATGAACCTCCACTTTTTGTCTAAACAGTATATAAGCAGAGATAATGCTTTTCTAATTTGAAATTATATATGTATTTTTAAAAGGGTTACATTGCAAAAACCATTGAGTTAGACATTTTTTAGACATACTACAATTATGGGTGATGTGTACATCATATGCTAATTAGCATTCTTTGCACTTCTTATATTTGTGAAATCCACTGCATGACGAAGGTTTTTTTTTAACAATATATTTTCAAGAAAATTAATTATTTAAAATAAATAAATACAATGCATACACTAAACGTTATTTATCATCAAAAACAATGTCTTTTGCAACATGTGGCCAAATTGTATGATCAATATGTTTGTTAGTTTATTTTCTGTTAATTTTTAAAAAAGACAACCCTTGTTCTGGGTGGGTACCCGCCTTCAGCCGGACACCAGCATGTAAATGAAAATGGAAAAGAACAAAAAATACCCGGTGGAGAACAGGAACTGGAAGAAATGAATCACAGCTGTAGCACAATACAGAGGTTGGTCAAGAACAGAAAAGTATCGCGTGCGTTTGTTGCTGCCGTAAACGACAAGGGTGTACCAGGTTAGAGAGGAGAGAGAGAGAGAGAGAATGACCACATACCCTAGTAGATATAACACATGATTGCCCGTCTACCCAGCGTGTTCGTAGCGCGTTAGACTACGGGTGACTATCCCTCGTGTGTGCGGGTTCAATTCCGCGGGATGGCAGAAAAGCCACAGATTCCCCAGATTTGCGATGTTCGTGGCACCGAACCGAAGGGTTACGATGTCCATGGCACCGAGCCGAAGAGCTGAAAAGCTCAAGTGCTTCTGGATCGGAAAACACCCAAAAACACATGATGATGATGCATGTATACAATCAAAGACGGATTGCATAGCTCCGCCCATCTTGCCCCCGCTATAGTCAGAACGGTCTCTCTTTATCTGATGTCGATTGTATCCTGTATGTAGCAATTCTAGCAATCCGGCTATCTAAATTTCATCGCTGTTCGTGCAATATAAACACAAACTTCTACACATTCTTCAAGGTCACTGCATAGGAAGAACCATTTTCAATTCGAAAGGATCATTCACGATGCCGTTGTAAAGATATGGGCAGAGAGGGGAAAGATTTACAATTATAGCAACAAGAAACTGGTACACGAATCTTATAGCCCGTCGTTCCGCAAATGAATTCAAGAAAATATTTATCTTTATCAGACAACCGTCGCCATTAACATATCTACATCACGTGACACTTATACTATAAGTGTACTACCGTAATACATCTAATTTGTGTACGAATTTATTTAATAGTAATAACTCACATGCATGTGTGCCAATGTATAGTTAAAAATAGCAACATCATATGCAGCTAGTATACATCTTAGAAAGGCAACCGACATGAGAAGATTATGTAAGATAATTTACATACACAAGTTTGGGAATTGTTTAAACGTGGAGCAGTCTGATCTACAATATTTCAACTTTCTTCAATTGTGTGCCGCGCTGACATGGTTTATTTTTCGTAATGTTTACAACAATCATGAGATGGAAACAAAATCAGCTTAAAAGTCTGTGGCAGTCTCGGACAGGATAAGAAAATGTTAATACTAGAACCCATTTTGTTGTTGGTGTTATTTTTTCCTTTGCTGCCGTGGATTAACGGTTGGGATGGAAATGAATATCCAGAATATGGTGAGCGTCTATTTCCTCCTGTGTTTGTTTTGTTTTTAGTAAGATTAACCTACTTTGTGAACATTTAAATGAGATTGGTCTTCGAGTAAACATGGACTAGAACAACAAATGTAGGTTTTGTAAGGAAACCCTTCTTCAGTATTTCAACACCTCTGAAGTCGGAGAAGGCCCGCATGTTTGGCGAGGAAACCAATAAAACGGTAAGTAGGCTTTCACGCGAAAATCAGTCAGAGGCGCCACACCAGACGCCATGTCTACGTCTGAATTCATAGTGGGCGAACGCAGAAGAAGAATATTTCAACACTAAAACAACTGTTGGTTGCGTTCGTTCTATAAACAACTGATGTACATTTCAGTAACTTTTGAGTATTTCTACTTTTTTTGTGGTTATTTTTGCAATAAATACTCGTTACTTGATTAATTGATCGTCATTGCACTTCGGTGAGCAACCATGTGTGCTCCAATCTCTTTCTTACATAGGAAAATCTCAAGTGCAGTGCACGAACCCCGTATCACCGGCGAGAGTTTCCGATGTAATTTTAAAGATGGTGAAAATATTTTGTAGAAATTTTATTTTAAAATCTTTCTTTGTGAATTTTGACCGGGCAGCGACTTTGCAGTCTGCTTATCTCGATTTTGAACTGCCAACGGTTCTTTTATGAGCTCATATGGAACACGGGACCTACGTTTTACCGTCAGTCTCCGATTGGACTAGGAACTCGATCTCACCTACAATGAGTCTCTGGAAGAATATCCAGATAGCTCTACGAGGGAGCGAACCGAATTCTCGGCCTTTTGGCTAATATCAACAAAGTGTGGTGCCCACTTGATGCGGGAGCCTTTATAGAGCCAATATGCAAAAATATACATTTAAACACATTCTGAGCAAATGTCATTCGAAAGAATGACGATGTTCAGAGTTTTTACACATTTCAAACGAAACTGGATCCACCCGCTGCAGGCACTACCGGGTAAGGGCCAGATTAAAATAAAAGTTGAATTAAATGAAAAAAAAAAAGAAAGAGCACTGTATGGGAATCCTAAAAAGAACTTTACTGAGAGAAGCAAGAAATGTTGGACTCAATTACATATATGAAATTGAAGGAGTTGTAGAAAAGAATTGTTTTACAAATATCGCACTTTGCTGTAACGCCACTTGAATGTCTAAAATCGCCCGTGTGGTACCGGGGTTCGCAAGGGAAGCAAAGAATAGTACCACTGCAACCTAAAGGCATGTCGTAAGAGGCGACTGATGTAGGACCTAGGAAGCTACCCTAGTAAATAAAAAGCATCGCAGAAATCGGATGTGCTGACCTACTTGTAGGCGCATAACTGGCACCACGCACAATCGCTCTTAGACTCAGATCACATACAAATCATACAGAGTGGTTAACAAGTGGTCGATGTGGAGCGTTCGAAGAAGAATGTCCAAAATACTTCAATTTTCTCGTTCTTATTTGTAGCACCAGTAAATTTTCTTTGATTTCGAGTTCTTTCTGGATAGATCTATTTGTTCTGTTCTCTTTTCATGATATACGGGGGACTCTTCTGTAACATTTATATTCAAAAGCAAATATATGTTTTTCCACTGCCATGACAAATGTACATGTTTCACACCCGTACGTTGTCACTAGGAATATGCATGCTCTTATCATTCTGATCTTTGTTTTCCTATGAGTTTTATTCCATATTAATTTTAATTGTTAAATTTTTTGAAAGGTCATGTTTGTTGTACTTATAGTGTACTTACTATGCGCATTTTGGAGAGAAAAATAAAATAGGTTGAAAAGAGGAAAATCTTGGATGGGTCAGGCCGAGGACTGTATTCAACAGATGTGAAAACATTGAACACGCTGAAGATTGGATACAAATGCCAACAGGAATCAATACATCATTTTCAGCATGGAATAAAACTGATAAAGAATGCAGACAAGAAAATCCAGTGGTCGTGGAAGCGGAAGTTCAGGCGTTATTTTCTGAATACTCGTCTGATGATGATGTAATCATTTACACATATGGGTCAGTGATTGGACGTGTGCGGAGCTCATGGGCTTTCACTGCTCAGGTCAGAAGGGATGTTATGAAGGAAGACAGTGGTGATTTTGCCTTGACTACAAGTAGTCTCACTATGGAAATCATGACAGTAACTAGAGTGATGGTCTGGTTGGAATCACACACTTTTATCCATGCATGTTTTCTCAGTGGCTCAATTAGTATGCCCATGAAGATCGAAACAGACTGGGTTGGGAAAAAATGGCTGGAATCGTTGAAGAGGTCTAGGCTGATCAAAATCAGTTTTATTTTGGTGCCTGGGAAGGTAGGTGTAAGGGAAAGTGAACGCGCTGATAAGCTTGCGTGTACGGTTGTTGTAAAAAGCGGGTGAACAATGGAATTGAATATTATAAATTCCCTAAGGGAGAGAGAACGTGATGAAAGACATACTGAGTAGATCGGGCACTTATGGACTAATTGGTTCGATGTGCAGTGATGATGATCCGACGATTAAACTAAACCTAAACTGTTTTGTCGTTCTTCGGCTTTCTGATCCGTATATCAAAGTTAATACCATACAGTATTCTTCTTCTTCTTCTCTTCCACCATGTACTTTTTTTATAGAAGTGTTGGGGATAGGGGGAGGAGAGAGGCGTAATGATTTTGGGTTGTGCTTGTTTTAAGGCACGTTGTAAGCTGATATTCATTTTCGTAAGGCTGTTCTTGATGCCGTCGTTCCATCTTTGCGTGGTCTTCCTCTTGCCTTGTACTCATTATACTTTTTCTGTGTAACTCTCTGTGGTAGGCGATACCAGGGCATTCTTGTCAGGTGTCCAAACCATTTAATCGTTTGTTCTTTTATGCAGTGGTGTTATATATTAATATTGGTTCTGGTGCTGTATTGGTTTGATTTCCGGACCGGTTGAAGGGCCACGAATGCACATAGTACCTTCCTCAGTTTGTTTTTAATGTCAGATCCAGCTTCTATTTCGGGGCTAATAACACTTCCAAGATATGTGACAACGTTTCTAGTTGAAAGGGTTTTATCTTCTAGATTGACTGGTGCGGCCATGTTCAGTCATTGTTTCTGTTTTCTTATTGGTTTTTAGCACAACGGTCTGGCTGTACCGGCTAAGGCGGCAAGCTTTTATTTTGGATATATCTATGTGCTTTTCTCCTACAGACATGTGCTACATAACACTCGACCGAATGATAAGAGCCCAAGATCTATTAACTGTACCAGTGAAGAAGAAGAGTTTATGCTTACTCAATGTAATAAATCATCTGATAAAAGTAAATGTTTCTTACGCAAGTTTATAAAATTTAATCTGTGAAATTGTTCAGATTTATTGCTGGATCGTTGATTTTTTTATCTTATCCAGCGTGCGGAGAATTTCTAGACGTTGGAAATGGTGTCATTGAGTCTCCACTGTTTCCTGATCCATACCCTCCGCAAGCTGACTGTTCATGGCAGTTGGTTGCTCAATCTGGACATCGCATTCGCTTGACGTCTGAGTATTTTTCCATAGAACACCAGCCCGAGTGTTTGTACGTATTCGTCCATTTCATTGTTTTATTAACGTATTAATTTATTATTATTGTTGCACAGAGTGTAATAGTTGTCAGTAGGTACAAGTATATTTGTAACCCTCAATGTTTTCAAAGCTGGACAGCTTCGTGTTTTATACTAAAATGCGAAAGGTCGCACAACTAACAGGTCATTTTATTAACCTCTTTGGACGCATAGGCAAGTAGTTAGAGCAAGCTGTCTGTCAATCAGTGTCGTGGCAGTTTCAGTTATCAATTGCTAACAATTTCAACTATTTGAGCTTTGAAATCTGAGCCAGCTTTGCGAGGCAACCCACTTGTTCTGAAAACGCTGTGGACCAAGTGCCCATCATTAGGCTATAAGTGGACATCTCTGCTGTCGGCCAGAAAGGGACACTCACTTCTTTCGTCAATCATAAATGGTTGTCCAAAATTGAGAGGATGTCTCCGTCATGTAGATTTAGTATGCAAGGGGGAAACAACCATATTATTCTCCCGCGGAAATTATTGGATACAACAATACGAATAACTGGGTCGCCATAGCGCATCAGATAAAACCACCTATCAGTGTCAGTGTAATTTTCCATCATCCTTATGTCTGCTGCACATTTGTAGGAAATCGTCTCAACTTCTGCTGTAATGGCTCATTATCCATATATACTATAATGTAGGTCAAAGCGGTAACCATGGCTCTGAAGTGGTTGAGTATACAGAAATTCACACTCAATGAAAATACTAAAGAAAATTTCAGCTGACTGTATAGGGCTGAAATGGCTTGTCACTTTGAGCACATCCTGAATGACGCATTTAGTATTTATTTTTGTAACAGAGTAAATGGGAGTACAAGGCAATGAACGTTCACCTTGCTGATACAACAGTGTTAGAGGAAGGACAGACTTAGAGTGTAGACATCATCAGTACCATAAGAGAAGCAGGTCGTATAGATTACTTGGAAACAGTTGATAAATCTACATCCCTATCTAGAGGGAAGGAGATGGGGGTCAAAATGGGAAATGTCAGACACAAACAGTTTGTTAAAGGCTGTGGACATTTGTTTCATCAATACAGAGCAGATTCTTCCTCTCGCCTTCTTTCTAGATGTTCTGTTGTAGAAGACTTTGTATACTGTGGAGTTTGGATGCATTCTTTATTAAGGGGCAGAACCACTTCATTCTTGTTTCTCAATGTAATTAAAGCAAGGTTCTGTGCCAACTTTCTTTCTTATGCTGAGATGGACACCAGAGGTTAAACAAAACGTGGAAGACCCAAAACAACCTGCAGAAACACAGAAGAACATGAACTGAAAGAAATGAATCACAGCTGGAACACAATACAGAGCACGGTCAAGAATAGAGAAGAATGACATGCCTTTGTTGCTGTCCTAAGCGCCAGGGACTTCACAGGCTAGAAAGAGAGAGAGATTCTACCAGCTTTTGTGAATATAAAAGCTTGATTCCCAAATGCTTAAAATTCTCAACCTGTTATTATTTGTTCCATGTATAATTTAGATGACTGTTGGTATTGTCAAGTGGTACAAGCTCTATGGTTACATTTTTAAGTGCCTGGAAGTGGAATTACTTCCTCTGGTTCTAGTATGCTTAAATCTAATTCTATTCACTGACTATTTAACTCTTACTAGATGCTTGGTACTTAGCTTATTTAATTATGGAGGGAAGTTAACAGAGGAGGAAACTGACTAACCCAACCTCTAAATGATGGAGCCTAGAGCTGTGAGGTTTCTAACACTTTAGAACTCTGCGACATTATATGTTGTGGTAATATCTTAGTTGTTTTGTCTACTCACTTTTACTAGGAAAAAATCAATCATAGGTGCCTTGACTATGTCTGAATCCATAGCGGGTGAACGGGAAAAAAATCTCTGCCATGACTAGTTTTCTTTTATTGTTTCATGTCAATGTACAGGTTTGGCACTGATAACATAATGTCGAGAGAAGGGTAATCAAAGTGGAAGTCTGAAAACGAGTAAAGTAGAAGAATACACTTGTTGCACTATTTCATTTATATTTTAATTATGCCCGTTTGGTGCCGGGACCCACAATGGAAGCAAAGAATAGTACCACTGCAACCTACAAGGCATTTAGTAAGAGGTAACTAATGTAGGACCTAGGGAAGCTACCCTAGTAAATAAAAACATCGCAGAAATCGGATGTGCTGGCCTACTTGTAGGGGCATAACTGGCACAACCAACATACTATCACTCTTAGGTTCAGATCACATACAAATCACACATCATGGTTAACAAGTGGTTGATATGGAGCGTTTGAAGGAAAAGAAGAAAATATTTTAATTATTTTGGAAAATAATTCTTGCAGATATCTTCAAGATTAGAAATAATCTGCAATTTTAACAGTACACTGAAACTCAAAAATGTATTGTTCCGCAGATGGGATTATTTGGCAATCTCAGATGGAGCAAGTGGAGAGTTTGGACAAGCAGTTTATTGTGGAAGTGAGGAATTGAACTTCCTATCTGAGTCAAATGTCACCAACATTTACTTTCATTCTGATGTCAGTGGCTATGATGTTGGTTTCAGAATTTTTTATGGTAACTTCTGCTGCTTTTAAATATTTATTTAGTTGTAGTTTCCTAATGTGGGCATCTGTAGCTTAAGCGGACGGAGCTCGATCTGTAGCTTAGCGTGCAGGAGCTCGATCTGTAGCTTAGCTGCAGAGCTCGATCTGTAGCTTAAGCGGCACGGAGCTCGATCTGTAGCTTCAGCGGACGGAGCTCGATCTGTAGCTTAAGCGGCAGGAGCTCGATCTGTAGCTTAAGCAGTACGGAGCTCAATCTGTAGCTTAAGCGGCACGGAGCTCGATCTGTAGCTTAGCGATGGAGCTCGATCTGTAGCTTAAGCGGTACTGAGCTCGATCTGTAGCTTAGCGACGGAGCTCGATCTGTAGCTTAAGCGGTACAGAGCTCGATCATAACCTAAGCGTACCTGGTTCAAATTTCGCGGCAGGCAGTTTAGAAGCAAATTTGTTCCTGTGGCTTTTAACGAACTGTAAAAATATACCTCATGATTCAGAAAGCAATGGCAAACTAATGAACATATAAGTTGTACCTAGAAAATCGATGACTGTGATACTGTGGTTGATAGCGAAGTCCTGTAAAGGATATGCCACAATTTTCATTATCAGTTTCCTAATGCAAGAGAGTAGCTGGGCAAGCACATATATTAGCTAGAAATCAAGTTATCAAACTGTTACATGTTGAATAGTTTTAAACGGCAATTTATTTAGTATTGCCGCAGCCTCCCAATGGTTTTCTCCAGATTTGGTCTGGTCCAGTCTGACCACCTCAGATTTGTAGATTTTCGTGCACCGCTGAATAGTTTTAAAATTAATTTCGTCATCATCAAGTAGCTTGTCCCTTCAGGAACTTCCCACCCATGACAGCAGTCCTGAAAACTCTCTGTTCTGTGCATGTGCAAGTTGGCTGGCGTCAGCAGCAGTCATTCTCAGATCATCAATGATATCTTGCACCTATTATGTTAAACTAATTTACAAAATTTAAGTTCCAACTCTCAATTCTAACATTCAGTTCTAACATATGCCAGCAAGAGTTGAAAAATAATTAAAGATATAAAACAGTAAGTTAAATGAATTTTGGAAACATGTCTGCAAAAAATAATGAACATAAAATGGGAGAAATCAGGAGAGATGATGAAATTAGAGAAACGTCTGGTCAACCATTATTGATTGATTGACTGATTGGACCATCATCATTGTACTTCGGTGAATAACCATGTATGCTCCGATTTCTTTCTTACACAGGAAGATCTCAGCTGCAGTGCACGAACTCCATAGCACCGGCGAGAGTCTCAATGTAATTTTGAAGATGGTGTAGATAATTTTGCAGGAATTTTATTTTAAGTCTTTTCAAATGAATTTTGCCCGGCAGCGGCTTTCCAGCCTGCTCTTTTCGATTTTGAACTGCCATGGTTTCTTTTACGTGCTCAAATTGAACACGGGACCTACGTTTTATCGTCACAGCTGTTTTTTTTTTTTTTTTTTTTCGTCCGTCCGCTTTCAACTCAGACGAAGTTCCATCTCTGAAACTGATTTTTGCGTGAAAATCTGTTTTTCCAATTTCTTACAATGGCAGCAGTGTGCACATTGTAAATTACTTTACACTGGCAGCCGTGTGCTCAATGTACTCGTAATTAGTATTCCTCGCCATACAGGCAGATTTTCTCCGACTTCAGAGGTACTCACGTTATCGTCCTGAGTAAGACCAGGGGACTCGAACAAATGCCGGACAGTAGGTTCGAACCCGAGCTATGAGGCGTCTCACAGCTAGCAGGCCGAGCTACTATCAACTACTCTAGGCAGTCCCCCATCACAGCTGTTATAAGTAAGAGTAGATGGAGATACATTGATTACATTCTGAAAAGAAATGATTAAAGTATCACAACACCTGCTTTGAATTTGGAGGCAAATTGTTCAAGTAAGAAAGGACACCTAGGAAACCTTGCAAAAACTTTACTGAGAAATATTGGATTCAATTTCTAGAAAAATTTAACGTGTTGCCCAGGATGAAGCGGTATGGAGAAATTTCTTGCAGGCCCTATGTAATTTCTAACGGTACTAGAGGAATATAACAGTGTTAAATATCTAAGGTAATTTGTTATAATTGGTGCTTTTGTTTCAGTTGTTGTGTGTAATATTACTTATTGTAACTTGACTTTTCTTTAGTAACAAACACAGTTAAATAAAATTATCTCTCTCTTTTTTCTACCCTACTCTATCTGTCGTACTATTCTAATCTCTCCATCTTTCAGTAACCCAAATAATTAAATGTTGCAAACAATGCCCCAACTCAAATGGGCAGAAGTATGGACAGAGCCGATATCATCAATGCGTACGCTCTCAATTATGTGACATGGGCACGTCTCAGACACTGGAACGAGTTCGAGAATTAGGCGTTAAGTGGGTACATGCCAGACAGTGTCGTCTTCGTGGTAGAGAGAGAAGATATAGTCATCAACTTCTCATGGGTACGGTGAGCAAATGGACTTTAGGATGGCTGCTGCAGCGGAGGACAGAGCATGCGTGGGAATGCCCAATGTGCCGTGACGTCGATCGCATAACATAATATAACATAACATTAAATGTTGATAAAATAAAGAGCAATAATTTTTCTCCCAACATTATGCTAGTGCCAAACCTAGATGCCGACGTCAAATGATAAAAAAAAACTGGTCACGACAGAGATGAAGGGCCTATGCAGAATGCTGGGGGTATCAAAAAGAGACCGGCTTATAAATGAGGAGATCAGGAAGAAAGGGGATACAACATCATTACTGAACTTCATTAAGAAACTAACTTCATCAAGAATCAACAAATTAAATAGTTTGGCCACATAAGCAAATTACCAACAGTATCGAGTTTTTGATACACAAAAACCACATGCACAGAATAAATCCTGCTTGGGAAACACAGACCCTAAAGCCCACCCTGTAGTCATGTCCATCATACATACACCAGCTAAACAAAAACATGGCCTCAAAGGGCAATGTTACTCTGATACAGTGGATACAAAGAAAAAGGCCTTCCATGCAAAAAGTGAACCACAGAAATAACAGAGGCAGGGAAAAACATTATTTCTGAAGCGCACACAAAAGCCTGTTTTAGAAATCTATTCTTATCCTTATTCTTCTTCTTTGCGTTGTTCTTTACGACCAATTTTAATCACTCTTTGTGATATGTTTGATCTTTGCCAAGAACGTGTATATGTTGCACATTGGTTTGGTAGGCCTCTAAACGCATAGACTTCTACACTATTAGGACACATGCATCCGATTTCAGCCAAACCTCCTTAGTCGCCTCTTACGACATGCGTGGCAGGTAACAGTTGGTTCTATTCTTTACACCCCAAATTTGGGCCCGGTAACCACTCAGGCGATTCTTATCCTGATACTTTGAGACAAAACAGGATTAGAGATAAGAAGAAGCATAACTAATTATGCGTGTTTATTGAATTTTAACTTCAGTGTTTATCTTTCCTCAACATCTTTTCCCACTTATCAATTTTTCAGAAGCCATACCACCACAACCTATTCATAAAACGACATGTAACATTACGATGACAATGGAGGGCACGATAACATCACCAGACTATCCTTTGCGATATCCTTCGGGAATGGATTGTTTTTACAGCTTACAGGTAGTAATATAACTATTTTTATATTTGTAAATCTATGAACCTGTAATCATTTATATATTTATTTCTTCTTTTCTCAATCCTGTTTTGCCTCACAGTATCAGGATTAGAGATTTCTAGAACTGGCTTTTGTGTGCAATTCATAAACAGTGTTTTTCGCTGCCTCTGTTATCGCTGAGGTCCACCTTTTGCTTTGACAGCCTTTTGCTTTGTACCCGCTTTATCGGAGTATCATTGCTCTTTGAGGCACACTGTCTTGGTAATCTGCTTATGTCGTCGAACCATTTAATTTGTTGTTTCTTGATGAAGTTCAGTGCTGATGTTAAACCCACTTTTTTCTTGATGCCTTTATTTCTAAACTGGTTTCTTCTTGATACTTCTGATTCTGCGTAGACTTCATCTCTGTCTGGACTAGTTTTCTTCCATTGTTTGATGTCTGCGTCCTGGTTTGGCATTGATAGTATAATGTATATATATATTATTAGTTTTATGCATATATTAAATTTTGATGTGTTTTTGAAACTTATCATCTTTTGTCTATTTAGGCTTTTCCAAACTACCATGTCATCTTGGAATTCACAAAGTTTCATGTAGAGACTGCACCATGTGACTTTGATAAACTGGAAGTGTACGATGGAGACATTGTGGGTATGAACTTGAAGGTTTATCTATCTGTCTGTCTGTCTGTTCGTCCGTCCGTCTGCCCGCCAGCCCGCCCTCCGCCTGTCCGTCCGCCCATCTATCTTAATCTAACCTAACCTACCATCATCCATCCATCCATCAATCTATCTATCTATTTTCTAACCCTGCTTTGCCTTTCTGCATCAGGTTGATAAAATAGACACCTGGAGCGAGCCTCCATATGCGCTTTGTACAAGGTGGAATTTAGTGTCTCGGATGTTCTGTAGATCCATCGTTTACGTGGTCATTCTCTGCGTCTGCTGTCGTTGTAGCTGAGTGCTAGTATTCTTTGTGGAAGATTTTTCTTGTGGTAACCTTGATGTGTGTCCAAACCATTTGACCTGTTGTTTCTATCTGAATACCTATTTCTTTCTACCTAGAAATGTTTCTTGAAATTGACGTGGTCATACATGTGGCCACACACCCAGACTACCTAAAAACTAAGCTATGGGGAAACCTGATAGACTTGAAGTTGATTGCCTAGTTTGTGGTCTACACTTAACTAAGCGCATGACCAGAGATCACCGAAGAAGAAGATATTGTTGCTGTGGAGAATTGCAGAATGCTGGGAGTATCAAAAAGAGACAGGTTTAGAAATTAAAACATCAGGAAAAAAGTGGGTACATCAGCACTGAACTTTATCAAGAAACAACAAATTAAATGGTTCAGCCACATAAGCAAATTACCAACAGACAGTTTGCCTCAAAGAGCAATGCTACTCCAATACAATGTATACAGGAAAAAAATTATCTGTAGACCTCCTATAACAAGATTGTTCATGCTGCAAAAGTTCACTAAATGTTCCCAATTATCATTCTTCACACCACATCCATGTTTTCCCATAGTTCTGTAGCTGTGGGAGTTATCTTGTCCAACTTTTGCATTGAGGTTTCCCATAATATTAACATCATGACATGGTGATTTTTCTAACTGTGTGTGCAGATTTTCATAGTAGAATCTTTTTTTGCAACTTCACTATCACTAGTTGGTGTGTAGCATTGTAGAATGGTGATATTCATACTTTCTTCTTCTTTTGTCGTCACACTGCTACCGGGTTGTTTGCCCAGTGTCGTGGTTTTCTGTTTTTGTCTTGCGCTGTTCTGGTGGCTTGTGTGATTGTTATCTTTGCTCTTTCACAGGATTCTGCTACGCCATCTAACCATCTTTTTGGTGGTCTTCTCTTGCCTTCTTTCCTGATGTTCTGTTGTAGAAGACTGCATCATTACAGTATACACTGTGGAGTTTGGATGCATTCTTATTAAGTGGCCAAACCACTTCATTCTTTGTTTCTCTATGTAATTCAAGCACGGTTTGTGCCAACTTTCTTTCTTATGCTGATGTTAGTGATTCTGCACCTACCCTTTAATCTGATCTTAATCAGGCAGCTACTGATGGGTTTCAATTCTAACAAGCATTTTTCCACGCCTTGTCCTAGGATGACTACTACTTCTTCATGGTGTTGGTCATCATCTCGTCACGAAAAAAGAAATGTTTCACCTGTTATAGTGGTATTTTCCATTGCCTGTTCCTCTGCTCTCGCTAATCCCTAAAACATGTAAATTACATCTTCTCATTTCTGATGTTATCTGCAAGAGTTTTCCTGCTTCATACATTGTTATTACATTTCAGAATTCACTTCTGGTTTTGGTTTTGACATTCAGGACTTCCATTCTTGGGAAAGTCGCTGATATCTACAGATTGATAACTAGCATGGAAATGTGCAAGTGATGTTGGCCAAACCAGAATTACCAGGTCTGGAAAAAACTGTTCATGGCCGATGCTTCTGTACTGCTACCTCGTAAACAAAACAGTGATGTGTAATATATTACAGATTACTTATGGGTCCTGTGAACGTTTCTGCTCCCCTTAAATTAAAATACAGAATGAAAACTATAAATCCAGTGAAATGAAAATCATGAGATATCCTTTACAGGACTTGACCATCAACCACAGTAAAAGAGTCATTGATTTTCTAGGCACCACTCATACATTCAGTAGGTTGCCATTGATTTCTGAACCGTGAGGTCTATTTTTACCTTTTGTAAAAATCCAAGGAAATAATTTGCCGCTGCGGAGTTTGAACCAGGTACGCTTGGGTTGTGATCGAGCACACTACCGCTTAAGCTACAGATGCTCACAATAAATCCCTTAGGGACAAAAAAAACCCAATAAATGCCCTAAAATGGTGGAAAATGTTCTGTATCCAAAATGACAACTGTATCAGAAAAAGGGGCAAATCATAAACATGCTTTTTGGCACAAGCGACAATCACCGGCTGAGAAGTGTTCAATAAAGAATGAATAATGTTCAGTAAGAGAAAGAGTGGAAGATGTCTGGACTATCAGGTCAGACAAACCCAAGCATCACTCAAGGCTAATATTCGGATGAGCCTATCCTACATCTTAGGTGCCTAAGAGGTGGAGCTCAACATATTCACATTCTCGGCGCAAACCACCCAGATAATAAAGAGAGGTTATCTTGGTTGAGAACGAAGAAGAAGATGGATACGCGATGTTATCTCACTAAAGAGTCTAAAGCCGAAAAATTGACTTCATTGCACTTGGTTTTATCCCATATGGTTCTGTCCCTTTCTGCAGAAATGGCATGCCACCTGCCGAGAGTATTGTACAAACTCCGTAGCTCTGACAACAAAAGGACCTCTGAAAATGCACTTTTGAACAGAACAGTGCAGTCTGGATTTGAACCCGTGACCTTTAGAATGCAAGACAAAGGCGTAACAATTTAGCCACAGAAACCCCCCTGATTATCTCACTTCAGTTATCAAGCTTCTACAATAATGTATGTATATATGTATATTTATATCTGTCATGACAGACTCCAACACACTGTTGGGAATATTTTGTGGTGCGGACATTCCAGTTACTTTGACATCTGAAACTAGCAGCATGACTTTGAGATTTATATCGGACACAAGTCTTCAGACTCAAGGATTTAGCGCTCTGATACGATTCTTACCAGGCGAGGCAGCAACTACATCTACATTATTACCACCACCAACGTCAACAATAACAGCAACACAGATACCATTGCTGCCAGACACTAGCACACAGGAACCTGTTAGCAAATCTACAACAAAGGATTTTACAGAAATATATAAGAAAGGTATGGGTGTGTGTATACATATATGTATGTGGGTTTACATATTTAAATATATGAAAATATATATATGTAATATTATGTATGTACCTCTGAAGTAATAGTAAAGTTCTCCTGAATGGCTAGGGACACTGGTGATAAGGAAAGCAAGCCTTCATGTAAAAAATCAGTCACATGCACCAAAGTTGGTGCCATGACTATGTCTGAATTTGTAACAGTCAATAAAAAAATAATAGCATGTGTGTATGTACAACACTTATATTAGAGTCCACCCCCTACACCCCTTCCAAATTTGTTTTTTTTAGATGGACCATTTTTACGTGTAAAACCCTTAAGGGGTGCATCAGTTGTGTATTTTTTTAAAATTGTTTCTATTTAACACATACGGCTTCCACAAGAAATTTCTACTGTTGCTGTTCTGTTGCTTTCTACTAATTGTGTCCCATGTCAGGTCATAATTTTTCAACGCTCTTTCTCTCTCTCTCTCACGATCACTGCCCAGACCAATGTACCAGATCTCCACATAAATTCTGTTCATATGGAAATCTGATTCATGCAGCCTTAGCATTGGTGTGTTTTACGTCACATAATCAATAGTATCAATTATCAAATGCAAACATGTCACCATGAACACTAAAAAAGCATTGTAAACACAATCTTTCTCCTGCATTATGCTATCAGTACCAAACCTGGACGCTGACATCAAATGAAAGAAGAAAATTAATCCCGACAGAGATGAAGTGGCTACTCAGAATTCTTGGAGTATCAAGAAGAGACCGGTTAGAAATAAAGACAGAACAAAAGTGGGTACAACATCAATACTGAACATCAGCAAGAAACAGCAGATTATATGGTTTGGATACATGAGCAGTTAACCAACAGACATTGCTCCTCAAAAAGCAATGTTACTTCGATACAGTGGATACAAAGCAAAAGGTGATCCATGCAAAAGATGGACCACAGAGACAGTTATTGACATTATTTATAAAGTACACAAAGAAGCCCTAGTTTGATAGCCTATTTATTCATTAAGCAGAAGTTAATTCAGATTGTTTTTATTGTTCCCAGGATGCAACATAACGATCACAGCCACTTCCTCAAATATCAGCTCTCCAGATTTTCCTCTGCATTACCCATATGACATCACATGTGTTACTAAACTTAGAAGTGATGTCAACAGTACCTTCCTGATTAGATTTTCTAACTTCAGCATTGAAGAAGATGAAAACTGTGACTATGATTCTCTCAGCATTTATCAAGGTCATCCTCTAATTACTTTTACCGTAGTTAGTATTATATCTAATAACAAAATGTTTAGTGACTGTTTCAGCCAACTATAGTGTGATATACGCCAAAGCTCTGTGACCTCTGTAGCCACCCATTTCAATGGAACTGACCATTTGGGAGCTCGCGATGTCCAGGTCACAGCCATCCGATCTTGTTCCTCTGATAATCTAAGTCGATTTGTGCTTGAGAATCATTTTATTTCGTTATATGATACCTTGAGACCTCATGGACTCAACACACTACATTCCTAGGCTTCTTAGTACTTTCTTTTCTCATACTCTATATTCTATATGTGTATATGTTCAATGTATATAAGTTATACATATATATATTTGATTTTTTATTGTTTCTGTGCTTGTTTCCACTTCTAGTTTTTAAAAATTTATTTTGTAATTCGATTTTAGTCACAGATTTTAGGACCATTGGTATGTTTCTGTCGTAGGCTATATGTAGTGTGCTGTGAAATTTGTCTCTCCTGTTGCATCGTTTGCTTGATAAAGGCCTTTTGGTCAAAATGTTACTGTATATTGTTGTTGTTTTTGTATTTGATAAAACTACAGTACTTTGTTATTACGTGTTTCACCATTGCTACATAGTTTTACTGTAGTCTTCCTCTATATCGATACTATCTAATTGCATGCTATCTGGAGGTATCTGTAGCATCAAGGTCAGCTGCTCACCTCTTGTTCCAAAGGTGCTTGGCTCACTCCCTTGTGGAGCCATCTGGATTTTGTCCAGAGATTTCTGATCTCAGTATAGGTGAGATCAAGTTCCTAGTCCTATTGGAGATGGATGGTAAACAGTAGTTCCCGTGTTCAAGTTGAGCACGTAAAAGAACAATTGGAAGTGCAAAATCGAGAAGAGCAGGCTGCAATCCCGCTGCCCTGACAAAATTCTTTAGAAAAATAAAAACAAAAAAAGATTCCTGCAAAAAATATTCACCATCTTCTAAATTACATTGGTTTGTGCACTGCTGCTGAGATCTTCCTTTGTAAGAAAGAGATTAGAGCACACATGGTTACTCACCGAAGTGCAATGATGATGGTCCTATCAATCAATCAGCCAATACTATCTGAGATAGAGACAGTGACGACATGTGATCAACCGATACGCAGTAATTATAATGAACAAATGCCCACTAGCAGTTAAGCACTCAACTAGACTATTTTTTGTGAGAGCTTTGTTTTATACTGAAAGAATTGTACATACTAGTGTATTTACTATTGTATAGAGCATCTGATTTATATAGTGTGAAATATGTTTTACAAATTTGTAAGTTAAATTCCTTCCATCTGATGCAGTTATGAAATTGAATATTACAAAGGAGAAATTGTACAGTGTTCAGATTGGAAATTGACCTACATAAAATATACTAGATTCTTCTTCATCGAATGCTCCATATCGACCACTTGCTAACCACTTTGTGTGATTTGTATGTGATCTGAACCTAAACATTGTACGTTGTGCCGGTTATGCACCACCACGTAAGCCAGCACATCCGATTTCTGCGATGCTTTTTATTTACTAGGTAGCTTCTCTAGGTCCTACATCAGTTGCCTCTTACGAGATGTCTTGTAGCGGTACTATTCTTTGCTTCCCTTGCGGGCCTCAGCACCACATGGGCGAAATATACTAGATGCTTGATGTTGTTGTTGCTTTGAGCAAATAGGAATTTTGGGTTTCACCCTTTTTCCATGTTTGAGGGGGTTGAGGGGGAGAAGCTACTAAGTGCTTCTTCTTCTTCTTTGCGTTCATTCTTACGACCAATTTTAATCACTCTTTGTGATATGTTTGATCTGTGCCAAGAACGTGTATATGCTGCACTTTGGTTTGGTAGGCCCCTAAATGCATAAACTTCTACACGTTTAGGACATGTGCATCCGATTTCAGCCAAACCTCCTTAATCGCCTCTTACGACATGCGTGGCAGGTAACAGTGGTTCTATTCTTTATACCCCAAATTTGGACCGTGGTAACCACTCAGGCGAGCTAAGTGCTTAAGATTGATGTATTTTAACTATAAACCATTTTACTCAAACTAAAAGTAAGTTCATTGAATGACTACAAGCATCAACAATTTGCAGAATCACACTTATCTTCGTTCTGGGGCACATGGGTGCCGTTGACAATGAGAGGTAGACAGTCTGACTGGCTCTGCCACCATATCAGCCGGCCAGTCAATGGATAGAGCTGATATTTTGAACGCCCACATAGAGTGTGGCCGCAAAGAAGATTTTCATTTAATCCAATCCACATCAACTACTAGATTGCTGGAGCTGGGTTTGAAGATTGGAGTAGCAAGAAAAGAACAACATAACAGGTATATGAGTAGGGTCATCAATCAAAATTGAACTGGTACAGTCAGTCGCTGGATAATGTTGGAGATATTGCGAAGGAGATCGGAGCACCTATGGACATGTCCGGAGTACAATGAAGATATTCCAAACTGAAACTGAAACTAAAAATAAGTTTAGACAGACATTATAATGTTTGTCAATATTGTACAATTGTAATGTAAGACTTTTATATCAGTACAAACAACATGGGGCAAAGTAGATGATGGTATAGCTATATAGAAAATAACTACGAAAAGGTACAGAATCTTTTGATGAGAAACTTAGAAGATAGACTACGAAATGAGGACATCAGAAGCAGAGTGGGTATAAATTCATGCACCAAATATATTGAAAGACAACAAATGCAGTGGTTTGGACATTTAATGAAAATGGAATACAACCAACCACCAATAACAGCATACAATAAAAAAGATCAGGTACTGCTAAGGAAAGACGAAGAAAAGATGGATAGACAATATCAACAATATTCATGAACACGTATATGTTTTTCCACTGCCCTTGTTAAATGTCCATGCCTCACACCCATATGTAAGTAAGTGAATAAAGGAACCCTTTCATACCTTGTGGTATATAGGGCAATACAGTGTTAGGTCTATATTGTTCATTGATACGATGTGATCAGCATCACGCCGGCTGCCTTTACTTTATCAGAGCATTCTGGCACCCAATTGAGGCTGGGTCGACCAGAGAGTCATCGCGTCGGGAAAAATTCCATGCCCACTTCGGGAGTTGAACCCAAACCACCAGCCTTGAGAAGCTAGTTCACTAACAACTACGCTACCGCAACTCTCACACCCATATGCTGCCACTGAAAATATGCATGCCCTTAGTATTCCGATCTTTGTTTTTCTATCAGTTCCATTCCATACTGTTTTTAGTTGTTTAATATTTTTTAAGGCCACATTTGTTCTTTTTCTTCTTCTTCTTTGAATGCTCCATATCTTCCACTTGTTAACCACTCTGTGTGATCTGCATGTGATCTGAGCCTAAGAGTGATTGTATGTTGTGCCAGTTATACACCTACAAGGAGGCCAGCACATCCGATTTTTGCAACGCTTTTTTTTTTACTAGGGTAGCATGTCTTGGCCCCTACCTCAGTTGTCTCTTACGGCATGCTTTGTAGGTTGCAGTGGTACTATTCTTTGCCTCCCTTGCTGGTCCCGGCACCACACGAGTGGTTTGTTCTTTTAATTTCCTTATCCTCTTCTTCTTCTTCTTTGCGTTCGGTTTCGTATGCTCGTCTAAATCATGAGATGGGTTGCCTCTATGAAGTTGAATGTCAGTTGGAGTTCTTCGAGAGTTCCCATAGCTTGGTCTGTAAGCTTTGTTCATGAGGCCATGTTTCATTTCGTTGGTGTATGTATGATGGACATGACTGCAGGATGTGCTCTGGAGTCTGTGTTTCTGTCTGGCATGCACACTGTGCAGTCTGAGCAGGCTTTATTCTGTGCATGTGGCGGTTGAGCCTGCAGTGACCTGTTCTTAGGCGAAAGATTGTTGTGTGCTGTTTTCTGTTTAGTCTGCTGATGGGATCTTGTGGGTGTTTGCTGTGGGTTTGTTGCCTCCATACCTCTTTGTACTTTCTTTTGATATGTGTCTTGATTTCTGGTAGTGATACTGGGTGTTTCTGTTGTGTAAGTTTTGTTCCCTCCTTAGCCAGCATGTCTGCTCTCTCATTTCCTGGAACTCCACAGTGGGCTGGTATCCACTGGAGAATAATTTTGTTGTGTTCTGAGAGCTTGCTTAGCTGTAGTGTTAGCTCTCTTTCCATGTTATCTTGTGGTTCCCTTTGTGTGACCTGCAGGACTGACAAGCAGTCGCAAAGGAAGACAAGTTTGTTGTTTTGGATGTTTCTTTGCTGCAGTATTTTGAGGCATCCACAATTGCCTGTTGTTCGGCTCTAAAATTTGTTGATAGTTCTCCAGTGGCACTTGAATTTGTTAGTGTAGTGCCATCTTGGAGTATGATGATGGTTCCAGCCCCTCCTTTCCTCGCTGTCGTGTCTGATGATCCGTCTGTGTATATATGGGTCCACTCGGGATGGGGGTATGAGGTGTCAATGTGTTCTAGTGTCTTTGCTCTCAAGATGGGACCTGTTTCTTCACCCTTTTTGTATACATTTGGAATTGTTGTTATCACTGTGAAGTTGGGCTGTAGGTCTGTGTTGTTGAATGGTACTATCATTTCCCAGGTTGCTGGGTCTTTTGAGAGGATGTCCATGTTTTTGCAGAGAGTGATTTTGACAAGTGATGGAAGCTGTGTCTTTTTATGCGGTTTTGGTTGGTTCGTTGATTGTTTGGTGCATGGGGTTATTTTCTGTGCGTTTGAACTTTTCTGATAGTGTGAGTATTTTTGTTCCCTGCGTCGTCCCAGGCTCTCAATGCCAGCAGTTGCTTCTAGATCTTTGATTTGTGTACTTCTCAGACCTTCGGTGATGATTCTGAGGCCTGTGTTCTGTATTTTATCTAGCTTGTATAGATTTGTTTGTGCTGCGGTTGTGTAGGCTCCTGTGCCATACTCCAGTTTTGGACGTACATATCCTGTGTATATTTGGCGTGTAGTGTTTGCATCTGCGCCCCAGTGGGTTCCTGCTAGTTTTTCATGAGTCTTAATCTTATTGTGGCTTTCCTTTGTGTTTCTTCTATGTGGGGACCCCATGTGAGTCTTTTGTCGAATTTTATTCCTAGATAGGTAGGATTGTCCTCCTTTGGTAGTGGTTTGTTGTCCAGGTATAAGTCGACTTGTTCAGGTTTTGTAGAGAGTGAGAACAGTGTTGACACTGTCTTGTTTTGGTTTATTGTGATTTCCTTATCCCATTTCCATCTTTTGTTATCAGGGAACCGATATCTAAAAGTATACAACTCTCATATGTTTTTAATATTCTAGTTCTTTAATACATTTTGATACTGACAGCATATTATTGCATTTTTCTTCATACTGGCCTAGATGGAACAAACAAATCTGAAACAAATCAGCATCTCTTACGACGAATGTGCGGACAACAATTAGAAAATCCTATTTTAAGCTTTGAAGGTCATGGTTTGGATCTTGTCTTCAAGTCTGACTCATCCACAAGTGATGTTGGATATTACGCACATGTTCTTATAGCGCCTCTTGTCCAAGGTAAGAAAGCTGAGACTGTCTTGGCAAATATCTTTAACTATTTCAATCATTCAGGTGCCGTGCCTGCCGGCGTGAGCGATCGTGTCTCTCCACAACTTTCTTTGTTTGGTGCATGTAATCAGTTCTGACGTCAATCTTTTGTCGAACCATGATGTCAGGCCATCCAACATCTTCTCCCTCTGTCTTCCACGATCTCTCCTTTCCTGAATTTGACCTATAGTCACCAAATGTTCTAAGCCTTCTCTTCACATTATATGCCTGAAGAACCTTGATTGTCTGATTCTTATTCTTTTGATAAGGTTTCTCTGTGTGCAGGCCTGATTTAAAACCTTCACATTTGTTTTCTTTGCTGTCCATGGAATTTTCAGCATTCTTCTGTAGAACCACATCTCTGTTGCTTCCAATGATTGTATTGATTGTTTGTTCATTATCCATGATGCACTGCTATACATAAGTATCGAAAAAGGGTGGAGACTACAGTAAAACTTGGAAAAATAGGTAAACACGTAAAACAAAGTACTACAGTTTTACAAAATACATAAACAGTGACGATAAACAGCAACGTTTGACCAAAAGGCCTTTATCAAGCAAACAATACAACAAGAATGACCAATTTCGAGGAACACTACAAATGGACGATTACATGTGGAAACATAAACCTATCTGATGAAAATCTGGGAATAAAAGCGAACAACGAAATGAGTGCAACACAAAAACCGAATATGGAAAGGAGAGGAACAATAAACAATATAGTGGATAAATGACACATATATGGAGCAAACACACATATAGATAACAAGGCATGAGATAAGACAGTACTAAGAAGCATAGGAATGTAATCGTTGAGTCAGAGGTCAAAGTGCCATAGAATGAAATAAACGGTTCTCCAGGGCGAATCGACTGCGATCATCGGAGGAACATGATCGGATGGCTGTGACCTGGACATCGTCAACTCCTGAATGGCTAGTATCATTGAAATGAGTGACCACAGGAGTCACAGAGCATTGGCGAATATCGCGTAAGTGTTGGGCGAATCGGTCACTGAGCCTCTTAACGGTTTCACCAATATAGGCCTTATGGCATCGTTTGCAGGTGATAGCATAGATGATATTGCGGGACTCACACGTGAAACTGTCTTGAATGGTATAGGTAGCTTTTGGAAAGAGACAGTACGGGTCTGTATTACATATGCACATGATTACAGCGCCGCAGCCACATTGGATGGTGCCAAAGTGACTCTGGATGTTAGGCTTAGGCGACTGGTACTAACAAATCCTTGAGGCTTCTGTCCCGTCTGTTCGCCACCAAAGGATAGTGTTGGAAGACTGAACGTGTCTCAGGATCAGACTGAAGAATAGGAGATGATGGAATAAGACCTTTTTCACCAGGGAACTATGATGGTGGAAAGTTAAGATAAGTTTAACCCTGTCAGACTTGGGGGTTCTAAGTATGTGAAGAGGGCCTCTGGCGGCAATTAGCTGAACCCGATGCATGGCAGATGTAAGCACATTCTCCGGGTATAGGCGCTGGCGAAGAAATCAAGCATCTCATGAGCTCTATCAAGAAAATCGTCGTCCTCGCTGCAGAGGTGACGAAGGCGTACTCTTTACCTTTCTTTCAACTCTTACGCCTTCGTCGCCTCTGCAGCGAGGGCGACGATTTTCTTGATAGAGCTCATGAGATGCTTGATTTCTTCCGCCAGCGCCTATCCGAGAATGTGCACATCTGCCATGCATCGGGTTCAGCTAATTGCCCGCCAGAGGCACTCTCTCACATACTTAGAAACCCCAAGTCTGACAGGGTTAAACTTATCTTAACTTTCCACCCTCATAGTTCCCTGGTGAAAAGGTCTTATTCCATCATCTCCTATTCTTCAGTCTGATCCTGAGACACGTTCAGTCTTCCAACACTATCCTTTGGTGGCGTACAGACGGGACAGAAGCCTCAAAGATTTGTTGGTACACAGTCGCCTCAAGCCTAACATCCAGAGTCACTTGGCACCATCCAATGTGGCGTCGGGCTGTAATACATGTGCATATGTAATACAGACCCGTACTGTCTCTTTTCCAAAAGCTACCTATACCATTCAAGACAGTTTCACGTGTGAGTCTCGCAATATCATCTATGCTATCACCTGCAAACGATGCCATAAGGCCTATATTGGTGAAACCGGTAAGAGGCTCAGTGACCGATTCGCCAACACTTACGCGATATTCGCCAATGCTCTGTGACTCCTGTGGTCACTCATTTCAATGATACTGGCCATTCAGGAGTTGACGATGTCCAGGTCACAGCCATCCGATCATGTTCCTCCGATGATCGCAGTCGATTCGCCCTGGAGAACCGTTTATTTCATTCTATGGCACTTTGCGACCTCTTGGACTCAACGCATTACATTCCTATGCTTCTTAGTACTGTCTTATCTCATGCCTTGTTATCTATATGTGTTTGCTCCATATATGTGTCATTTATCCACTATATTGTTTATTGTTCCTCTCCTTTTCCATATTCGGTTTTTGTGTTGCACTCATTTCGTTGTTCGTTTTTATTCCCAAATTTTCATCAGATAGGTTTATGTTTCCACATGTAATCGTCATTTGTAGTGTTCCTCGAAATTGTCATTCTTGTTGTATTGTTTGCTTGATAAAGGCCTTTTGGTCGAAACGTTGCTGTTATCGTCACTGTTTATGTATTTTGTAAAACTGTAGTACTTTGTTTTACGTGTTTACCTATACATAAGTATGGGTTCAATATAGCACTGGAGTAATCGTTTTGGCAATGTCATTGGTAGTGAGTTCATGCATAATGTGTTCTTCACTATAACTTTAACTATTTAGGAATGTAGAAATTCATATTAATTTAATGTGCCATAAATCTATGCATGTGTTTGTGTATCAGAAAGAAAGTTGGCACATAACTTTGCTTGAATTACATTGAGAAACAAAGAATGAAGTGGTTTAGCAACTTTATAAGAATGCATCCGAACTCTGCAGTATACAGTCTTCTACAGGGTGTTCAACTTAAAAGCAGCCCCAGTGATAAATAGAAATTTGCCAGGACGCATTGCATCTCGTCTATTTACTATTTAAACCGGTTTTGACTAGCTTGTCCTACGTCACATTTGTTCATCGCCCTTCCCACACTACAATTACACACCATCACTCAACCTTGACCTATACTACGTCATAACTGAACCTTCTCACTTCCATACATATGTGCCAGATTAGCTCCATTCACAGGCTGCTTTAATCTTGAACACCCTGTACAACAGAACATCAGGAAAGAAGGCAAGAGGAAGACCACAAAAAAGATGGTTAGGTGGCATAGCAGAATCCTGTCAAAGAGCAAAAATAACAATCGACCAAGCCACTAGAACAGCGCAAGACAAAAACAGAAAACCACGACATTGGGCAAAAGCCCAGTAACAGTGTGACGACAAAAGAATAAGTGTTTGTGTTTTCATTTTTTATTTTGTTATTATTCCTTTTTGTTGCTAATGGAACATTGAACTGAAACTTATCACAAATATGGATGCTAGTTTGTATTTTAACTCAGTGTTTCTAATGTAAAAGTGCTGAATTGTCACCTGTGTGTTGCCGTGGCTCTCAAGGGAGCAAAGAATAGTACCACTGCAACCTACAAGGCATGCTGTAAGAGGTGACTGATGTTGGATCTAGGGAAGCTACCCTAGTAAATAAAAAGCATTTTTGGGGGTCTCTGTGGCTGAGTGGTTAAGCCCTTTGCCTTGCGAGTCGAAGGTCATGGGTTCGAATCCGGACCGCAGCCTTCTGTTCACGAGTGCAGTTTTTCCAGAGACCCCTAGGATTGTTGCCGGAGCTATGGAGTTCGTGCTTTGTGCATTACTCTCGGCAGGTGGCGTGCCATTTCTGCGGAGAGGACCGAGCCATATGGGGTTAAACCCGGTGCAATGAAGTCAATCCTTTGGCTTTAAAACCCTTTATAAAAATCATCACAGAAATCAGATATGCTGGTCTACTGTAGGTGCATAACTAGCACAACGTACAATCGCTCTTAGGCTCAGATCACATACAAATCACAAGGAGTGGTTAACAAGTGGTCAAAATGGAGTGTTCCAAGAAAAAGAAGCTGAAATTGTTCCTAATACTATTGTCAGTTTTTAATAACAGTTTATGTAACTAAACTAATTTTTATAGATTTGAGTTTGTATCCCTAACTCTATATTCTTATTCCTATCCCATGCTCAATAAAAGCACCAAAAATATGTCTTTACTGCATGTAATACCGCTTCTTAGGGTGATGTAAGACAGAAGGGACATGAACCTGAGGAATTTAATGGCCACATGGCTAGTGCTATCGCTTCGAAACTGTTCAGATTCAGATTTGTTCTTTATGTCTCCAACAGAAAAAAATGTTTTGGCCTACATTACCTGGGAATAAACACAGGACACCAAAATGGAAACCATGCTTTAATCCAGTCGACCAGACTCTTCTCCCTTCTCAATAACCTTGGAAAATATTATCCAATGGGACACATTTGTAGATATGTAACTGATAAGGTTTCATGAACATATGTGTAGGCTTATTTTAAAACTTCATCATTTGTTCTCTTCACTGCCAATGAAATTTTCAGCATTCCTTTAAACCACATCTCTGTGGCTTCAAGCAATCTTATTTATTGTTTGTTCATTGTCCATGATTTGCTGCCATGTTATGTATATATATCTAGCAAAATGTAATATTGATTCTAATACTATATCCAGGATCCAGTTGTATGGCTGCATGTGGAAATGGAGGAAACTGCACAGAAATTCTGTTGGCAGATGGTGCTATAGATTGGATGTAAGTTCAGTTTAATTTATTTGTCAGATCATCATCACTGTGCATCGAATATATTAGTCTATAAATGCTCTAATTTCCTTCACCACAACTAGTGTGGCAACTAATGACATCAGTTCTTTGTTGGTTTACTAATTTTCATTGGCTACTAGCATAGTGGGAGAGCCTGTAGCTTAAGCGGTAGTGAGCTCGATCACAACCCAAGCGTACCTGGTTCAAACTCTACGTCAGGCAGTTTGGAAGCAAATTTATTTCCGTGGGATTTTTATGAAAGGTAAAATAGACCTATCCGTTGAAAAAGCAATGGCAAACTACTGAACGTATAAGTGGTGCCTAAAAAATCAATGACTCATTTACTGTGGTTGATGGTTACTTCCTGTAAAGGATATGCCACGATTTTCTTCTTCTTCTGCATTCTCACTAGATTGGGATTTCGGATTCTCTAATAAAGGCAACCGTCTGCCTCAGATTATCAGTCACGCCATACAGTTTGTCTTGGACGCTGGTGTAAGTGGGCCACCTCTTTCTTCTCAAGTCTGCGTACTGGGGCCAGTTTTGTAGGATATAATTCCTATGATTTCTGCTTCCCGTTTGTGCCGACCTCTTCCCGCAGTAAGTTTTGGCCACCTCGTGATGGTAGGTCTGACATTCTTACTGTGTGGCTAAATCTCCGAGACAGATTGGCGACTGTAGAACCCGTTATCCCATTCCTCATTGTGAGGGTCGTTGCACCATGTTATGCGCCTTACGGCCTGGTGCATCCGTTTTCTGCAAGCATTTGTTTCGGGTTAGCATTCCCTAGCCAACACTTGCATCCGATTTCAGTCAGACCTCCTGAGTTGCCTCTTACGACATGCATGGCAGGTAACAGTGGTTCTATTCTTTACACCCCAAATTTGGGCCCCGGTAACCACTCAGGCGAATGCCACGATTTAACCAGCATAGAGCGCTTGTCTAGCTACTCCACATTTGACTTGGTCGTCTGGCCGATTGAGTACAGCGGGGCTCCATACGAGAGACCCGGATTCGATCCTTGGTAAGGTCAAGGAGGTTTTTTTCTATCGGCGGCAGAACGAAAAAAAATCTAACCTGAACACTAGTCACACTAGCCATGCAGCCAATAAATCCCTCAGGCTCATGTCCTCCCTGTCATACACCACCCTAAAAAGCGGTATAGCACCAGCAGTAAAGACAGTTTTGCTTTTCATGGAACAAATTTAAGTTAACAATAAAGAATATAGGATGATATTTGCAAATCTTGTCAAGCCTCAACATTTTCTCCCAAGAAGAACTAGTAAAATTTGTAGTTTTTGTTTCACCTTCTATTCTAAGAGTAAATATAATTCCCTGGATCCCAATTCTTTTTGTCAAAATAAATCAATAGCACCTCTGGGTTCTATCAAGCAAGATATAAAAGATCACCACCCTGTGGTGCCAGGGCCTGCAAGGGAAGCAAAGAATAGTACCACTGCGACCTATAAGACATGTTGTAAGAGGCTACTGATGTAGGACCTAAGGAAGCTACCCTAGAAAATAAAAAGCATCGCAGAAATCGGATGTGCTGGTCTACTTGTAGGCGCATAACTGGCACAGTGTACTATTGCTCTTAGGCTCAGATCACATACAAATCACACAGAGTGGTTAACAAGTGGTCATTGTGGAGTGTTCAAAGGAGAAAAAATAATAGATCACTGAAGATTGTCCTTGAGGTCCAATTGCATTGTCATGTATAAGAAATGGCCACAGAAAGTGGTAGTAGTAATAGTAAGAGCTGCTCTCACTGAATAAATGGAAATATATGTAAGCAGTTAGTTGTAGTAGTAGTAGCAACAGCAGCAGTAATTGTAGCAAAAGTAGTCATAATTGTAGTAGTTGTAGTTGCAGTAGTTGTTTCAGTTGTTGTAGTTGTTGCAGTAGTTGTATTAGTAGTTGTATTTGTAGTAGTTGTAGTTGCTGATAAATGCTTCTCAAAACAGTTGATGTATGGCGAGCTTGATGTGGACAGACATTCAGCTGGTGGACAAAAAAAACGCTTTAAAGACACTCTCAAAGTGTCTCTGAAATGCTTTGATATAGATCACCACTTGCTGGGAATTCTTGGCGCAAGATCACCAAATGTGGCGCTGTAACGACAAGAGGAGCTCGCATAATTGAGAATCATCATGCTGTTGCGACACAGAGAAAACAAGCTGAGCAAAAAAAACAGCATACAACACACATATGCCTATCGTTGATCATGTATGCCACACCTTTGATAAGGGATTGTGTTCAAGGATTGGACTCTACAGTCAACTCTCCACATACCAGAGAGGTGCAGCAGCATACATCTGAGGCTGTTGTCATCATCACTTGCGATGGATGGCTATTACTAAAATACAAAGGTAAAGAAATGACAGAAGAAGCGTAGTAGCATTAATTATTGTATGTTACTGTCACACAGTGTTCTATCATCTTCCTTATCATACATATTCTCATGTGTTATAAATACACAGGTGTGTTTGCCCAGCGCGTTTTACTGGCACTTTGTGTGAGGTACAAATACGTGACACATGTTGGGATATTACATGTAAGAATAATGGAGTCTGTCGTGATGATGGTGTTTTGGTATCTTGCGTCTGTTCCAATGGTTACTCTGGTCGCTTATGTGAACAGTATGACACGGTATGATATGTTTATTTTACATTTTATATTGTTGCTAAGATGAAAAAATTTGTTTAGTTTAGTCATCAGATTATCATTATTGCACATCGAACGAATTAGTACATAAGTGCTCTAATCTCCTCAGTATGTCTCTCAGCGTGTGGCAAATAAGGACACCAGATTCTTTTTGGTTTACTATTCTTCTTTGGCTACCAGTATAGTGAGTGCTCTTGTCTAGCTACACCACATTTGACTTAATATTCTTGCAGTCTAGTTAGGGTTGTAGATTCACCACTATTACTTGAATCATTTATTCACCCTCTCTCCTTTAGGGAATTCAGAATATCAGCGTACTGTTAACGCAGTACATATACTAAAATTGGAACGATACAGAGAAGATTAGCATGGGCCCGGCGTAAGGATGACACGCAAATTCGTGAAGCGTTCCATATTTTGTTCGCCCGAGTGGTTACCGGGTCCAAATTTGGGGTGTAAAGAATAGAACCACTGTTACCTGCCATGCATGTCGTAAGAGGCGACTAAGGAGGTTTGGCTGAAATCGGATGCATGTGTCCTAAACGTGTAGAAGTCTATACGTTTAGGGGCCTACCAAACCAATGTGCAACATATACACGTTCTTGGCAAAGATTAAACATATCACAAAAAGTGATTAAAATTGGTCGTCAAGAACGAATACAAAGAAGAAGAAGAAGAATATCAGCCTGGCCATTGGCTGCTCACTTTTTACAGCAGCCATGTCTGCAAGCCTATCGGCACATTTCTTTTCCCTTACACCTGCATGCCCTGGATCAAAAATAAAATTGATTTTTGTCAGACTAGACCTCTTCAGCAGCTCCAACCATCCAAGCTCAGCCTGTTTCAATCTTCCTAAGCATACTCATCGAGTCACTGAGAAAACATGCATGGATAAAAGTCTCTGATTCCAGCTAGGCCATTGCTTTAGTTACTGTCATGATTTCTACTGCTTGTAGTCACTGCAAAACTACCACTGTCTCCCTTCACAACATTCCCTCTGACTTGTGCAGTGAAAGCCCATGAGCTCCTCACATGTTGAATCACTGACCCATCTGTCTAAATGATTGCATCATCCTCCGATGAGTTCTCAGAAATTAACGCCTGATCTACAGCATCCACGACCTCTGGTTTTTTTTGTCTGATTATTTATCAAGTGATACATCCTGAAAATGATGTATTGATTAGAGGAACAAATTATCACTGTTTACTCCACATACTCTTCAAGAAGACAGGTATATTGTACTTCCTTGCGTTTTTTGTCTCTTTTCTAAGTTAGTTCTAGAGCAGCGGTACCCAAACTTTGCATTTCCAGACCCCTGTTAAATACATTTTGCTGCCACGGACCCCCAAAAGTTTCTATATATGAAAATCTTCTAGTGTGGAGTTATTATTACACCACACTAACAGTCAAGCTAGCTCCAATTTTTCAGACTCCGGGGAACTTCAAATGATCTTTCATTTTGTCTTGTCAGACATTTAGACTCCGGTCTAGTTGGGGATCATTTGATTTCACAGCAGAACTAGTTTACCACTGTTTTTATTATACATGTTTTTAAAATTTATTTTTCTGTTTGAAATGTCAAAGATCATAATATTTCTTCAAGTGCTTGAGGACACTCCTCCTTGTGAGTACTTCGTGGACTCACTGGGGTCCGTGGACTCCAGTTTGGGAAACGCTGTTTTAGAACAAACAAGGACAAAAACAGACATTGACATCAGATGGGAATATTACCGATAATCTTTGGAGCGAGATGCAAGCACTTTACCACATGAAAAGAAGAATTGTATTGTACTTAGTTTAAAACTATTTGTGGCATTGCCGATAACAAAGTTGATAACACGTGTCAACAATGGAAAATCCATGATTTAAGGCCTGTGTAGGACAAACATTTTTAGTGTGCACAGGCTACGCAGTTTGACTATGGGAAACTCGAGATCTAAATTAGAAGTACCTCTGAAGTCCGGGTAAGGCTCGCCTTAGTGGTAAGGAAAGCAAACCTTAACGCAAAAATCAGGTATTTATATCCTCGATTGCCATTAGATTCTGCATATTTTGTCACTAAGAGTTCTTTTGCTGTAGTGAAGAATTTTATCAAATTCATTCATCAAAACAATAAAATAACAAACTTCACAACCAAGCTTAATATTAAAACAAATTGAAGACAGTGTAAAATGCATTTTGCAACACCGTACACATAAGAAAACGCATGAAATATTCAATTTCGCACAAATTTCATTGTCAAATTATTGCAAAAACTTGTCAGACTTTCCAACACAGGTTACTTTTGATATAGAAAAGAATATTGATTGATTGATTGATTGATAGGACCATCATCATTGCACTTGATGAGTAACCATGTGTGCTCAAATCTCTTTTTTACACAGAAAGCTCTAAGCGGCAGTGCATGAACTCCATAGCATCAGTGAGGGTCCCCGGTAAGAAAAGAATGGTTTTTCTTACTACTTGAGTAGATACGCACCTGAGTTTTATGAGGAAATAGCGTGTTTATAATATGGACGCTTTGATGGTAAATACTTTGTCATTGGCTTTTTGCAAGGAGGTAAAAAAACAGTCATGTCCCCTTCACATTGTGCTAAATAGAAGAACACATAAATTATATAACCTCTGAAGTCAGAAGAAGGCTGTATGGCGGAAACACTGATAAAAGGAAAGCAGGTTTTCACGCAAAAATCCAGCGTCATATCTGACTACGCCTGAATTCGTAGCGGTCGAATGCAAGAAGAAAAATAAATTACGAACATCTGCTGCTTTTAATGTAGAAGTAATATGAAATGTTATATTTTGGTTATATTTCTCAACATATCTAGGTCACAGAGGGAGGGTCTCTGTACTTTACGAAAATGGTCGGCAACATGACAGTTAGTGTGGGCAGCGACATTATTTTAGAATGTGCAGTCAATGATCCTACAGCCGATGTAATGTGGTGAGTTCAGACACCTTTAAATATGTGTTTGCTTTTAAAATGACATGTGTTACGGGGCATAGAAAAAGTTAATGATTCTACTTGTCGTTTCTATTCAAGATACCTTTGAACACAGTGAACACTGATTTTTGTCTCTGTCACTGGTAACAACGAAAGAAGAAGAATTTTTTTCCCGATCCAGAAGCACTTGAGCTGTTCAGCTCGGTGCCATGGACATCGTAACCCTTCGGTTCAGTGCCACAAACACTGTAAATCTGGGGAATCTGTGGCTTTTTCTGCCATCCCGCGGGAATTGAACCCGCACACACAGAGGGATAGTCACCCGTACTCCAAGCGCTACGAACACGCTGGGCAGACGGGCAAAAAGAAGAATAGACGGGCCCTGCATAGGATGACTGAGATCGCCCTGGAGAACCGTTTTATTTCATTCTATGGCACTTTGCGACCTCTTGGACTCAACGCATTACATTCCTATGCTTCTTAGTACTGTCTTATCTCGTGCCTTGTTATCTATATGTGTGTTTGCTCCATATATGTGTCATTTATCCACTATATTGTTTATTGTTTCTCTTCTTTTCCACTTTCGGTTTTTTGTGTTGCACTCATTTCGTTGTTCGTTTTTATTCCCAGATTTTCATTAGATAGGTTTATGTTTCCACATGTAATCGTCCATTTGTAGTGTTCCTCGAAATTCGTCATTCTTGTTGTATTGTTTGCTTGATAAAGGCCTTTTGGTCGAAACGTTGCTGTTTATCGTCACTGTTTATGTATTTTGTAAAACTGTAGTACTTTGTGTTTACGTGTTTAGCCATAGGATGACTGCAGACTAACAGAGAAGGTTGAAGAGATCTTGTCGTTTATATTCAAGATGTCTTTGATTAGTTGTTGTTGGTTATTGGTTACTGAACTGATGTCACATATCTCCATGTAGATCCTTAGGTGCTAAGTCTTCCATAGGGAATGTCAAAGGATATGCATACTGATGGTCTATGTGGCTTGTTAGTTTAACACACTTCTCTCTCTGCCCCTCAAGCATCCAGCTCTACTTCTACAATATGTAATTTCAAACTTCTTAAATTGCTGGAATGGTTCAGCATCAATTTTTGTGTCCTCATCCAAAAGTAGACGCCAAGAGACCAAAAAACATCCCCCTTATCCATCCTAAACTTCTCAGCAATCGCTTTTTTTGATAAAAGACTGCCCACTTTCTCATTGTCTTGAACACCCACCAGCATGCCCAGGACAGTAGATTCAACTGAGTCTCTGGAGATTAGAAACCTCTGTTACCATAGTGACTTTTGGCCAGTGGGGTCTACCCAACAACCACAAGTAGTTTGACAATGGAGGTTTGGGCGGTTGCGGAGGCGGTGAAATGGTTGGTATCTCACAACTACTCTCGTGTTTTCATATTCAGTGACTCCGTAAGCATGATTCGTAAAGTCGAATCAGCAATGGTGAGACGCAATTTGGTGGAGGTATTAGTAAAGACAATGATAAGAGAAATCACCTTCATTTTTGTCCCTGGGCATGCAGGAGTTAGGGGTAATGAATGAGCTGATAGATTGGCTGGCTTGGCTACAATATCAGAGGGACTGCCATGGATCGAAATGACATTCTTCACGCATTGAGAGAGTCTTTCCGAACAGAGGAGTTTCAGGGCTGTGAATCCCACTCGCTGACCAGATTGAGAGAGATTGGTGTCAGTATTGGTGCAGCCCGAAAAGAATGACATACTAAATATGCAAAGAGATTGATTAATCAACATGCGTGTTGGGCTGCTGGATGCTGCTGAGGCAGAGATCAGAGCACCTATGGATATGTCCGGAGTGCTATGAAGATAATCATCATATAACTGATAACTCAATAAATTAATCTTGTACTACTAGAATAATCTAGCACTTAATATATGCATAAATTGTAATATTTTATCGCTTGTTTCAGGTTGTTTCAAGATCGTATTATGACTAAAAATGACTTGTCACAAAGAGTGGAGGTACATCCAGGAGGTGTGGTTGTTATCCCAGAGGCCGATGACATGCATTCTGGTAGATATACATGCATGGCAGTTACATCTGAGGACCTTGTAGAGAGATCAATGTGGATTCATCTTAAAGAGCCTTGTAACCTTCGTAAGCAAACAAAATATTTTTATGCTTTCTTCTTCTTCTTCTTTGAACTGTCCACATCGGCCACTCATTGTATTCTAAGCCTAAGAGCAATTGTATGTTGCGCCAGTTATGCGCCTACAAGTAGGCCAACACATCCGATTTCGGCAATGCTTTTATTTACTAGGATAGCTTCCCTAGGCCCCTACCTCATTCATGCGTTGTAGGTTACTATTTTTTGCTTCCTTGAGGGCCCCATCAACACACTGGCGATTTGTGTTTGTGCTTTCTATTTCCTCCGTTCACTGCTATGAGTCATTATTATCTAATAGCTTGTTCTGAGCAGAACTTTACCACTCTAACAGTCCTTTGGAATTTCTTTCTCTCTCTCTCATAGATGAGATGTCCCATCTCTAATGCCAACATGCTAAAATCATCAGTTACCAGGGATAGTGTAGGGGTTAGTGCACTTACTTTATAGGTTTTTAGGTCCTGGTATCAATTCCAAAGGTGAAACACGTAAAAACAAAGTACTGAAGTTTTATAAAATACAAATGCAATAACAATATATGGCCTTTTCATCTTTACAGACGGTCAATTGGCAAGTGTTTTACTATGACAACTTCTGAGTTTTCGCTTTTCTCTCTTGTCATTCAGCTCATACATAAGTCTCTTCTCAAAAGACTCTTTCCTTTCGTAATTTGTCTTTCCACACAACTCTGTCATCAGCTAGTCCTTCCCATGTGCTGGGACCTATAGAAAAGTTTTCATTGAGGCTTTGTAGACATCTTTATATCTGGGCAGTGATCTGCCTTGGTGCCTCTTCCTCCGAAAGTTCACAGAGCAACATTTGTTTTGGTATGCGATAAGTTTCCATTCTTCTCACATGCCCCAACCATCTTAGTCATCTACTGCTGAGCATGCCCATGATGAAAGGCAGGTTTGCACGTTGCAGTACTTCAGAGTTGGTTATCTTGTCGTACCACCTGATGTTCATAATCTTGCGGAGACATCGAAGGTGAAAGATGTTAAGTCTCCTCTCATGTCTTGACACAATAACAATACACAGCAACATTTCAACTAAAAGGCTTTAATCAAGCAAAGGATACAACAGAAGTGCAGAAATTCACTTCTTACAAGGCACACAACATATATAATCAGACAAAAAATTCCTAACGACCCTAAAAATGTTTGCCATTGCTAAATAGTTTTACTGCTGTCTTCCCTTATATCGATAGTACCAATTCCACAGTGGGAGTAAAAACATTTTCTAATTGTAACTGCTCTCAGGTCGACCCAGCCTCAATTGGATACAAGAGAAACACTGTAAAGTCAAGTTGACCACGTTGCCTTAGATTTGCTGTTGATAAAAGAAAAATATGGATCTAACACCATATTCTTCAATATACCTCATGGTATGGAAATTCCTCTTTCTATATAATAACCAGTCTCTCATCAATCAATCACTTGCAAATTTGAGTTTTTCAAGTGATCTTTGTGTTCCATACCATCCTGTTACACCATTCCAGAACTTTCTTTTCTGTCTTTCTCTGTCTGTTTCAGTTTAGAACAGCGTTTCCAAAGTGGGCGACCGCCCCAGTGGCGCTAAAGCGTTATAGGGTGGCGATAGTAGGTTCAGAAGAATTTGGGGGGTGTTCAAGCGATTAGGGATCGTGGCTCCTTAAAGAATAATCATTTGAAATTTGAATTCTGCATTTAAATTCATCTTATGCTCATCTTACACGATTCATTTTTTCATAAATTTTCTATTTCATGCATATAATCATTTGAAAATTGACCATATATGACATAAATATATGTCAATTTTCTATGTCAAAGAGAAAATAGAGCATCTATATATTGGGGGAGGGAGGGGATGGCAAACTGTTATAATGTGGAGGGGCGTTACAAAGTTTATGTCGTGCAAAGTGGGCGGTGGACTGAAAAAGTTTGGAAATCTATTGTTTAG
The DNA here is from genome assembly GCA_020796225.1 of Arion vulgaris. Classification (NCBI taxonomy): domain Eukaryota; kingdom Metazoa; phylum Mollusca; class Gastropoda; order Stylommatophora; family Arionidae; genus Arion; species Arion vulgaris. Next base: position 19,995,855 of record CM036773.1, read on the forward strand.
AATATCTTCATTGCACTCTGGACATGTTCATAGGTGCTTTGATCTCCTTTTGCAATATCTCCAATAGTGTCCAGCAACTAACATTACAAGTTCGATATTGATTGATGAGCCTACTTATATACCTGTTGTGCTTTACTTTTCTTTGCCACTCCAATCTTCAATCTTCAATCTAGCAATCTAGCAGTCGACATGGATTGGTTTAAAGGAAAATCCTCTTTGCATCCACACTCTATGAGGGCGTTCAGAATGTCAGCTCTATCCGTTGGCTGACCCTCTGTCTATTTCATTCTCAACCTTTGCATTTGCCATAAGCTTTGTAGATATTTACTTCTGTACATATCATCATCAAATATCTTGTCCTGAGCAGAGCTTGTCCTTGCCAACTTAACAGTTCTTCGGAATATAAATCTCTCATAGGCTAGATGTCCTGCCTCTGCAGCCGTTATGCTCAAACCATCAGTTACATCCTGAATCCATCTTCACCGTGGTCTTTCTCTTCTCTTCTTTGCCGGGATGCCCCCTTCCATTATGGTCTTCTCCATCCCTTCTTGTCTCTTTGTATGTCCAAAATACTTCAATTTTCTCATTCTTTTTTATAGCATCAGCCAGTTTTCTTTGATTTTGAGTTCTTTTTGGATAGATATGTTTGTTCTCTTCTCTGTCCATAATATACGTAGGACCCTTTAGGAACACTTATATTCAAAAACAGATATATGTTCTTCCACCGCCTTGTTAATGTCCATGCTTCACACCCATACGTTGCCACTGGGAATATGCATGCTCTTAGTATTCTTAGCTTTGTTTCATGTCAGTCCCATTGCATACTGTTTTAGTTGTTACATTTTTTTTATTTATTTCATCCCATTTCCATCTGTTGTTAGCAGTGAACCAAGATATTCAAAACTCTGAACATATATCTATTGAAATTTGTCTTCATTTGACTTGTGTGAACCCAGTTTGTAACCCACAGTAAACTAGACGCATGACTAGAGATTTCTGTTGAAGAAGAAGATGCAGAAGAATTTGATCTGTTAATGTTGTTGTATCATCATGTGCCATGCAGATAATATAGATCATAATGGATCTCCACAAACGTCTGTCTTTGGTGCTGACTAATAGTTCTGATGTTGACACTCTTCCATGCCATGAAGCCAGATTGTCCAGAAGTTTATCTCGCTATCTTCCTCAGCCTCATCTCCCATTGATTTGACTGGTTGTCACAGTGTGTTCTAAACCTCTTTTTCTACGATCACGAGAGAGAAACCTCTTTTTCTCATTATATGTTGTAAAAATAATGTTGTGTTTAATCAAGTGCTATGCCTGCCAGTGTAGGCGATCATGTCTCTCCTCAACTCTCTCTTCCTGGTCAGTTAATCAGTTCTATCATCGATCTTTTATATTGAATCACGATGTCCGACCACCCAACATCTCCCTCCGCCTTCCATGATCTCTCCTTCCCCGAATTTTACCCGTTATCACATTTGGCTGAAATCGGATGCACGTGTCCTAAACATGTAGAAGTCTATGCATTTAGGGGCCTACCAAACCAATGTGCAACGTATACACAATCTTGACAAAGATCAAACATATCACAAAGAGTTATTAAAATTGGTAATAAAGAACGAACGCAAAGAAGAAGAAGACCTGTTATCACCAAATTTTCTAAACCCCCTATTCACATTATATGCCTGAAGAATCTTGATTATCTGATTCTTTTATTCTTTTGATAAGGTTTATTTTGTGCAGGACTGTTTTAAAACCTCATCATTTGTTTTCTCCGCTGTCCATGGAGTTTTAAGCATTCTTTTGATGACATCTATTGATGACATCTCTGTGTCTTCCAGCAATCTTATTGATTGTTTGTTCAGTGTCCATGATTCGCTATACATTTGTAATTTTTATTATAATTTCTTACCTATGACTTTCCTGCTGCTCTCTCTGTACAGATGTGACCAAATCTCCCAGTAACATCACAATCAGAGAAGGCCAGACAGCCATGTTTCAATGTTATGTACCAGATGCAGATGTCTTGTTATGGAGAAAGGATGGAGATATTGTTAGCCAGGGACCACGAAAACGGGTAGGTATTAAGTCCAGTGTGTTTGTACACTGATTGTATGTTGCCAAGAACTTGATGCAGAACATTCTATACCGAAAACTTAGATACTTTGGTCACATCAAGTATCACAATGGCCTGGAAAGAACAATATTAGAGGTCAGGGTCCCAGGACGCAGAGGCAGACCAAGAAGAAGATGACTGCAAGATATTAAAGAAACCATGAACATGACCATTGACGAAGTGGGTGAACTGACTAGAGACAGAGTGAATTTCAGATGCGCTGCAAAGAGAGCGACGTCCTATAAAGGATATGCACCTTGATGATGATGTGATTTGTACACAGCAATGAAGAGCGGATTTTTTACCCACCTCAAAAAAGTCAGTATTGGATTCATGGGCATCCACAGAAATCTTTCCAGGAGTGGGCAAATGAATAAAAAAGATTTTAGTTGGTAGTTTGCTACATGGATATAGAGAACTAAATTTATTTCTTTATTTGAACCATGTTTTATTTACTTTTATTTGTTTGTTTGTTTGCCCGATATGAATTCAGGCATAGTCTGGGCACCTAATATTGCACCTTGGACTGATTTTTGCACAAAGGTTTGCTTTCCTTATCATAAGTGTCCTGTGTTGTTCAGGTGAGTCTTACTTTGACGTCTGAGGTACATGTGATTTAGATCCTGAGTAAAGGATCAGGAAGCCTGTAGTCCAACCATGTCAGCATGCACACCTTAACAAATTTGATACAAGATAGCCTTGAACTGCGGAATTAGTACAGCACATGGTTACTAGCAAAGAATGTTATGGACTTTGCTATCTACACCCCCACTTTGGACTTAAATTCCGGAGTATTCTATTTCTTAGAAATGAGTATCACATAAATCCTAGACGGCTTCTTCTTCTTTGAACGATCCATATTGACCACTTGTTAACCACTCTTTGTGATTTGTATGTTATCCGAGCTTAAGAGTGATTGTACATTGTGCCAGTTATGCGCCTACAAGTAGGCCAGCACATCCGATTTTTGCAATGCTTTTTTATTTACTAGGGTAGCTTCCATAGGCCCCTACTTCAGTCGCCTCTTATGACATGCCTTGTAGGTCACAGTGTTGCTATTCTTTGCCAGAAGCACAGAGGACCAACTGGCTTACATCACCCAGGACATTGGAAACGCCTTCCAGGAAAGAAAGAAAGTAACAGCCATATTCTTTGACCTGTCCCGGGCATTTGATACGGTATGGCACGATGGCCTAATGCTGAAAGTCCTACAAACAGGAGTCTCCCACAACATGTTCTTTTGGATCAGAAACCTCCTCTCCCAACGTACAGCCAGAGTAAAAATATACAACCACCTCAGCAAGATGCAAAAAATGGAGGAAGGAGTTCCACAGGGCAGTGTGATAGCACCAACGCTATTCCTAATATACATAAATGACATCACCAAACACTGCCCCCAGAAGGTCTCAAACAACCTACATGCAGACAACTTCGCAATCTGGACAGCTGCAGAACACTCAAAAAACATCCTATCTACTACAAAAAAAACAGTGGAAAAAGTGGAGAACTGGACAAAAAACTGGGGCCTCAAAATTAACCACACAAAAACCACAGCAACTGTTTTTCCCTCTCCCCACACAAGGAAAATTATTCATCAATTTAGAAAACGAAACAATACCCCAAACAGATACAACCACCTTCCTTGGAATCACCCTAGACAGCAGACTTACCTGGAAGCCAAACATAGACAAAATTCAAAGAAAAGCCATAGAAAGACTTGCTGTGATGAAGAAACTAGCTGGCACGTCCTGGAGCGCAAATTCAAAAATATTAAAGCAGGTCTACACTGGAGCAGTCAGACCCATCATGGAATATGGCTCCAGCTCTTGGACAACAGCAGCCAAAACAAACACACAGAAACTAGACAAGGTACAAAACACGGGCCTAAGAATAACTCTGGGAGCAATGAAAAGCAGTCCTATCATAGAAATGGAAAAACCGCAGACATAGAGCCTCTAGAACTCCGCAGAAAATTTAAAACGCTCACCCAGTTTGAAAAACTAAAATGGCTAAAAGAACACCCTCTACACACAAAATTTCAAGAGAAAACAAAAAATAGACTTGCAAGGAAAAGTCCTAACCATCTGGCCAGAGAATTTCATATGCAACATTCCGCACGGTGTCTTTTCCAAAAGCCACGTTCGTTATTGAAGACAGTTTCACGTGCGAGTCCCGTAATATTATCTATGCCATTATCTGCAAGCGGTGCAACAAGGCCTATATTGGGAAACCGGCAGGAGACTCAGTGACCGATTCGCCCAACACTTGCGCGATATACGCCAATGCTCTGTGACCCTGTAGCTACCCATTTCAATGATACTGGCCATTCAGGAGCTTGCGATGTCCAGGTCACAGCCATCCGATCATGTTCCTCCAATTATCGTAGTCGATTTGCTCTGGAGAACCGTTTTATTTCGTTATATGGTAACTTGCGGCCTCTTGGACTCAACGCATTACATTCCTATGCTTCTTAGTACTTTCTCATCTCATGCCTTGTAATCTATATGTGTATTTGCTTCATATATATAATTTGTATTTTCACTTGATTGTATATTGTTTCTCTTCTTTTCCACTTCTAGTTTTGTGTTGCACTCATTTCGTTATTCGTTTTTATTCCCAGTTCATTAGATACATTTGCATGTTTCGTTATCGTCCATTTGTAAGTGTTCTCTATAATTCGTCACTCCTGTTGTGTCATTTGCTTGATAAAGGCCTTTTGGTCGAAACGTTGCTGTTTATCATCACTGTTTCTATATTTTGTAAAACTATAGTACTTTGTTTGTACGTGTTTCACTATTTACCAAGTTTTACTGCAGTCTTCCCCCTATTTAGAAACTGACCTAGAAATGTGGGAACCCATAATACCAGAGCCATGAACATGCTACCAAAACATGGCCCAAATACAACTAGAAGTCCCAGGAATAATCTCCAAAAAAATACAGAGATAGAGCAAAGAGCCATTTCACTCCAAATGCTTCGAGAGCAATATCCCTCCAGCACATGGACACATGTGTTCACAGATGGCTCAGCTACAGATGCTATCAGAAGGGAGGCAGCGGAATCTACATCACTCACCCTCAAGGAAATATAGAAACACACTCTGGCAGCAGGAGAAACATGCACCAACTTTAGAGCAGAGGCAACAGCCCTTCTTGCAGCCATACAGATTCTCAACGACCAGCAAGTGTCAGCAAAAATATTGCAGTCTTTAGAGATTCCAGATCCGTTCTCCAGGCTATCTCATGTCCCAGACAAGACAAGCTCATTCAGGACATACGGCAAAATATCAGCTTGTTGTCAAAAAATCCGAACTGGTCTTACAGTGGATACCAGCTCACTGTGGCATACCAGGAAACGAAAAGGCTGACAAACTCGCAAGTGCTAGGGAGCCTAACACAACACCACCCAACACAAAGTTTTACAGAAGCAAAGACTCTCCTGAAACAATCCAGGAAAATGATCTGGAGAAAAACAAATGAAGGATACAACCCAGAGCACGACAGTATAAATATACTAAACAGAAAAGCACAGACTTCAGACTTAGAACGGACACTGCAGTCTCAGAGCACACCTCCACAGAATGGGTCTCAGGGACTCAGCAGCCTGCACCTGTGGAGCACCTAAGCAGTCCCCAGAGCACATCCTGCAAGACTGTCCCAGTCTGGGTAGTGAGCGATTGGAGATCTGGCCAACAGAAACAACCCTACAAGACAAACTATGGGAACCGGTGAAGACCTCAAGCGCACCGCCCTGTTTATGACACATACCGGAGTAGTCGCATAGCAAAAATTGATCGCAGAAGAAGAAGCTATTCTTTGCTCCCTTGACAGCCCCGGCAACACATGGGCGACATCCTAGTTGGAAAGTCTTAATGATCTATCTTTACCACTGAGTTATTACAAGTGTCAATAATTTGAAGAATTACACTTATCTTCATTCCGGACACATGGGTGTCACTGCCAATAAGAAATAGACAGGCTGCTAGCCAATGGATAGAGTTGACTTTCTGAACTCTCTCATAAGGTGTGGCCGCAAAAGAGTATTTTAATTTAAACCAATCCATGTCAACTACTAGACTGCAAGCACTGGCATTGAAGATTAGAATTGCCAGAAAAGAAAAGCACAACAGGTATATGAGTAGGCTTATAAATCAAAATCGAACTTGTACAGTCAGTCGCTGAAATTATTGGAGGTATTGCTTCGCCCGAGTGGTTACCTGGGCCCAAATTTGGGGTGTAAAGAATAGAACCACTGTTACCTGCCACAAATGTTGTAAGAGGGGACTAGGGAGGTTTGGCTGAAATCGGATGAACATGTCCTAAACATGTAAAAGTCAATGCGTTTACCAAACCAATGTGCAACGTATACACGTTCTTGGCAAAGATCAAACCTATCACAAAGAGTCATTAAAATTGGACGTAAAGAACGAACGCAAAGAAGAAGAAGAAGAAGAGAGGAGGTATTGCAAAGAGATGGGAGCACCTATGAACATGTCCAGAGTGCAGTGAAGATATTCCAAACTAAAACTGAATGATACTTCTACCATACATTTTACTTCTTTTCATAGCAAATAATGTTTTACTTTGTAGATTCTAGTGAACAACTATCTTGTAATCAACCCTGTGGTAGAGACAGATGCTGGACAATATACTTGTGCTGCTCGATCTAAGAATGGATGTTTTGCCAAAATTTCAGCTTATCTCACTGTAGAGACAATGGGACATGGCAAGGGTTGGTTGTGTTTTCTTCTGTATTTCTTCCATATATAATAACATAGAGGCAATGGGATATGGCAAGGGTTGGTTGTGTTTTCTTCTGTATTTCTTCCATATATAATAACATAGAGACAATGGGACATGGCAAGGGTTGGTTGTGTTTTCTTCTGTATTTCTTCCTTATGTAGTAACATAGAGAAAATGGGACATGGCAAAGGTTGGTAGTGTTTGTCTATTTTTTTTAATGCATTAACAATGTTTTTGTTATGCACCAAGTGAAAATAGAGGTAATCAGTTAATTTAAAAACAGATACAGATTAGTTAAATGTAACTCTTATCAAATATAAGAATCAGTCATCGACAAGAGTTGGTGTTGTTAGTGTTAGCAATTTGTCCTTGCTGAGGAAAAAAAGGTTGGGTTAGGGCTAACTACAGGGCATTTAAGATAAAAGCAGTCCCATTGACAAATCAAAAGTTGCCAGGTACTCATTGCATTTAGTCTATTTACTATTTAAACCGGTTCTGACTAGTTTGTCATCACATTTGTTGATCGCCCCTTCCTGCATCATAATTACACGCCATCACAAAAAGACTCGGTCACTTGACCTATACTAAGTCATAATTGAACCTTCTCATTTTCATAAACATTTGCCAGATTGGCTTCCTTGATGGGGCTACTTTTATCTTGAACACCCTGTATAATTTTTCAACAGGAATAAAGGTTTAAGTTAGAGATAACAGCATTCCCCATCAAGGTTAAGTTAAGTCAATAACCTTCCCCACCAAGGTTAATTTGGAGACAACGACCTTCCCCTACCATGGTTAAGTTGGAGCCAACGACCTTCTCCTACTATGGTTACGTTAGGTTCTACAAGATTCCTTAACCGTGGTTAAATTAAGGACAACAACCTTTCCCCATTTGGATTAACTTAGGACCAACAACCTTTTCTAATCATTTTTAATGTACTTAGTTATGGTCAACAATATTTCTCCACTGGAGTTTTTAATTGATTGATAGGACCATCATCATTGCACTTTTGTGAACAACCATGTGTGCTCTGAGCTTTTTGTTACACAGGAAGTTCTCAACTGCAGAGCACAAACTCTGTAGCGCAAGCAAAGATCCCTGGTGTAATTTTTTTTAAGATGGTGAAAATCTTTGAAGAAATGTCAACCATTGTGGTTAAGATAAATAAATACTCTTTCACCAATGATGGTTATGAGGTTATCTAGTTAAGGTCACCTGTCTTCCTCCACTGAGTTACTTGCTCTATAATTTTATTTTATTAATGTTTTTTGTCTGTTGCGTTTAAGCTTCAATATTATGTATGTTTGATTTTTACTATCTGATTTATAACTCTTAATTTTTGGTCAAGTGTATGCCGAGTAAAATCTCATTTGAAACTGTAGTCCACATTACAAAGTCACTTGTTCACAAATTTATCTTCTGAAGGATTCAATGCATTTGCATATTAACTTATGATCACTGTATTATCAGAGTGTGGACGTCCACGTAACAAACCCCAGGATAGCGGAACTGGTAGAATCAGCAGTGGCAGAGAGGCACCTCCAGGTTCAGCTCCATGGCATGTCATTTTGCGAGAAGACAGAAAGGTAAAAATCAGTTTATAAAAATTAGAGCGATTTGGAATGTGTGTTGTCAGATTCTATTTATTTATATATATTCTCTTCGTGTCATAGTTGACAGACAGTCCCAAATAGTCCCCACTGATGATGGTCTGCTGCGTTTCTACCAATGGTATCTCATGAGTGTTCACACTATCCCTGAAGTCTGAGAAGGTACATCTGTATGGCAGGGAGGCCCGTCTGCCCAGCGTGTTCGTAGCGCGTTGGACTACGGGTGACTATCCTCTGTGTGTGCGGGTTCAATTCCGCGGGATGGCAGAAAAAGCCACAGATTCCACAGATTTACGGTATTCGTGGCACCGAACCGAAGGGTTACAATGTTCATGGCACCGAGCCGAAGAGCTGAAAAGCTCACGTGCTTCTGGATCGGGAAAAAAAAAAATGGCAGGGTAGACTGATAAAAAAGAAAGCAGGCCTACATGCAAAAATGAGTCAGAAATATCACACCAGCACCCTGACTACGCCTGAATTAATAGTGGGTGATCGCACAAAGAAGTGTTCACAATCTTTTATTTTATTTTACGCTATACTTCTTTATGTTTTCTTAGGCCTGCATCATCTTCTCCTTCCATCTACGGTACATTGGGGTTCTCTCTTTGCCAAAGTTCTTAGTGACATTCTATGCATATGTCCAAGCTATCTCCATCTTCTTCACTAGATCAGGGTTGCCGTTTTAACTTTAGAACTAATATTACACATATTACACTGAAAACCTTAAAACTTTATATTTAATATTGAAAAAATCTGGCCAGCAATGGCGGAATGCGGGATGGCCATTCAGAGTCAGAACTGATTGATTCTGAACTTTGCTAGCGCATTTTCGCCATGTTTGGTCGGGTATTTTCCGGTTTCGTTTATCGAGCTACTGAGTTAGTGCTTGAGCAATGCTGTGAGCTATGACTGTTACATGGAATGCTTTTTGCTGTGTCAACCGTGCGGTTGTTGTGTGTATTCAGAAAATGACGGACAGCGGTTATGACAACAAGCTAAATCTGCCGTATGCAGTTATATTGCGAGTGCAGAAACTGGATTTTGTCGTGATTGATATTCCTTCGACAAGAATTGCAATTCAAGTGATGAACAGTTTTGTGTTGCTACATTAGCGACGGCCATATGCATTTTATCATTTTATGCGGTGCGGTTTCTTTTGTGGCGGCACGTGGCTGTTTCATTCTGGAATTAGTTCACACAGGAAACATTTCACAGTTGTTAGCATTTCGTGTGATTTTCATTGGCACAGGAACGAGCAATTATGGGGTGACCCGTTGCAGTGAAGTTGGAACCGTACTTATGAACTATGAACTATTTAATATTACATTGAGAATCATAACTTTATGTCTAATATTACATTGAGAATATTAAATTATATCTAATATTAGATTGAGAATCTTAACTTTATGTCTATTAGATTGAGAATCTTAACTTTATATATAATATTAGATTGAGAATCTTAACTTGACTTTACATTGTCCAAGATTCTCATGGATGTTTTTGCACACATTATCTTTGATTATTCATTGACTAGCGCAGGGTCACCTTGCAGTGGATACCCTCTCACTGTGGAGTACCAGGAAATGAAACAGCAGACCGAATGGCCAAGGACTGTGCTGCAGAAGAGCAACCAGATGTGACAGTTACCTACCACCAAAAGAAAACAATGATTAAATCAATCAGAAAGCCACAAATACCAACACAAGACGACTACTATAATATGAGCAGATTGGAACATGTTTTCTTTCTGTGCCTTAGAACAGGACACAATCACTCTGCAGCCACACATATACAAAATTCAAGATTGGAAATTCAGCCATGTGTAGATGTGTAACAGGCACATCAGACTGCAGAGCACATACTTCAAGACTGCCCTGAATATGATATACTGAGGCAAACTCACTGGCCTAACGAAACAACACTCTGACAGAAAACTACACGGACCTCTGTGTGAGCTACAAAAGACAGTGAATTTGTACAAGAGACAACATTGAATATATAAACAATATTTCAAGCAAACGAAAGGAAGGAAGGAAGAATTCATTGACTATATTATTTATAATTTCATAACACTGTGGTCTAATTATGAATAACTTTCTCTCAGGGTACAACGTTTTGTGGTGGATCTCTGATTTCACCAGATACGGTGCTAACTGCTGCCCATTGTGTAGGGCAGTTTGAAATCGCCCATGGCTACCCTTTTCATATACATCACATACATGTCTACCTGGGCACTCATCACTGTGGTGGTAACAATGGTATTTTCAGGTAAATGCGATATCATTCTATTTCACTAAAAGAACCCTTGGCAGTTCAAAATCGAGAAGTGCAGGCTGGAAATCGCTGCCGGCAAAATTCATAAGAAAGATTACAGATTTTAAAACAATCCTACAGAATATTTTATCATCTTCAAAATTACATTGGGACTTTTGTTGGTGATACAGAGTTTGTACACTGCGCTGAGATATATAGTGTAAGAAAGAGATTGGAGCACACATGGTTACTTACCGAAGTGCAATGATGATGATCCTGTCAATCAATTATTCAAATGTGATAGGGTTACTTGTGTTGTGGTAAATAACTGCTGATATTGGATAGCTGTATTAACGGTAACCCTGAAAGCTAGTGAGTAACAGCTGCTCAGTGGTTAGTGCATTAGTATTTTAAAATAACTTTACATACTTAGGAGCTCCTTCTTCTTCTTCGTTCGTTCTTTACAACCAATTTTAATCACTCTTTGTGATATGTTTGATCTTTGCCAAGAACGTGTATACGTTGCACATTGGTTTGGTAGGCCCCTAAATGCATAGACTTCTATACGTTTAGGACATGTGCATCTGATTTCAGCCAAACCTCCTTAGTTGCCTCTTACGACATGCGTGGCAGGTAACAGTGGTGCAATTCTTTACACCCCAAATTTGGGCCCCAGTAACCACTGGCGACACTTAGGAGCATTTTTTCAGTAATTGAAAAAATAACTATTATAAAGTCTGTGTGTATCATTGACTTAGCAGTAGTGAGCACGAGGACAACCCAAGAGTACCTGTTTCAAACTCCGCTGCAGACAGTTTGGAAGTAAATTTGTTCCCATGGATTTTTACAAACAATAAAAATAGACCTCACCATTCAGAAAGCAATATCAAAATACTGAACGTATAAGTGCTGCTTAGAAAATCAACCACCCGTTTAGTGTGGTTTATGGTGACGTCATGTAAAGGATATGTCACAATTTTCATTTTAAGGAAATAAGTGAGCTTGTGCACTACTCGCAGCTGGTGGCGTGCCATTTCTTTGGAGAAAGGTCAGGCCATATTGGGAACCCTTACCAAGATCTATCCTTTATCCTTAGATATTTGATAATTGATAATTCCTCTCGTCCGTTATACGTTACATAGGGCCTGCAAGTAATTTCTCCATACCTCTCTATCCTGGGCAACTCGCTCAATCTCCTCCAAGGAACTGAGACCGATATTTCCTGCCTTAGATATTTACAACATTATATTTACAACATTATATTTTTGCTTTGTAACGATCATGCTTTACTTGCAACAAATAGTGTTTTGATCATTTCATTAACAAACAATCACGAGTTGGGTGCGGGCCCACAAGGGAAGCAAAGAATAGTACCACTGCGACCTACAAGGCATGTCGTAAGAGGCAACATGTAGGATCTAGGAAGCTACCTAGTAAATAAAAAGCATCGCAGAAATCGGATGTGCTGGCCTACGTGTAAGCACAACGTATGATCATTCTTAGACTCAGATCACATACAAATCACACAGAGGGGTTGATAAGTGGTCGATATCGAGCGTTCGTAGAAGAAGAAATAACAAACAATGCAAACATTTATTGTATTTATTTTACTTTGGACTTAATTTCTTTGGTATTTACAGGCAAATCAAATCGTATGTCCTCCATGAGAAGTTCAATGATACAAATTATAACAATGATGTTGCCATCTTCAAACTTGACAGTCCTGTGGACTATTCAGATGATGTTTTGCCAATTTGTCTGGAGACTCCGGATTTTCTTGAAGAACTCCTTAAACCTGGTAGGTCTGTGTGTGTGTGTATGGGTTGGTTGGGTTGGTGGAGATATGCCATCATCCTGTGTCATCTGCAATTTTTTTTAAGTTTGCCTGCTATGAAAAAAGATTTAATGGCGAAGGATTGACTTCATTGCACCGAGTTTCCCAATATAGCTCCTTCCCTGTCGGCAGAAATGGCACGTCATCTAAGTGTTGCACAAAGGACCAGCTCCATAGCTCCAGCAACAATTCTATGGTTTTCATGAACAAATTTCACATGTGACTCTGTCGATATTCAAACCCACAACCTTTAGAACGACAAGCAAACATCTTAACAACTTTGCCAAAGAGATTCCCTGCCTACTATGAATTTAAGGCATAGTTATGTTGCTTCTTCTTCTTCTTTGTGATCGCTATTTTGATGATTATACCATTAGACAGTTCTTATGATGAAGTCGACTGTTGTCTAGAGCTCATCTCTGGTGCCATGTAGTTTTGAATGTAATGTTGGGTTGTAGTGCCAGCATTCCTTTCTAGGGAGGACATACAGGGGACAGTCTTGCAGATGTTCTGTGGTTTGATCTGCGACGCCACAGGGGCACAAAGGGGATGTGGACAATCATAGCCTGTGTAGGTGTTTGTTCAGTCTGTTATGACCTATCATGAGTCGGAAGGTGAGTCAGAAGTCTGTCCTTGTCAGTCAAGTGTATGGTAGTTATTGTTGGATGGTTTAGGTTCTTTAGTAATGTCCACGGAGCTCTTTTTTTAAAAAGTATGTGATTTCATTATTTATTTGTTCACTTTCTGCTCCCAGTTATGTTGCTTAATATGGCTCCTCTTAGTGATTTTTGCATGAAAACGCTTTCTTTATCACCAATGTCCTTTGTCATTAAGGCAAGCCTTACTCCAACTTCAGAGGAACTTGTAATTTAGATCCCCAAGTAAAGTATCAGGGTCTCCTGTAATCCAACCATGAACCGTGGGCATCCTAATAATTATTTATCAAGCTTGCCTTGAACCCCGAATCTCACGAAACGTGGCCACAACTTTGATATCGCTGACACCTGCAATTTTGTTGCTGACCAATTCTCCCCAGAAATTCTTCCCAATCATTCCTTTTGACATCTTCTAGGGCAACAACAAGATCTCTCCTTTTTCTCAGGGAGCCCCATTACTGACCTAAACTATGCATTTACTGTTCTCTACAAGGTTGTCTTCTGTCCATCCCTCATTCGTCTTTCCTTTGAAATGAAGTCTGCTCAGACCAACTCTAGAACACATCTGGCAGTCCTGCCCATGATACCTACACTAACCAAATAAAATATGGCCTCACAAATGAAACTTACAGAGCAAGCTATAGCTGACCCTTGAGAAACTACAACTGACATGCAGCTTAATAGAGGAAACCTATCTCATAGATTAGACTGAGCATACGAAACCAATCGCAAAGAAATAGAGAAAGGAGAAACCAGCATAAGTATGGGAAAGGCTGATGGCATTAATGCAGACCTGGTTATGGGATATGGGTGAGTCTCAGACATTGAAATGATTGTAAGAATTGGGAGTCTGGACAGGCCAAACAATGTCATCTTTGTGGTAAAGAAATTATCATGTGGGCAGTGAGCAGGTGGTCTTAGAAATGGCTTTTACAGCAGAGGACAGAGCACGAATGGGAATGCCATGATGTTGATCGTATAACATAACAGTCTTAGTCAATATGATTTAGTTACTTCTACCACCCTGGAAGTGTAAAGATTGCTCATTAGGAATGCTACATAATTTATCAGAAGAGAATGAGTTTGAAGAACCCCAAGGAAAGCAACGAAGCCAATGAATATGATCAATAAATAGACAGTGTATAAGTAATAGGTTGCCCGCGTGTTCGTAGCGCGTTGGACTACGGGTGACTAGTTCTCTGTAAGTGCGGGTTCAACTCCGCGGACTGGCAGAAAAGCTACAGGTTCCCCAGATTTATGGTGTTCGTGACACCGAGCCGAAGGGTTACGATGTCCATGACACCGAGCCAAAGAGCTTTCAGCTCAAGTGCTTCTGGAAAAAAAAAAAAAAATAAGTAATAGGAGCTTGCAGAAAAAACAAATTATCAAACACAGGATTGGAACAACAAACCCTTGTTTCTTACAGCACCCATAGCCTAACCCTACAATATAAGCGTTATTAAGAACACAACCAGCTTGCCCTCCAAAAAAAGAGCTTTACTGAGGAGTGTCTTTCGTAAACACATCAACTGTTTGTTGTAGTTTCAACAAGCTCCATTAGTTGAAGGAGGATTGTAGTAGTTTCAATCCTGTGCCATTAGTTGGAAGGGAGGCCAACTGTTGTTGTAGTGATGTGCACTATGTTTGTTCACCATCTGCATCGTGGCACGGTCGGTTCCGAGTTCAGTTGTATGTGTAGTTGGGCCTTCCTGTTGAGGACTTTCATTGTAACTTCCTATTTCCGTGGAGGCAGATGGTGAACAAAGATAGTGCACATCACTACAACAACATGTTGAGCACAGAATAATCAGGTTAGATTCGATCGAACAATGTTTGCACAAACAAATGTGATAAGCTTATTGTGCTGTATAAAACAACTTTTATTAGGTGCTTTAATTCTGAACAGGTTTCAGTCTAATCCTCCGTTCTTCAGGAATGGAGACTGTACAATAAAGCCAAATAAGCGATCAAATTATATACAAATGGGAAGTGTGTGAAAGATTGCAGAGAGGGAGAAAGAACAGGAAATAAATGTTATGATATTTTCTTTCTAGGTCATTTGGGAATCATAACTGGTTGTGGCAGCCGGTATGCAAATGGTCCAGCCCCTACATATCTTAATGAAGTTCAGGTAAGTTTTTCATGCCATTTCTTCTTCCTCTTTTCTCTAATCCTGTTTTGCCACACAGCATCAGAATAAGTAAAGATTTCTATAACAAATTTTTTTGCTCATTATAAATAGTGTTTTTCAACGCTCTGTTATTTCTGATGTACACCTATTGCGTGAATGACCATTTTGCTATGTATCCACTGTAGCATTGTTTTTTGAGGCACACTGTCTGTTTGTAATATGCTTATGTGGCTGAACCATTTAACTTATTGTTTCTTGAGAAAGTTCAGTACTGATGTTGTACCCACTTTTTTCCTGATGACTTTCAGTCTCGTGTTGTGAATAGTGTTCATGAAAACAAATTTGATTTATTGGAATGTTTCGAAAAGATTCAACTGCCTGGAATAGACAAATAATAGTAAATACTAAAATATAACCTAACCCAAAACCAATATTTTTCCAAAAATTTGTGTCTGGCCACATAAAGAAAAATGATCATGAGCCGCCACTTAATAAAGACAACCAGACAAAAATGTGTACAACATCAGTACTGAACATCATCAAGCAACAACAAATTAAATGGATTGGCCACATAAGCAGATTACCAACAGTCTCAAAGAGCAATCCTACACCAATACAGTGAATACAAACCAAGAAGGTCGTCTATGCTAAAGGTGGACCTCAGAAATAACAGAGGTGGTTAAAAACACTATTTATGAAGCACACACAAAAACTGGTTCTACAAATCTCTTCTTATCCTGATGCTGTGAGGCAAGACAGTATTAGAGAAAAGAAGAATATATTAACATAGAATGTTAACCACGTTTTATGCACCGTTTTAAAAAATAAAATTTGTAGTGGAGAGTGCTTGTCAAGGTTTATTATAAGTTTCTTATGTTAACTCTTTCCACGCTTTAAGCCGCACACTGCGTCACGACGGAAGTCCGTTGCACGCTATTAGCCGCACACTGCGCCATAGAGTTGCTTTCCTTATAAGAAGTCTTTCTAGTTTTACTTCTATTATTTTACTTATAGTACTTTTTAACCTTGTTATTCTATTGGGTTGTCCAGTTTTCTTCAATTTAGTATATAATAATATATATATTTTTATTTATTGATAGTAGTTGGGATCGTAATAAAAATTTTTTTTTTTACTTCCTTGAATTAACTGCTTAAAAATTGAGGAAATAAATGGGCGTGGAAAGAGTTAAACACCAGAGCATTATTTCATTTCTGAGCATATGTAGAGAGGAAAGCTCTTATGTTATAAATTTACTTACTGTATTCTGCCAAAATTTGCACACAAATACAGGGTGTTCAACTTAAAAGCAGCCCGTGAATGGAGTTAATCTGGCATATATGTATGGAAATGGGAAGGTTCAGTTATGACGTAGTATAGGTCAAGGTTGTGTGATGGTGTGTAATTGTAGTGTGGGAAGGGGCGATGAACAAATGTGATGTAGGACGAGCTAGTCAGAACTGGTTTAAATAGTAAATAAACACAACTCAATGTGTACCTGGCAACATTCGAATTGTCAATGGGGCTGCAATTATCTTGAACATCCTGTAGAATGAAATGGATCTTGTGACCAAGTTTGTTTCTATTCAATGTTTTGGTTCGTGAGATTTGTCCGAAAATTGGTACTGCTATAATGGTTTGACATGTATTTGGGGTTAATAACTTCTCTATTTTATATACATATTAAAGGACAATATAAATCTACTACAATGAAATTATCAATGTGCTATCTTTCAGATAAGAACAGGACATGTTATGGTGGACTGAATTACCACCTAAACAGAATAAACCCCACTCACCTACCACACTGTAAAAAGTGCAGTCATTCATGTGAGACAGTACAGCATGTCTTGCTTGAATGCCCTGGATTACATAAAGCTAGACAAGAACTCCCACTACACCCATATGTTCATAATACCCTTTACACTAGTCTTCCACAATTACAGAACACATGCAGATTCTACAATTTGGCATTGGCTGCACAAGAGTGAAAACTTGCAGCCCTAGTTAGAAGAAGTAGAATAACATATTAAAGTGTTAGCTGTGACGTTGATTAACTTTGTTAATTGTTTACATTATAAACAGATCCCATACGTAGCAAAAGACATATGTCGAGAGCGTGCATCTGCTGTTCGAACAAACTTCACCCAGGGCATGTTTTGTGCAGGATATGCTAAAAGTATGAGGGGAGATGCATGTTCTGGAGATAGGTAAGCTAGGACAAATAGAGTCAGATATTTAAAGATTTCCATGTTTTTTTAAAAATCATTGTTACTCAATCATGGGTATTTTTATTTATGTCAACGGAGAGAAAATAGAAAATGTGAACAGTTTTGAATATCTTGGTTCACTGTTAACAACAGATAGAAATGGGATGTAGGAAATTAAAAGAACAAACATGGCTTTATAAAAAATTGCACAACTAAAAACAGTTTGGAATGGAACTAATAAGAAAACAAAGATCAGAATACTAAGAGCATGCATATTTCCAGTGGCAACATATGGATGTAAAGCATGGACATTTAAGAAGACAGTGGAAAAACATATATGTGCTTTTGACTATAAATGTTACAGAAGAGTCCTCCGTATATCTTGGACAGAGAAGAGAAAAGGTTTATCCAGAAAGAACTCAAAATCAAAGAAAACTGGTTGATTCTGCAATTAAGAATAAGAAAATTAAAGTATTTTGGACATATAAAGAGACACAAATGGCTGGAGAAGACCATTATGGAAGGAGGCATCCCAGCAAAGAGGAGAAGAGGAAGACCACAGAGAAAAGGGATTCAGGATGTAACTGATGGTTTGAACATGACTGCTGCAGAGGCAGGACATCTGGCCTATGAAAGAGAGAAATATCGAAGGACTGTTAGGGTGGCAAAGTTCTGCTCAGGACAAGCTATTTGATGATGATCTCAATCATGTAAATCTGATCTAAATTTTTCACAGAATCATTCTTCTTCTACACAAACTTCTAACTGTCCCCCTTAACATGTGTAAAGAAAACATCATTTTGCATAATGTCTTCTTTGAGCTTGCCTCCTAAAAGATTTAGTAATGACCATGCAAACCGTTCTGTAAAAGATTTGTGGTTGTCTTTCTATCAGTGCAATGATTGCATATTAAAGAACTTCATATCTGTTTCTTGTTGATTGGTTGGTAGGACCATCATCATTGCACTTCGGTGAGTAGCCATGTGTAATCTGATCTCTTTCTGACACAGGAAGAAATCAAAACAGGATTGATTTGTTTTATCTCTTATGAACTGATAGTTTGTATCACAAATGAATTTATCATTCTTACTCAAAAATAGGGCTGATCCTTCAAAAAATTTATATTCTTTTCTTTTCCCCGTCATACACACACATACACATCATCATCAAATAGCTTGTCCTGAGCAGAACTTTGCCACCCCAACAGTCCTCCGGAATTCTCTCTCTCATAGGCCAGATGTCCTGCCTCTGCAGCTGTCATGCTCAAACCATCAGTTACATTCTGAATCCATCTTCTCTGTGGTCTTCCTCTTCTATCAAAGGAGATGTAAGGCACCTCCTTCCCTCCGCTAGTCTATGGGACACCCTTGGGCAAGGTGGAGTACCTGTTTAGCCCCCCCACCCCCACCCCGGCAGGGTCACGTGGAAGCCATAGGAGCAGGTGGTGGATGAGTGAGGGAGCAGCCGACAGAGTGTCAATGGTTATGGTCTCAAAACTCGCGACAGTAGGCAGAGGATCTCTGTAATAGAGACAATGGTTACGGTCATGGACCAGTATGGTCACTGCCAGGAAGGAAAGCAATGGCAGTCTACCTTCCAAGACAATGTCTAGAAAACCCCAACAATAATATGGAATAATATGGAATACAACATACACTTCAATAACTGTAAATTGCTTTGTCTTGTTCTAATATATTCTCTGAATTTATCTGTTCTACTGATATAAATATTTTTGTCCCCAGTGGTGGACCCTATATACTTGAATTCAGAGGACGTTACATCCTGGCTGGAATCGTGTCCTGGGGTGTGGGTTGCGATAGAGAGAACCACTATGGCTACTATACTAGTGTAGCTCATTACTACAATTGGATCATGAACAAAATAAAGTAAAGAATCACATGAGATACAGGCTTATTAGTAACACAGTGTAAATAGCACAACTGGGTCATGTCACTCATGGATAACTAGAACATCATGATTTGTTTTGCTCTCTGACTTACAGGAATCAGTCTATCACAAAAAGAAATCTTATAAATTAAAAAACAGTTTAAGAATCACACCAGATTCAGGCTAAATAGCACAAATGGGTCATGTCACTCATGGGAGAACAATAAAAGCATGCTTTTTTTTTTGCTCTGGTTTACAAGAATCAGTCTATGACGCTAAGAAAAAGAACTGTTCTAAATTAAAAAACATAAATTCTTTCAGAACTACCACCAGATCTATCATTATAAAATCTCTGCTAGATTGACAGCGACCATATGATGAAGCCATCATTCATCAAAATTCAAACCATGCTTTGATTGTTGGGGAGTTTAGGATGGATAAGGGGGGGTTTCTTTGGTCTCTTGGTGACCTACTTTTGGATGAGGACACTAAAATTGACATTGAATCAATCCAGTGGCTTAAAGAGTTTGGAATTACACATTGTACAAGTAGAGCAGGAGAGAGAAGTGTGTTTAACCAGCAAACCACAGGAACCATCAGTATGCATACTCTTCAACATCTGTATGGGGGAACGGAGAACCTATGGGTCTGCCCAGAGTTCTGTTATGTCAGTTTAGTAACCAATAACCAAACCATGTTTGTCTATCCAATTCTGCATAGAAAATTGCAAGACATATTATACAGAACTGGATTCAGATTCTGTTGGCTAGTACTTCAAGTCTCCTAGTAATATATTTGTAAGGAAATAAAAGTATATTAACTACAAATATATATATATAAATATATGCATGGACGTCTGTGACTTAGCGGTAGTGAGCTCGATCACAACCCAAGAGTATATGGTTCAAACTAAACAGCTGGCAGTTTGGGAGAAAATTTGTTCCCTTGAATTTTTATGAAAGGTAAAAATAGACCTCACCACTCACAAAGCAAAGGTCAAATTACTGAACATATAAGCAGGGCCTAGAAAATCAATGACTCTTCTTTTCTGTGGTTGATGCCGACCTCCTGTAAAGGATATGCCATGATTTTCATTTATAAATATATATATATATATATATATAAAACGTGAATGTATGTATTATGGTACCTGAGCTGAGCTTCATCAGAAGACAACAAATTAAATAGTTTGGTGGCATGGGCAGACCTTGAGGTGGGGGAGGGGTCAATACTGTTTGAGGGCAGTAGATACAGAGTGAAGGTTCGTCCACATACAGGGTGGCAAAATGAAATGATAGAGGCAGTGTATGTGCGAGGCACACACAGAAGTCTGTTCTGAAAATCTCTTCTTGTCCTGACGCTGTTAGACAAAACAGAAGTAGAGAAAGAGAAGACAAAGACTGGAATAGAATGTGAAAGAAAGTGATTAAATCTGTGACTAAAGTAAAAATAAAAAGTATTATTTCATGATAAACTAAATATCACTTACAAACATCTGTGTATGCTGTAATTAATTTCATGACTTGAGACATAACATAACATACATACATATATATATTACTATTTATTCATTCATTCTACTACACAGATTACACTTGTCACCAATAAAGTATTATTGTCCATACGCACAAAATATGTTTGTTGTTGAATTTTTTTTCCTCTTGCATTCGCCCGCTATCAATTCAGGTGTAGCCAGGGCGCCTGGTATAGCTCTTCTGATTGATTTTTGCATGAAGGCCTGCTTTCCTTTTTATCAGTGTCCCCGCCATACAGGCGTGCCTTCTCCGACTTCAGAGGTCCATGACTGTAGTAAAACTATGACAAATGGCGAAACACGTAATAACAAAGTACTGTAGTTTTACAAAACAATGACAATACACAGCGTCATTTCGACCAAAAGGCCTTTATCAAGCAAACGATATAACAGGAGTGATGAATTTCACAGTACACTACAAATAGACTATGACTGATTTCCAACGGGCATAAATGAAAATCTGTGACTAAAAACGAATAACGAAATAAATGCAGAAAAACTAGAAGTGGAAAAGAAGAGAAACAATAAAAATCAAGTAAATATATAACTTATATACATTTAACATATACACATATAAAATATGGAGCATGAGAAGAGAAAGTACTAAGAAGCATAGGAATGTAGAGCGTTGAGTCCATGAGGTCGCAAGGTACCATATAATGAATTAAAACGATTCTCCAGGGCAAACCGATTACGATCATCAGAGGAACATGATCGGATGGCTGTGACCTGGATGTTGCGAGCTCCCAAATGGTCTGTTCCATTGAAATGAGTGGCTACAAGGGTCACATAGCATTGGCGAACATCGTGCAAGTATTGACCGAAACGGTCACTATGCATTTTGCCTGTTTCTACGATATATGCCTTGTCACACCGCTTGCAAGTGATGGCGTAGATTATATTGTGGGACTCGCATGTGCTATTCGATTTACCTCTCACATCTCCACTTCTTGTGTCACCTTTCTTGACATCACTATCACCATAAACCTATCCACCATCACATCAGTATGTTATAAGCCTACTGATGCACATAGTTTTCTTCTTTATACCTCTTCCCAGGTTCGTGGTGATTCTTTGCCATTCTCCCAACTCTTGTGCCTTCGTCAGTTTGTAGCGAGTTCGATGATTTTCTTGATAGAGCTTGCAAGATGCTGATTTCTTTCACAAGTGTCTATACCCGGAGAAGGTGCTTGTATCTGCTATGCATCGAGTTCAGAAAATTACTCGCCAGGACGCCCTTACCAACCAGCATAGGACTTCCAACTTTGACAGGGTGAAACTTAACTTTCCACCCTCATAGTTCACTTGGGAAAAAAGTTTTATTCCGCCATCTATCTATTCTTATGTCAGAACCTGAGACAGTTCAGTCTTCCCACACTATCCTTTGGTGGCTAAAAGACGGGACAGAAGTCTTAAGGATATGTTGGTACACAGTCACCTTAAGTGCAATGTCAAAGGTCATTTTGGCACCATTCAGTGTGGTCGTCGGCATTGCAATACGTGTGCTTAAGTGATACAGACCCGTACTGTATCTTTTCCTAAAGCCACATTTGTTATTGAAGATGGTTTCACATGTGAGTCCCGCAATATCATCTACGCCATCACTTCCAAGCGGTGTGACAAGGCATAAATCAGCGAAACAGGCAAAAAGCATAGTGACTGTTTCGATCAACACTTGTGCGATATACTCCAATGCTCTGTGACCCTTGTAGCCACTCATTTCAATGGAAGAGACCATTTGGGAGCTCGCGAAATCCAGGTCACAGCCATCCGATCGTGTTCTTCTGATGATCGTAGTCTATTTTCTCTGGAGAATTGTTTTATTTCATTACATGGTACCTTGCGACCATGGACTCAACGCTCTACATTCCTATGCTTCTTAGTACTTTCTCTTCTCATGCTCCATATTCTATATGTGTATATGTTAAATGTATATAAGTTATATATTTACTTGATTTGTTATTGTTTCTCTTCTTTTCCCACTTCAAGTTTGTCTACATTTATTTCGTTATTCTTTTTTAGTCACAGATTTTCATTTTATGACCATTGGAAATCATCTCTGTCGCAGCCTATATGTAGTGTGCTGTGAAATTCGTCACTTCTGTTATATTCAGAGCTCAGGTTATAGAACTTGATTTTCAGAGAATAAAGATCATCCTATCTTGATAATAATGCAATGGGGCTTCATGAAACAGTAAATATAGTGGTCACGGAATATAACATAATAGACTCAAGTCAAATCTAGCAAGAAAATAGAAGTTATGAATATCTCAAGTAAGCACTTCATCAAAATGCAGTATCAAAGCAAATGGGACGAAGATAAGACAAGTTCATCAATTTGAACACATCGGAATCCTAACAATATCAGATGGCATATACCGATCATAGTAGAAAAGACCAGGCAAAAATATTTCCAGAAAATTAAAGGAAATTTATGCCAGAAGTCGTCTATTGAAGTCAGAAAGATGATTCTTCGTTGCTACAGATGATCAATATTGACATGTGAGCGAGTCATGGACAATAAATAAACAGATGAAACATTTTTTGGAGACCACAGAGATGTGGTGTTGCAAAAGGAAAAACTAAGAATCATATGAAGTGCTAAAATGACTAAGATTGATGTTTTGAAAGATGTAATGGCACAGAGAAAACTTATTATCAATATAAGAAAGAATGACATTTTTCAAACATGAAATTATATATTTTTAGAACACATTGTGACAACCGGTAAAATCGAGGGTAGAAGAGATAGAGGAAGACAAAGAGAGAGCAAATTTTGGATAGCCTGACTTCATGGCACGGTAGAGCGTCAACAGAGTTGATAGCAAACACCAAAGACAGAGATTTGTGGAGATCCATGATCGTCTACGCGAGCCGACACGGCACATGCTGATGATGAATAAGAAATGGAGGTTTCTAACGCATTGTGAGTAAAATCAATAGGAGATGAGATAGAGGACGATATAGTTCGAATTATGGACAATCTGGTTTCATGGCACGAAAGGGTCAACATCCAAACTGATTGATAGCCGGTAGGTTACTAGTATAGTAGCAAACGTTTATGGAGATCATGTGCACAATGGATGAAGCGTCTACGCAGAATGCTGGGGGTTAACAAGAAGAGACCGGTTGAGAATTGAAGACATCAGGAAAAAGTGGGTACAACATCAGTACTAAACTTCATCAAGAAACAACAAATTAAATGGTTCGGCCACATAAGCAGATTACCAACAGACGGTGCAGCTTGACGAGCGATGTTGCTCCGATACAATGGATACAAAGCAAAAGGCCGGCCACGCAAAAGATGGATCTCAGAGATAACAGAGGCGACGAAAGACACTATTTATGAAGCGCACATAAGGGCTCGTTCTAGAAAACTCTTACTATCCTGACGCTGTGAGCAAAACAGGATTGGAGAAAAGAAATCAAAGAGGATCGCCTACGCTAGCCGGCACGGCACATGATGAGAGACCAACTGTGCTTTTACCTATAAACGAGCACCAAGACCTGTCATTGTTTGTTTTTTAACGTAGAAAGATAACAATTAAAAAATCAATAATAGTACAGAATAAAAATCGATACGTTTCAAGTATATTTTTATAATAAAATTAAAAGCGGCAGCAATATTTAATTTTGATGGTCTTTCTGCATGCAACATTCGTGATGATTGCAAATAAATAAGACAACGCCCCAAGTGACAGTAAGCATCCATTATTTGTATCTGTTGACTACTCAACTACTGAAGACTTTGGTTCCGTTGGTTGAGTGTTACAATTTAAAGAAGTCCAAACAACCTTATGTTAAGATCGTGACTAACAAGTAGTAGCATCTGAATCACAAGCTACGAAATGGCAGACATTGGCTGGGGATGGTTAGCAGATATGGAAGGATTCGGCACTTTAGGAGACAGCATTGACGACTTTCAATACCTAACATCTGAGGACCGTATCAAGTTGGAAACGCAATCCAATTTTTCATCTATGCAACATGCATCTCACGGAATGATATTCGCAAGGAAAAGCAAGTTACTTTGGGATCTATATGATATGAAAGGAATGGTTATGGTAAGTTTTTATATTGGTTAATCGACCGCTGTCCACATCTACATAATATATTTTACTGTTAAGTCAGTTAAGTTGTTGCAGTTGCAAATTACACTTTTAGGTTTAATTACTAGTCAGTGGTGCGCTAGGATATACTTGTGATCAGCGTTGAGATGATCTTGTGTGATATCATATACGCACTTTTTTGTTTTACATTGATCTCACCCAAGTAAAAGAAAAACCAGTAATTTTTACTGTAAACTAAGACGGCATACGGTAAGACCATTCAGACTAAAAATCACAGGACACCTAGGCTACAGTATATAAAATATACTAGAACCATCGTTTGCACAAATATTTAGACAAAAAAAAAGAAAAAAGACTTAATCGTCACTTATTTGGTTTCTCTGTTGTTATAAATTCAATGTATGAACTAAATGGTAGACTGCAGTAAAACTATTACAAAATGAACAAAACACAAATGTACAAATTTTGCAAAACAGCAATTTACACAATTGATAGTTTGGCCAAAAGATCTGATCAAGAAAACTCAAACTATTTCACTTATTACTTTGGTTTGTGCATGTTTCATGTCTTCCGCTGTATAACTATCTTTAGAAGTTTTGTCCAAACTGTGTCTGTTGCTGTACTCTGTAGAACTGCTATAATAATAATAATTCCTCTACATTAATAATAATATGTTACATACTGCTCTATCCTGGGCAACTCGATCAATCTTCATGGAATTGAGACCAATATTTCTTACCTCTGTCATCAAAGTTCGTTTCAGGGTCCTCCCAGGCGTCCTCTCTTTTTGAACCCTTTGCATCCTACTTTAATGCCTGCTTTGATATTCTTTGATCATATCTGATCTTCTCAAGGTGTGTCCAACATATCTCCTTATAACAGTTGTTACTAGTGGTTGACCAGACATTTCTCTTATGTCATCTTGTTTCTGCAGTGTCACTGGTAACATGAATAGGCTGTGCAAATTTTATTATTCTAGAGTTCAGCATTCGAGAATTATAGAGTTAAGATGAGACAGAAAATCTAGATATTTTATCATTTGCCAAGACAGTCATGCTGTCTTTTTCACAGTTACTGATTCTTCTTCACCTTTCAACTCCCAACGGAGCACAGATCTTCAACAAATGTCTTTCAGCCTTTCCTCTCTCTTGCCATCCCTTCTAATTCTTTCTATATCTTGCCTATACTTTTAATATCAGTCTTCAGCTCTCTTCTATAGGTATTTCTAGGCCTTCCCTACTCCTCTTCCTTCGAGTTCCAAAACAATGCCTGTCTTGCAATGCTTCTGGTCAGTCTTCTCAATGTGTGTCCTAGATATCACCAGATTCTCTTCCTTAGCTCTTTTTCCACTGGTATCTGCTTAGTTCTTTCTCTGAGTTCATCGTTCGTAATGTTATCATTCCATCTCAGTCTAATTACTGATTATTTATGTCATATTTTTTAAAACAATCTATGACTTTTGCAGATGCAGGTCAGGTTTGATGGTGTCTTAGGATTTCCAGGTGGCCTTGTAGATCAAGGGGAAACCCCAATAGATGGTGTCAACAGGGAAATGCATGAAGAGATTGGTCTTGACCTTAGCAAGTACTCATTTCGAGATGAAGATCATATAGCATCGTATGTACATGAAGCCAAACGACTGGTGCTTCATTTTTATATGATGGAAGTAACGGCTGAAGATTTTGTTGTCCTAGAGCAGAATACACTTAATGCTGAGGAATATGGTATTGAGGTATGCAGAATTGTGTTGGTATATTGAAATTTTAAAAAGTCTCGTACTTATTAAGACTTACTTACTTACTTATTCCTCTCTGTTCCTCTTACAGCATAGGGCCTCAACAATTGTTTGCCACTTTTCCCGGTCTCTGGCTGTTTTCTTTATGGCCACCCAGGATAATCCAGCACCCCTCAGTTTCTCAAGAAGACACCATCTCCAGCTCTGTTTAGGACGTCTCCTTTTCTATTTATCTTGCTGGTTTCACTCAAATGCTTATCTAGTGACACTCAACTGTGTCTTCCTTAGGTATGTCTGACCCATCACCTCTCCTTCTTCTTTGCGTTCGTTCTTACGACCAATTTTAATCACTCTTTATGATATGTTTGATCTTTGCCAAGAATGTGTATACGTTGCACATTGGTTTGGTAGGCCCTAAACGCATAGACTTCTACACGTTTAGGACACACGCATCCGATTTCAGCCAAACCTCCTTAGTCGCCTCTTACGACATGCGTGGCAGGTAACAGTGGTTCTATTCTTTACACCCCAAATTTGGGCCCGGTAACCACTCGGGCGAGACCCATCACCATTTTCTCCTCTTAACCTGTGTCATGGGTTCCTGTCCTGTTCTTATCGACAGATCTGTGTTTACGACTCTGTCATACCATATCAGTTATTAATAGACATGATCATTCCGGGAAGACCCATAGGTGTTCATTATTCATAATCAGATGTCGGAGGGTGTGCATGCTGGCAGTTCCTATGGTTTGTTGGTTATTTACACTCCATTTGCAGTCTCTCATGTACTCTTTATAACTTGTGAAACATATGATGAAAAACAACTCTTGCAGCAACAGCAGTGTGGCTGCATTATAAATTGCTGTGTCTAAATCCAATAGAGACAACTGAACAATTGCAGTATGTTTTACCACCCCTGTGTTACCAGGGTCCACATGGTAAGCAAATAGTAACACTATGACGTACACAGCATGTCGTAAGAGGTGACTAAGGTATGATTCTGCTTAGGGCTGGCTACCCCATCTGGTAGAAAACTTTAACTACAGAATCCAACCAACCATGAACAAGTAAAATGCAAGGACAATGGTATTTGTGCCAACCAAGAGAGGGCAGAGATTAACGATATACAGAAGAGCAGGAAGGAGCTACAATAGATAGCTAAAGATAGAAAGACTTGACATGAGCTGATTGAGGGTCTATGCCCCAACCAGAGTTTAAATTGCACAAAAGAGAGAGAGAATGTTCCATATAAAAAACACACTAATGCACACCATGCAGAGTTTTTTTTAGTCTCTTGGGTAAGAAATAAGCTCTAGGATCATCTCCCAACACCATGTTTGAACAGAGTGAAAGTTTATTCTTGCACATATTTCATAGAATTTTAAATAGTTCTATTCTTTTGCTTCACCCTTCGCCCCTAAGAAAGCATAGGTCCGCAACCAAGGCCTTCCAAGCCCGCCTATCCAAGGCCATCTTTTCCAGATCTCTCCACTCTCCCTATTTTCCTTGGGGTTCCATTGGAGAACCTGTTTTGTGATGCTGTTTTCGAATTTCACCAGTTCGCTTCATGAGTCCCTCCTTGTGGGGTTCTTCTTCCTCAGGTGGCGAGCTATGAATTTCTCTGGTTGTGATTTCTGTAGCCATCTAGTATTTTTACAGGGTGGGGTAGCTAGCCCCACGTCTAACCTCCTTAGTCGCCTCTTACAACATGTGGGGCAGGTAACAGTGGTTCTATTCTTTACACCCCAATTTGAACCCTGGTAACCACCCGTTTGGTGTCGGGGCCTGCAAGGAAGCAAAGAATAGTACCACTGCAACCTACAATGCATGTCGTAAGAGGCGACAAATGTAGGCCCTAGGGATGCTACCCTAGTAAATAAAAAGCAGCGCAGAAATCGGATGTACTGGTCTACTTGTAGGTGCATAACTGGCACAACGTACAATCGCTCTTAGGCTCAGATCACATACAAATCACACAGAATGGTTGACAAGTGGTCGATTTGGAGCGTTCGAAGAAGAAAAAGGACCCTGGTAACCACTCAGGCGTAAACAGTTTTATGAGTCATAGTAATTTACTGATGAAAAGAGTTAATAATACTGATATTCTTTAGTTTTAATTGAATTTGTGACCTAGTAAAGTCTTGATTTCACATGTTGTGCTATTTTTAAAATGAATTTGTCTTGATCTAACAATACTGGAATGCACGGATCACTTAACGTTCGTGACATGATTTCCAAGAATTTTCACTTGAGCTGGTTGACCTTATGCCAGAAGGGACTGTTGTCCTGGCAACAAACCTGATTATCTAGCATAACCACTTTATCTGAACACAGAAGAAATACATTAGTTATGCCTTCAGGGGCACTTTATCCTATGACAAGGAGTTCCTTCCTTACGTTCGCTTGAAATATTGTCTATATATTCAACATTGTCTCTTGTATAAACTTCACTGTCTTTTGTAGCTCACACAGAGGTCCATGTAGTTTTATGATGAGTTATTATACATTGAGCATCTTCTTCTTCTCCTTCTGTGTTCTCACTAGATTGGGATTCTCTAATAAAGGCAGTGGTCTGCCATAGATTATCAGCCACACCATACAGTTTGTCTTTGACGCTGGTGTAAGTGGGCCACCTCTTTCTTCTCAGGTCTGCATACTGGGGGCAGTTCTGTAGGATATGCTCTGTTGTCATACTCGCCAAGCCACAGGTCGTTGGTGCCTATCTTGAATTTAGATACACTGAGCATCTTAAACTTTCATAACATACTTAATTCTTATATTTCAGACTTATGGCATAGTAAGGGTTCCTTTATTTACCATGGGAGATGGAGTGAGGGGCTTCCCAGCATTCCTTGCCAATCAGTTTGCTGGCAATGCAAGAGATGAGCTTATACGAGGGCTGCTTGCTTCAAAATTGTTTACTGAACAAGAAATGTCTGTTGCCGTTAAGGCATATCTGAGCCATGCAGAGAATCTTAAGACCAAAGTGACAAACCACAAGCACATTTGATGAGTAATGTGTCTTAGGGTAATATTTGTTGGAATCAATTTTGTTAACATGACAGTATACAGACTATAATAATAATTCCTATCGTACTGTTATACGTTACATAGGGCCTGCAAGTAATTTCTCCATACCGCTCTATCCTGGGCAACTCGCTCAATCTCCTCCATGGAACTGAGACCGATATTTCCTGCCTCTCTCAGCAAAGTTCGCTTCAGGGTCTCCTTAGGTCGACAGACTATACACAAGTTTATTGTGGAAGTGTTTTTACATTACCATTTGAATTAACCTATTATTGTTAAAATAGCAATGACTTGTGGCTGCAGGAGAATATAAGTGGATATAAGTGCAATGTCTTGTGGCTGCCTTGGGTTCGCATCGTCAGAGAGCTGTTCTAGCCAATACTGGCATTAAATATCTGTTTATATAAACTTGTTATTTTTACATTGCCATTTGAATTAAACTATTATTATTAAAATAGCAATGCCTTGTGACTGCCCTCTTAATCTTTTCGCCTTGTGGCCTTCCTTTTAATTTTTTTGTAATTTATAATTGACACACAAAAAGATTAAGAGGACAGCCAGAAGACATTGCTATTTTAATTTATATAAGACAGACTCGAACATTTCCTAGGCTGAAAACTTCGGTTTTGGATGTGCTAGTTCTACATTAGTAGGGGCCTAAAGGGGGTGCAATGTTCTAGTCGTTTTTGGCAAAGACTGTTTATATATCACAATAAGAATGATCAAAATGGTCTAGAAGAAGCAACAAGCAAACAAACTAATTAAACTATTATTGTGCACTTTACAATTGCATACACAAAAAGATTGAGGCGTCCACAAGGCAGACCAAGAAAATTATGGAGAGGTAACATTGAAGAAGACCTAGAAATACTAGAAGTCAACTATTGGGAAGAGAGGGCTAAGGACAGACATGAATGGAGGTGGGTGATATCTGCAGCAATGAATCTCAAAAGGCTTAGAAAGTTGACGAAGATTTTTTATTTTTGTGCAACACACACTAGTTTTAATTGATATTTTCTTACATAAAAATGAGTGCATCGCAACTATAGTTGTATCAAGCCTAAGTGTCTCATGTAAGTATATTGTACAGGACATCCAAGGGTACATGATGATCAAACTGACATGTTGGCTCTTCTTCTTCTCTTCCACCAGTTACTTCTTTATAGAAGTGTTGGGGGAGAAACGTAGTGATCTTGTATGTGCTTGTTTTAAGGCACTTTGTAAGCTGATATTCATTTTCGTAAGGCTGTTCTTGATGCCATCACTCCATCTTTTCTGTGGTCTTCCTTTTGCTTTGTGCTCGTTATACTTTTTCTGTGTGGCTCTCTGTGGTAGGCGATACCATGTTGGCTCTAAAAGTGTATATAGTTGGCACTTTTGTTAAGGGTAAGGATACCATGCTAAGGCATCTCCAGAATTTGTGTCTTGTCTATGATGATGACTCTTCATCTGCAAGGATGTTATCTTAAGACAAATAATTTGACATCAAATGTGGCAGGGATTTATGCACGCATATGCAAACATGCCAGCATTATCCTAAGTCCCTTTCATAAGCTGGTCAACCCGGACAATCAGGAAATATATTTTTTTGCCACTAGGTGGCCCATCACCTTTCTAGCAGCTACCTTCTCCATTAATTTTCTATAAGCATTTTGCAAGGTGATGAAATGATAGCTGATGAGCACTCTATAATCCTGTCCAATTACTATATATATAATGGTAGTAAATAGCTATAAGGCCAATCCTCTGCTACTATAATACTCCATATACTTGTGTTGAAAGCTGCCATGACACATTAATACCCTGAGATAAAGCACTTGAGACAAACTGCCATGACATAATGAGGAGCAATTAAGAACAGTGAAGAAATCAGGAAGTTGGTACAAATGTCAGCTACATAGAAAATTTAAAAATACATTTTGTGCACAATATCAAAATGCAGCTAATTTTGTGCACCATATCAAAATGCAGCTAATTTGCTAATAATGTAAATTTCTGCAAATAAAAACTGAAAATTATTTTGCTGAATACATTCCTATTCTGTAAAAATTATTTCTTGTTGCGTGCTGTAAGAAGAAAAACAATTTATATTCATGTTAAATGACTTAAAGCTTCAGTATTTTTTTCCCCGATAGCTTTTTTAAAAGCTAATTTGTGTTAATTCATATCCTTCTTCACTTGCTCTAGCATAACAACTTATAAGCTACTCTTTGTGATGATAATTTTTGTGATTGGAGCGTATGTATGCTATGTTTGCAACAAAGTTGTGATACCAGTACCGTTTGGTCCAGTACATCTTATTTCATCATGCACATTTTGTTTGGGTTCTTTAATTATGGTAAATATAAAATATTTGTGTATATCTATCTATACCCTCTTTGTGTCTCGTTTAACACATAAGACTTTGACAAGAGATTTCCATTGTTTCTGTTTTGCTGCCTTTCTGCTAATTACTCCTGATGTCAGGCCACAATCTTTCAACTCTCTCCAAAGTTCTCTATGTTTCCTTTGGATGTGCAAACCTTTTCCAATCCGTTGTCCATCGGAGAGCTGTTCTAGCCAATGCCCTTACTGGCATACAACATACATTACCATTCCACCTTTTAATGATGGTACCCGATGATGCATAGTTTAAAAGCTCTTCATTTGCTATTGTGTTTGGTCAGATATTAAATGTAACATTTTTTATCTTAAACTGGGCAATGTCTTTACAATCTGCTTAGACTCTACCTGTGCAGGAGTCTCCATGACACTAGGCATAGTACCATACGCCTAGAGTTGTTGGAGATTCCTAGATCAAAGTAAGCCAGGCGCCCCCCTTCTACATGGTGTGTAAACTGTGTACTTTTGGAGCTTGAGGTGAACATTCCATATCAACTTTAATATATACTTGTATCATCATCATCATGCCGGCTGGCGTGGTGATCATGGATCTCCACAAATCTCTGTCGTTGGTGTTTGCTATCAACTCAGATGTTGACTCTCTACCGTGCCATGAAGTCAGGCTATCCAAAATTTTCTCTCTCTGTCTTCCTCTGTCTCATCTACCCTCGATTTTACCGGTTGTTACAATGTGTTCTAAACGTCCCTCCTCATAACATGCCCAAAAATAATGACTGCCTCTTTCTTATATTGATGATAAGCTTTTTCTGTGTCTTGATCTCATTCAGCACCTCAACATTAGTCATTTTAGCAGTCCATGGGATTCTCATCATTCTTCTGTAAAACTACATTTCTGTGGCCCTCAGAGATTTTTCGATCTGTGTGTCCATGACTCGCACCCGTATGTCAGTATTGGTCCTATGTAGCACTGAATAACTCGCATTCTGATCGGGATTGACAAGGACTTGTTACAGATAATGCTTCTCATTTTCAGGAATGATGTTTTCGCTTGTCCTATTCTGCTCTTTAGTTCTGATTGGCATCTGCCATCTGATGTTACCAGGACTCTGAGGTATTTAAATTGCTGCACTTGTTTTAGGTCAGTCCCATTTACTGTGATGGTGCATTTTGGCAAAATCTGCTTTTTTTAATATGATTTGATACTTGTATATATAATTTTAAAAAGTCATTCATCATACATATCTGTATATATTTAAGTCTAAACCCGAAAAATTGACTTCCTTGCACCAGGTTTGACCCCATATGACTCAGTCCCTCTTAGCGGAAATGGCATACCACCAGCCGAGAGTATTGCACAAAGCAGAACTCTGTAGCTCTGGGAACAATCCAAGAAGTCTCTGGAAATAATGCATTCATGAACAGAACGGCGCGGCCTGGATTCAAACCCATGACCTCTGGAACACGTCGAAGGCATAACCACTTAGCCACAGGACCATGTTTAATTTTAAGTACATTTAGATTTTCTTGACCGTTAGGTGAGAACAGTCGAGTCACTGCATCCTATTATTAACCATACAGGGTCTGTGTAGTTAAGTCGTAAGCCTTGCTTTCTGAAGGTCATGGGTTTGAATCTAAACCACACCATTCTGTTCACAAGTGCATTTTTCCGGAGATTCTTAGGATTCAGTTTCAGTTTGGAATATCTTCATTGCACTCCAGACATGTCCATAGGTGCTCCGATCTCCTTCGCAATATCTCCAACAGAATCCAGCGACTGACCGTACCAGTTCGATTTTGATTGATGAGCCTACTCACTACCTGTTATGCTGTTCTTTTCTTGCTATTTATCTTAGGATTACTACCAAGATTGTGCTTTGTGCAAAAAAAAAAAAAAAAAAAGATGCACCAGGAGTTGGAATGAAATTCCTTCTTGACCGTCACACTGGCTCAAAGAATCTACTCCACCCCGTAAAAAACACTAGATAGCCACAACCAAATTCCGGAGATGGGAAGATTGTGTTTTGTGCAAGAAAAAGATGCACCAGGAGTTGGAATGAAATTCTTCCTTGACTGTCACACTGTGGCTCAAAGAATTCAAATTTAGAAGCTTTGTCCATATCTAAAAAATCAATACAAATAAGGAACATCCCCTTCATGAAAAACTCATTAAGGAGAAAAAATGCTGGCTCACGAGACGCAAGTAATGGTTGAGCC
This sequence comes from Arion vulgaris, assembly GCA_020796225.1. Classification (NCBI taxonomy): domain Eukaryota; kingdom Metazoa; phylum Mollusca; class Gastropoda; order Stylommatophora; family Arionidae; genus Arion; species Arion vulgaris. The sequence goes on from CM036773.1 coordinate 20,030,219, forward strand.
AGACAGAAGATTTTCTTGGGATAATATGTGATCCTGCTAGGATTGAATCAGGAGAGGAATGAATTCTTGTGCACCCCCTAAATTTAAGAATGCATTCAGTTATTGTATCCACTAACTTCATGTGGACCAAACGCCACACTTCGTGGCTTTGGGTTGAATGCCTTTTACCAGGAGCCACACGAAAGGATTTTTTTTTTTTCTTTCGTCCGCTTTCAACTCAGACGAGTTCCATCTCTGAAACTGATTTTTGCGTGAAAATCTGTTTTCCAATTTCTTACAATGGCAGCAGCGTGCACATTGTAAATTACTTTACACTGGCAGCCGTGTGCTCAATGTACTCGTAATTAGTATTCCTCGCCATACAGGCAGATTTTCTCCGACTTCAGAGGTATAGGGAGTTTTTAAATCTAAACACAAATGGCTTGTATAAACATGGCGTTTACCCTGGTCCACTACGAGTTTAAAATAACTATGAATCAAAAAATTTTATTACTAATTAATCCAAAGGTTAAGACCTTCATGAATGATAAATCCAATGAAACAAACTGGGTTATATACACAGATGGCTTACCCCAACATGCAGATGCTTTTCTGCACGTTTAGGAGGAAAAATAATAAGAGAGATCAGTGGGGCCTATGTGACAACCACAAGTAGTTGGCAATGGAGGTGCATATGGTTACAGAGATGTTGATATCTCATAACTACGTATGTTTTCATGCTCGGTGACTCCATCAGTATGCTTCGTAAAGTTGAAACAGAAAGGATGAGACGATATTGCAGGAATTACTGATATAAGGGAAGACTGCAGTAAAACTATGTAGCAATGGCAAAACACATAAACACAAAGTACTGTAGTTTTAATTATTAAAACATCCAAGCATTAACATGGCAGTCAAACGACAACTGATAAACTGCATATTTATTCTAACTCTCTGCTATCAGTGCCAAACATGGCCCTGACTAAGACACTAGAAAGAAAGATTACAACATGTGAAATGAGATGTCTACGAAAAGCTGTCAACGTTACAAGGCGAGATAGAGTGAGAAACGAGAATATCAGAAGCATCGTTGGTACTATACCATGCATACAGTACATCGAGAAGCAAAGATTCAAGTGGTTCGGCCATCTAATGAGAATGGAACCACATTTACTACCATCACGTGCCTATAATAATCGACACTCAGGGCGCAGAGCACGAGGCAGGCCAAGAACACGATGGATAGATAACATCTCAGAGTCCCTGCGAAAGCATGGACTGACAATGTCAAGCGCAACACACCTGGCACAAGATAGGAAACTAACTCTCCCCCACGACGCTTCACGGCAAATGTGGTTAAGATAAGATAATAAGACTGTAATTTTACAAAGTACAAAAACAACACACAGTGCTGTATTGACGAAAAGGACTTTATCAAGCAAAGGATACACCGAAGGGAAGAAATTCACTTCTTAAATGGCTGACATAACTTAAACAATTAGACAATAAATCCCTAACAACTACTAAAAAATTACTGGGAATTACTGGCACAGACTGGAAAAAGAGAAATCACCTACTTTTTTGTCTCAGAGTCATGTGTAATGAACAGGATGACAAATAATGTTGTGAAACTGGATAATTAAAAATAATATGCAGGAACAAGAGAAATTACCTCCATTTTTATCTCAGAGTCAGGCATAATGAACGGGCTGACGCTCGAGTGGTTACCGGGGCCCAAATTTGGGGTGTAAAGAGTAAAACCACTGTTACCTGCCATGCATGTCGTAAAAAGCGACTAAGGAGGTTTGGCTGAAATCGGATGCATGTGTCCTAAGCGTGTAGAAGTCTATGCGTTTAGGGCCTACCAAACCAATGTGCAATGTATACACGTTCTTGGCAAAGATCAAACATATCACAAAGAGTGATTAAAATTGGTTGTAAAGAACGAACGCAAAGAAGAAGAAGAGAAGAACAGGCTGACAAATAATGTTGTGAAACTGGATAATTAAAAATAATATGCAGGAACAAGAGAAATTACCTCCATTTTTGTCTCAGAGTCAGGCGTAATGAACGGGCTGACAAATAATGTGAAACTGGATAATTAAAAATAATATGCAGGAACACAAGAAATTACCTCAATTTTTGTCTCAGAGTCAGGCATAATGAACGGGCTGACAAATAATGTTGTGAAACTGGATAATTAAAAATAATATGCAGGAACAAGAGAAATTACCTCCATTTTTGTCTCAGAGTCAGGCGTAATGAACGGGCTGACAAATAATGTTGTGAAACTGGATAATTAAAAATAATATGCAGGAACTTAAGCTTATTAATGGGATAAATATATGCTGTTTGTTATTTTGTTTTTGCTAATGTTTCTTATCTAAACTTTGTTAAAATATTGCGGGTTTATGAAAACAGATTGAAGTGTTACAAATTGTCGCCTGGGACGAATAAAATATAAGAAAACTATAACACTCTTGTTGACTTTTGAATATATTGTTGGGAGATAGAGTTGCTAAGCTGGTTTCTCTTTCATTGCAAATGAAAAGTTCTGTACTTGTCATAGTAATGGGACGCCCATGTGTTGCTGGGGCTCGCAAGGGGAGGAAAGAATATTGTAAGAGGCGACTGAGGTAGGGGCCTAGGGAAGCTACCCTAGTAAATAAAGAGCGTAGCAGAAATCGGATGTGCTGGCCTACTTGTAGGCGCATAATTGGCACAAAGTACAATTGCTCTTAGGCTTGGATCACATACAAATCACAAATTGAATGCATCCAAAAAGTTGATGTATGGTGAGCTTGAAGGGGGCAGACTGTCAGCTGGTGGACAGAAAAAACATGTTAAAGACACTTAAATTGTCTCTGAAATGCTTCAATATTGACACCACATGCTGGGAATTCCAGGCGCAAGATTGCTAAATGTGGTGCTGTAACAACACGAGGAACTCGTATGACTTAGAATCATCATGCTGTTGAGGCACAGAGAAAACGAGCTGCGCGAAAAAACAGAACACACAACGCCCACATGTCTAACCTTGATCATGTATGCCCCACCTGTGGTAGGGATTGTGTTCTAGGATTGGACTCTACAATCACCTCCTCACACACCATAGAGGTGCAGCAGTGCATATCTGAGGCTGTTGTCAGCATTGCTTGCAATGGACATCTGTTATTATTATGTGTAGAGGGTGCTCATCCTCATTACAACTGACTATGACAACCCAATTGGAACTAATTTGATATTCCACACATTATTACATGTTATGAGATCATTATTTTAAAAAATGAAGGCAAAAATATGATCATAAAAAGCATAATTTTAATGTCAATTGTGGCCAAGATATGAATACCAGAGAAAGTTTACATTGCCATCAACTGTACACATTTCAGGATAAGATATAATGACAGCAGTAGACAGACATACAATTTTTTTAAATTTCCATAGCCTTTACAGACCTTTGGGTATGTAGTGCCTGTCACTTCATATTTCTAGACCCTAGCGTGCAGGAGATAGGAAGGTCAATTCCTTACCTCACGTGTGGAACGTAGAGTGTGGTATTATGCCCTATGAGTCAAAGTCGATAGCTAACGCTTACGCATTACGCTAATTCGTTCTGTTGACTGTTACTAAGACTGTTTGATGGAACATATACTTACCATACATTTAATGACAATGTTAAGATATCTTACCGCGGCTCACAAGGGAAGCAAAGAATAGTAACACTGCGACCTACCATGGCATGTCGTAAGAGGCAACTGATTTAGGGGCCTAGGGTAGCTACCCTAGTAAATAAAAAGAAATCAAATGTGCGGGCCTACTTGTAGGCTCATAACTGCACAATGTACAATCACTCAGATCATATACTGATCACAAAGAGTGGTTTAACAAGTGGTTAATATGGAGCGTTAGAAGAAGATATCTTACGAGGGAAAACTCACAAGAGTAAATAAATTGTCGCTGACAAAGTCTACCAAAATAAACCACTTACAGAATTATTTTTCAGCTTACAATTAATATATATAGGAAATTCATCAGATGTAAAAGATGACTGGCAGGAATACGGCTTGTAAATAGTGTGAACTTATTGAGAAATGATAGTTAATATATTTCAATAATCAGTCAGCAATGAAAACACTGTGTGAATTCACTACCAATGACACTGCAGAAACGAGTACTTCAGTGCTATATTAAACCAACACTTATGTATGGCAGCGAGTCATGGACATTGAACAAGAAATTAATAAGATCATTGGAAGCCACAGAGATGTGGTTTTACATAAGAACGCAGAAAATTCCATGGACAGCAAAAGGGGGAAACAAATGATTAGGTTGGAGAGACATGATCACCTAAGCCAGTAGGCATGGCACTTGATTGATTGAATGATGGCAGGCTTGAAAAGAGACAGGTTATTCATAACTTATTCTAAGGTTTACCATACTTGCATAGCTCAGAATCGTCATATTGCTGAGAGACAGAACATACAACACCTACATGTCCAGTCCTTGTCATGTATAGACCTGTAGTAGGGGGTTGTGTTCCAGGATTGGACTCGGCAGTCACCTCAGCACATACCAGACAGGTGGTGGTCTCTATGGCGAAGTGGTAAGAAGTTTTCCTGTCATTCTGAAGGTTGTTGGTTCGAATCTGGACAGAGTTACATGCACAATTTTTTCAAGAGATCCCCAGGGTTGTTGCTGGAGATATGGAGTTGGTGCAACACTCTCGGCAGATGGTGTGCCATTTCTGCCGACAGGAATGAAGCTTTATGGGGAAACCCGGTGCAATGAAGTCAATTCTTCACCTTTAGACACGAGAAGTGCAACAACAAAAGCCTGAAGCTGTTGCCATTATCGCTTGTGTTGGGCGGTTATTATCTTACAAGGAATAGGACCAACCCTGTGAATCACTGGATTCATGGAGGCAACTCATCTCTCTGTTTGAGCTTCTAAACATGAAAAACTGATTACAGTGAAAGAAAAAGATACTATTTTATTAGATATGGCTTATTACCACATAAATCTTTGAGGCTCTGGATTTTCAGGCCAATAAAATGGTCTCTGTGTAAACATATATACAGTAAATGCATTTATGGAAATATAAAACACCAATTCAGCCATTAAAACTTTCGCAGTTGGAAGTTTCATGTTAAGACGAAGAATATAAAATGGAATGATAAAATACCGAAACTCGAGAAGAGCTTGTGGGACTAGACAAGCAAGAGTGCAAAATGAGAAAACAATTCGCCAGAGCAACCCCTTATGAAGAGTCATACTGTAGAACTGGTATAAACTGAACATGTAAACCGGAATTAGGGCATACCGTGCCAGATGGTTTCTTTTAAAGATTCTGGACCATATATAAAATGTGTAATGTCTGTTATCACTCAGTAGATATCTGTGCTCATATGTGAACATTTTAACTAGAAACCCGGCTAATACAGCAAATAATAATACCTTTAATGGGTTCCTAATAACGGATTGAAGAAATGAAACTATCTGTCTGGGATTAATAAAATGAATGAAAGAAAATGCAGCAGATGTTGTGAAAAAGTAGAAGACCTGTGGGAAGTTATAAGAAGCTTCATGGTGAGATTTATCACCAACAACTATACCCTTATTAACAATAACAAACACTGAAAAACCTATAAGTACACAAATATAGCAAAATGTTCGAATAAACAGTTCTTTAACTATGCTGATAATTTTCGCTGGACTGGAAAAAGCAGTTTGTAAGATAAGTTTTAAAACTTCAATATCTTTCAAGTTGTTTAGGTTGCCTGTTATTTTTTTGTCAAGTCGAAGTTGTTGGTCGATGACTTCAATTACAACCATGCCAATGCAAAACAGGACCCAAATAACATTGGTCTGTCTGAAGATTACAGCAGCAACGCTTACTGCAGCAGAAGAGTTATGGCGGCCGTATAGACACAGTGCATACATTAACAAAGTAAAAAATGTAGAACCAGGATCGGTGTAGTACAGCCATGTAAAGAAATACAAAACTGGAAACAGCACCAAAACTGTTGCACTCAGAACATGAAGATGAGTGCTCTTGTTTACCTGAGAAAAGAAAGAAGATTATTTAATGAAACAGTTTTTAATATATTCAGTTCATCATTTCTGTAGGATAATTTGCTGTTATACCTCATCTCTTATCTTAACATGTGCCATGATGCGTCATGGGGTGGGGGGTGTGTCATAGTTTTCTACTTGGGATCAGATGTGTTGCATCTGTAGCTGTTAGTCCATGTTGTTGGAGGATCTCTGTAATGTTATCTATCCATTAGGCTCTCGGTCTTCCTCCATGGTAGTATATCTGGGTCTATTCTCATTAGGCAACCACACTATTTTATTTTTGCTTTTCTGTTTGTTGGATGCCCTCTAGAAGTAGGACAATTCACGCCTGCATGGCAGGGGACTCTTAAAATAAGGAAAGCAGGCCTTCATGCAAAAATCAGTCGGAAGCGCCACACCTGACTATGCGTGAATTCATAGCGGATAAATAGAAGAAGTTTGTTGGATGCAGGTGTAAATTCAACGATGTTTCTAATGTTCTAATTTTTTACTCTGTCCGCCTTGTAACATTGGCAGCTTTTCTTAAACAGTTCATTTCACATTTTGTGATCTTTGTATCTTGCATTTTAGTTGAGACCCTGTTTGACACTATCATAGAGTTGACAAAAATATAGTTTATCAGTTGTCACTTGACTGCCATGTCTATGTTTAGTTGTTTTTAGAGTGGTGACGGTTGGTCTATAGGCATCTTATCTTGATTTCTTTAATTCTCTCAGTTAATTATTTATTACATAACATTTTAGAATTATTATGAAACAAGTTTGTGGTCAGCAATTAGACAGTGCAAAGAATGCTGAAGTCTCTTAATCTTCTTCATTGATTGATTGGACCATCATCATTGCACTTTGGTTAGTAACCATGTATGCTCCGATCTCTTTCTTACACAGGAAGATTTCAGCGACAGTGCACAAACTCTGTAGTACCGGAGGTCCTGATGTAAGTTAGAAGATGGTGAAAATATTTTGTAGGAATTTTATTTTTAATAATTTCTAATGAATTTTGCAGGCAGCGGCTTTTCAGCCTGTACTTCTCAATTTTTGAACTGCCAAGGGTTCTGTTACATGCTCATCTTGAACATGGGACCTACGTTTTATCATCCGTCTCTGATAGGACTAGGAACTTAATCTCATCTACACTGAGAACTGGGGTCTCTAAAAGAAGTATCCAGATGGCTCTACGAGGGAGTGAACTGAGTAGCTTTGGAACGAGAGGCAAGCAACTAATCTCTACTCTACAGAGACCACTGTTCTTCTTCAATGATCCAGCAGCTCTTGGGCTTTTGGCCCAATGCTATAGACCAAAGACCACTCTTCGAAGAACCATCCAACAAGAAAGTAAACTATTGGGATGTAAAACCATACAAGATCTCCAACTGCTAGCAAAGAACCGTATCACATGGAGATCTAAAACCTCTGCCCTATGTGCTGCCTTTGGCACGAAAGGAACAAACTAACTAACTAACTATTTAATGATAAAATATTGAAGAATTTGATGTCTGTGGATTTTATATGCATCCGGACAGGAGCCACAATTAGACTGCTCTAGCGCAGTGGACTCCTGTGCTGTTCAATGATACAGCCGCCAAGGTAGGGTTTACTGTTCTCATCCCCCACCATCAGATTGCCTAATAGCCATGCCAAGTTTTACTATACTATAGGTATTTCTTTCTCTAATCCTGTTTTGCCTCACAGCGTCAGGATAAGAAGAGATTTTTAGAAGAGGCTTTTGGGGGTGCCTTGTTTATTGTGTTCTTCATTGCTTCTAAGGTCTATCTTTTGCGTAGATAACCTTTTGCCAAAATATAGCAATACACAACAGAAAGCTCACCACATGTGAAATTAAATGCTTGAGAAAGGCGGGAGTCACCAGGAAATATAGACTATTAAACAAGAACAACAGTAGCAAAGTGGGCATTATTTCATGCACTGAATACATCGAAAGACAACAAATGCAGTGGTTTGGACATTTAATGAGAATGGAATACAATCAACTACTAATAACAGCATACAATAAAAAGAGATCAGGTACTAGAGCCAAAGGAAGACCAAGAAAAGATGGATAAACAATATCAAGACCACACTAAATAAACACAGATATAACACAACAAGGGTGACTCATCTGGCCCTGGAGCTCAAATTAAAGCTCCATCCCTACACTCGACAGCAAGAGCGGACAATCAATTCCATCATCTACATGGGGAAAGACAATAGACATAGATAGATCTTGGTAGCATTGCCCAAGTAGGGTTAAGGTGCACTCTCTGCTGTTAATCTGCTTATGTGGCTGAACCATTTAATTAGTAACTTAGACACTAACGTCTGCAAAGACAGAAAGGTGCCAACAATAATAAACCATATGTATTTCAATGTGAGATTTGGAGGCAGAGGTCAACAATTTAAAGAAGAGCTGGAAGGAGCTACAGGAGATATCTAGAGATAGGAAGACTGCATGAGTTGGTTGAGGGTCTATGCCCCAATCAGGGTTAAAATGGCATGACAGAGATATATTTCAATGCGCTATCTTCATAACTTAAGGATAATATACAAGTAATCGCAAATTTCCTCAATCAGGAAAAAAATACGGTGAGGTAGTGTGCAAATACATCCTCCTAGCCAAATTAGAAATGACAAGAAGATGAAGAATGTAAAATGACGATCGCTACATCATAAAAATTCTTATGCTAATATTACCTGAGTGTCTCCTGTTAATTTCTTGCACAATATAAGCAGAAGTACAAAGTTGCCAATGCAATATGTTAAATTACTAGCCCGAAGAATCTGTGTTGTGCAAACTTCAGACAAGCTAACACCTTGTAAGCTTGCAAATGGAAGCAGTTGAACTAGTGAGAACAGATACAACCCTGGTAATGTTGTAATCATAGGATCCCACTGTGAATATACAAGGGTAGATTGACAAGTTCTTGTATCTACTAGCACTAACCAAAACACATAATATCAGTAAGTAAAGGTGCTTTTTTCATACCGTTAGGCATATTGTTGAATACAATATATTAGGCCCATATTTTTCATTGACCACCTGCACACAATAGGTGATGTGGTCAACATTCCACCAGCTGCCTTTACTTCCCAATGTTTTTCTGGTACACAAGTTAGGTTGGGTAGACTTGAGAGCTTCTACAGTTATACAAAAATTCCACCCTCACTGTGGAATTAAACTTGGACCACTTGCATAAGGAGCAAGTGCACTAACAACTATGTTATCGCACCTCTAAAAAACACATGGTAACAAGATAATGCATCATAAATGTTAAGGTAAGATAGTTTTTAAATGTAAAAACTATGATAAAAAGTACAGTATCAGTTTCAATATTAACGAGTAGAGAGAAGTTGTGTACTCTCCCGACTCTACACAGACCACAAAAATTTGATATATCCCTTCATGAAGCATGTTCTTTGCTGCATGTCATTCTTATCACAGCTCGTCGAGAGAATCTTGATCTATAGTCAGCCCACCTCCCCCTTTTTGTCTCATCATGTTCAAGGTTTCTTTAAGGTCCTGTTGGAACCAGTGTCTTGGTTGTTCCCTGTCTCATCTTCCAGAAACCACTGATATTCACAGAGCTGATATTCTGAAAGCCCACAGAATCACGAGTGTGACTGCAAAGATCAAACAAAGAGGACTTTCATACAAACCAATATATGTAAACTGTGAGATTGCAAGAGCTTGGATTGATAATTGGAGTGGTCAGAAAAGGGCAGCACAACAGACGTATGACTGAGTAGAATTATGATTATCAATCTACATCGATTCTCAAACGGTAAAGTTAGTTGATTTAAAATTTAGTCGCTGTTGCCTTGCAGATATTCATTATGTGAAGGAGACAGGAGCACAAATGGACATGTCCAGATTCATCATCATCAAAGTACGTATCCTTTATAGGACATTGCTCTCTTTGCAGCACATCTGAAATTCACTCTGTCTCTTGCCAGTTCACCCACTTCGTCGATGGTCATGTATGGTTTCTTTAATATCTTGTAGCCATCTTCTTCTTGGTCTGCCTCTGCGTCCTGGGACCCTGCTCTCTAGTATTGTTCTTTCCAGGCCATCGTGACGCTTGATGTGACCAAAGTATGTAATTTTTATGTATAGTATGTTGTTTATCAGCCAATTCTCTTTAACATTTAGTTCTTTCAGGACATCAGTGTTCTTTCTTTTTCTGTCCATGGTATTCGTAGGATCTTTCTGTAGCATTTAGTTTCGAAGGACTGAATTTTCGTTCTTAATTTTGTGTAATAGTCCATGATTCACAACTATAAGTAGCCACTGGAAAAATGCATGCTCTAACTATTTTTAATTTTAGTATTTTGCTGGTGCTTTGCCACATGTTCTTCATTGTGTTTAACTTCTTAATTGCTATTGCCAATCTTCTTGTGATCTCTTTGGAGTAGTTAAGTCACCGTTATTGTTAATTATTGAGCCCAGATATTCGTAGCTCTCTACACATTGATGTCCGGATTACAATGAAGATATTTCAAACTGAAACGGCGGACCGACTACAGTCCATCTGATTTTTCTTTTTAACGTATAATTTTATGGCCTCACCGATGAAAAGTTATAAGCGCAGTACTGCTTTGCCTGTGGAATATGAAATATTTCGTCCATATATGGAACATTCTGAACTGTCTGAACATACGTTAGAATTATACATGAAGCTAAAGCTATTAGGGAGGCAGTCAATATCGTTATCATTTTGCATTGTTTACGTAACCAGATATGTATATTTTACAGAAAGCAGAAAACCTATTAAAACGTATACAGTATACTCTGGATACGGTATACGATACACATGATATCACATTTAACGTAACACGTTTACACAACAAAGTCGTGATAACCAAAATAAACAAAATATCGTAAACAACCGCAATCTCGCATTTATTGAACGAATAAGCGAGATTCTGAGATAATTTAGGAGGTCACGTGATTTAATCCATCAATACAGGTATTATGGCGGTTGTACAGCAACCAATTATGAACGGAGACATACCAAATTTCACAATAGGTTCTAAAGGAGAAGATGCCTACATTACAGGCAATCTCCAGGAGGAGGTAAATTAATTAACAATTGTTTAGTGACGATAGATCTATATTATAAGGAGTGTGCACAATTAAAATGATTGTTGAACACGGCTACTAAAATTTCTCAGCAGACGAGACGACGGTTACGGGTTAGACTTCAAGGCAAGACACAATAAAAACTATGAAGTTTTGTGTGTACTGTTTCGTTTTCTTGTGTCATAATGAGTTAGTCTGCAGTGGCTCTAGTTTATGCTTGCATAAAATTATTTTATATTGCCGCAGATCGTTTTTCCATTTTGACATGAGTGTATAAGTGTTACGTGTATGATTGTGGAATGTTTACAAACAACAAAAATAAACGGCTACCGTTACGTGACCGGTTACGACTAACACCGCAACGGAAGTTTTTTGACATTTCTCTATTTACTCAATTTGAATTTACTGATTTCAGATTTGACTACTGGTGATGAATGAAATTGAATAAATAATTAGCTACAAAATCATATTTAGTAGTATTGTTAGGTACTGTGAACAACAGTAACAACACTACTGAGACTTGTGAATTTGAAGGCATCTTTACTAAACTAAACTAAAACTAAATCAGATGAAACCTACTAGTACTACCTACTGTTTAGTAACTCACCAACGGAATCTTTGTTATATTGTATTTGCCCGGCTCATGTACTTTGAGATTACAATGACGGTGATTCCATTTGTTTTAACATTCCTGAGTGTTATAAAAACTAGTTACTAAAATATCAGCTGCTAGAATCCATCCATTGTGCTTATGACAAATGTGTTTCTATATATTAAAAGCAGGATATTACTTTCTTGCAGTTTTCGACGGGATTATTACAAGTTTTTACACAGCAATACAGCCACTAAATAGGTTATGTAGAAACGAGACTTCATTAGAGCATCATTATCATGTGCAATGTCGGCTAGCATAGGCATTCATGGATATGCACGAACATGTTCTTAGAACTATCAGTTCTGTTGTTGATATTCTACCATGCCATGAAACTAGACTATCCAGATGTTCTCTCTCTCTTGCCCTCTGTCTTGTCTCCCATTGATTTTGCCTATTTGCACTATGTGTTCTCTACCTCTCTTTCTCATACTGCCTGAAAAATTATTACTTCTCTTATATTGATAACAAGTTTCTGTATATCTTGACCTCTTTCAGGCAATGTAAGTTATTTTAGCATTACATAAGATTTTTATTATTCTTCAATGAAACCACATCTCTGTGGCCTCCAGAGATTTTGCTGTCTGTTTATTTATTGTCCATAACTCACATCCATAGGTTAGCATTGGCTCTATGTAGCACTGAAGAACTCTCATTATGACCTCAATTGTATATAACTTTCATTTTCTGGAATGTTATTTGTTTATTCTTGGCCTATTCTACTTTTTATTTATGATCTTCATTTACCATCTGTTTTAAATTGATGGGCTTGTCTTAACTACATCCCATTAACTTTGATGTGCATGTTGTCGGAGTCTGTTTTTTTGAGATGACCTAACTTCTGTCTTCTTGCTGTTCAGACGGATACCTTTGTTGTTCATTTAATGCAACTTATTGCAAAATATAATTGGCAACATTTTCCGGTCTTGTTGCCGCCTGCAGTAATCTCTTGTGATGCTACTACATTTTTATGCTATAGTGAGCATATTTATTTCTCATTGTCCTTGACTAAGACTGCAACATAGCCAAGTGTAATTTACTTCTTTATCTAAATTGTTAATTTCTGTTATCATTTTGAATAAGTGCTATTTGTGACCAAAATTTGTAATCGATATATTTAAGCTTGTTTTAGCATTTGTATGATTTCTGCATTGTCAACTTTTGTTTTATGCAAAGGTGTAGTTTATAAAATACAAATGGGCTGTTTTTCTGTAATACAATTGTGATATTTAACTCTTTCTGTATGCAGTTATTTCCCCAGTTGTACGGTTAATTCAAGGAAGCCAAAAAAAAGTAATTTTAAAATAAATCACTCTACTCGTCAATAAATAAACGTATATATATCTTATTATATACTAATTGGAAGAAAACTAGACAACCTATTAGAATAACAATGTTAAAAAGTGTAGAAGTAAAACTAGAAAGACTTGTATAAGCGAAACAACTTGAATGGTGCATTGTATTGCGAATGGCGTTTAACGGAATACACTGTGGCGCAGTGTACTGCAATTGACATGGAAAGAGTTAAAGCATTTTAAAATTCCTGTTTTCCTTTAGTAAATCTGAATTTACTCAGTATTCGTATGGTTTTAATTTTTTCATATCTCACCTCATGACAGGTGTTAACACATTTACTAACTAATTGAAAATCCTGTTGCACAATTATTTTTGCTCACATTTTCACATTTGCTCACAAATTAGACTAGTTTTGTTTTAGTTTTTAAAGGATTGTTATGAATTATATATTGTTTTGTAGATAAATAAATGGACCAAGTACTAAAAGAAAGGTACATGCAGATGCTTTACTATTTTTTTCCTTTATGATTGAATTTAATTTACAGACATAAATACGGTTAAAGTTGTATTTTAAAAATTCAACCTGCCATTAAATTCTGATTTTATCAAACATTGAAGGACTTTCTCTTGAAGATAATCATGTAGTAAAGTAGGAAAGTAACAAAACACACAAACTTATTATTGTTTACAGTATTAGTAACGAATTTTCACATGTACTCCACTTCCAATAAACATATTGAAAGATCTAAGTAAATTGATATGTAGACCTAGTTTTTTCACTGGAACATTGTGACTACCACATGCTTCACTCTCAGACAATTCAAGCAACTGTTCGATCTCTTTTGAGTTCAATACATCCTGCATCATGACTGATTTTTTCTTCTGAAGTCAATGTATTCATTACAAAAGTTGTAGCATCAATAAATATGTCCATTATCACTATTGTTTGCATCGTCACTACTATTTTAGTACTAACAAAATCATCATCAGGTGCAGTGCCGGCTGGCATAGGCGATCATGGATCTCCACAAATCTCTGTCCCTGGTGTTATTATCTCAGATGTTGACACTCTTCCGTTCCTTGAAGTCAGGCTGTCCAAAATTTTCTCTCTCTGTCTTCCTCTGTCTTGTCTCCCCTCAATTTTACTGGTTTTCACAATGTGTTCTAAAATAGCAAATAAAAATAGCAAATTCAAGTGAACACTTATATTGTTTTATCTGTCCTTATCAAGCATATTATCTGTGGCAACATATGGATGTTAATCATGGACTGTAACACAAGCATTAAAGAACAAAATTTAAGCTTTTGAAACAAGGTATTACAGAAAAGTTCTTAGAACATCCTGGACAGAGAAGAGAAAAAACACATCCTACAATACCTGCAAATCAAGGAGCATTGACTCATAAATAACATAATGTCCCAGAAGTTGGAATATTTTGGCCAATTTAAACGTCACAGTGGTTTGGAGATAATGGTAATAGAAAACATGGTTCTTGTAGTACAATTCAAGGAATGACCAAGATATAGGTGGCAGCAGGACATCAAAGAAACCTTGAACATTATGCTGGAGGAGGTGGGAAAACTTGCTAGATACAGCGAGTTTTTTAGATGGGCTGTGGTGAAAGGGACGTTCCGCAAGGGACATGCTACTACTTGTTATTGATAGCCTTGTCAGCTCTCTTAGAACACATTCCTGTCTTATTTAACAGTTCGAAGAAGTGTACTTGTACAAATATTGTTTGTGACACTATCACTGGTTGACATGGTAAATTATTGTCTACAATTTGGCTATCAGTTTGAAAAATATATAAAATTGATAAGTTCAACAAAATTTTCCACACTCTCGGCCGAACGACGATGTAGAAATATATAACTCTGTTGTAGATTTATAACCGGAAATTGAATCAGAATGCATTGATGTAAATTTAGTATTAATTTTACTTGAAACAATTCTTGGCGTAGTGTGCGACAGTTAGCTTTTTAATAAAGCATCTTGGTGCAGCATGCAGAATATGTTAATTATGGATTATGCTGATTGAACAGTCAATTTCGAATTAATATTTTAGCTAACTAGACATAAAAGCTATTGGGTCGTGATCATTGTTTGCTATAACAGCATGCCATCTATCACCCAAAATAGTAATTTATAAAGTAATTATAAGATTGAAGTGATATTGATAGATTCTGATTAGGCCAAAATTTGGATGCCACCTGTCCTACATGCTGTAGAGGCCTATGAACCTGGTTGCAACATTCATGTTCTCGAGGCAAATCACACAGATTACAAAGAGTGGTTAATTTGGTTGATAAGGTTTGTAAAGTAGAAAAAAAAAATAACCTTTGATGTATGTCTGTATTTTTAAAATCTCAATACTGCATATAACACTTGTCTCTCTGTGTGTTCTTCCAGATTGAAAATATTCAACGTGTCATCAAAGTGACTCGTAAGAAACTAGAAGCTATGAATGAAGAGTTTGGCAAACACCAGCATCCACCCTCAATATATGTGCAGGTAAATGATAAAACTAATTATGGTATTCCCTATGTTGTATTAGTTGAAAAATGTGTTGATCCTGATTAAGATCTGTATTTTGTGTCACTCTAAATATATTTTGAATTATCAAAATTGTAGTCTTTCTTTGATATCTTTAATGCTGTTTATATTTTATGTGTATTAATAAGATTATTTCAAAGCACTATATTATCATCATCTTATGTATTTAATTAAGTCATAATGACAGTTTGCGGTATGGGTGGATGTCATCTACCTAGACTTCCAACCACCAGGAGCGTACATGAATCTACTATCCTGGACATGCAGTTGCGGTAGTGAGAGTGCACATAGGCTTGCATCAACAGCATAGATTGTCAGGGAGTTGAAGATGGATTGGGGGAAGTGAAATGTCCTTCAGTTTCTCTATGGCCGAATGTTGGATGGAAACTAAAATTGATATTGATTCTATCCAACAATTTAAGGAGTTTGAAATTGCATGTTGTGCAAGAAGAACTGAATGTCTGAGAGGAAGAATGAGAAGCATGTTTAACAACTGAGCCACATAAACCATCAGTATGCCTACTCTTCAACATCTTCTGGAGAAAACTGAACACCTATGGGTCTTCTTGGAGAGCTATGATGTCAGTTTAATAACCAATAGTTATCTTATCAGTTCTGTTATACAGATCAGAATACTGTAGAATGAGCAAGAAAGATTTCTACAGAATGTCCACCTTTCATAATTCATGTCTGCATAGAATTTAAAAAAATAGTTTGGCTAAACAAAGTGTAATATATATATTTCTTTTAGACATCAACTTAGAAAATATCCTTAAAAAAGATGAAAGTGGATGTCATGAAAATGAACCCTTGCTAAAACAGCCACAACATGAACACCAGAGGGAAAAGAAGAAGACCCCAAAAACTATCACACATTGGAAGACAAAATGCATGGAGTATCTCTAACATTGATTACTGTGCTGAAGGTTAGAAAGACAGAAGAGCATGGAGAGTCTTTGTAGAAGTCTTATGTGCCACAGGACATAATGAAAATTAACTAATAAAATATTTGTAATAAAGCATTTGAAAGGTATTTTATTTATTTGCTATCAAGTGCTTGTGGTAAATTTTACTAATGGATTCTAAACAAATAAAATAACCAAGTAGGAAATGTGCTTTCCCCTGATCTATTTTCCTGTGCAGAAAAACCATATTGAGACACACAAAACGTATGCTAGCAACACCCAAGTGGAAGAATATATCATAACACAACTTGTGATTTGCTGATTGCATGTCTTTGAAGTAATATGAAGAAAAGAGTTGTAAAAAATAGTTGATAGAGTACAGGAAGTAAGTAAAACAAAAATCTTCAGCCTAAACAGTAAGAAAACTAGTGATATTCTCTAAGAAATATTCCTTCATTGTAAAAGTAAAGTAGAGGAAACCATTTTTTAATACTGTTAGGCATATTTGGGAATACAGTGTTAGATACTAACTTTCTTTGACTAATGGCTCTTGATTAGTGATGTAGTCAACATCATTCCGGGCCACCCTTATTCCTAGTATTTCTCTGGTACCAAATTGAGCCTGTGTCGACCTGAAAGTCATTACAATTAGAAAAAATTCTCCAGAGTGTAGCTACAAAATAAGTCGGTCCCTGATACAATAAGTAAATGCTTTTATATATCTGTCAATTCAGATTTCATTAAAAGAGTGCTCCAAAGTTATGTAGTCAATTCTACTATATGGATGTGAATCATGCATAATAGATAAACACACAAAAAAGATTACTGGAAGCTAAGGAGATGGCATATTTTACAGAGAAAATTAAAAAGTACATAAACAGCTAAAAATAAAATGAGTAAGCAATGCAGAAATGAATCTTGCCACACAGATAAGGAAAAATATTCACCACAAAAGAAAATAGAGATTGGACAATGAAAAAGAGAAGATACTAGAATGTCTAACCTCACTGCATGGCAGAAAGTCAGCAGCAAAAGTAGTTAATAGCACTTGGGACAGTACATTGTGTATGTTCATTTTCATCTACATCAACCAGCATCGGACATGAGAGAAAGAAGTCAAATATGATAGAAAATACTACATATTATTTTCAACGAAACATTTTGTAAGCAAACCTTTCCCAGAAATGTGGTGATGCTTAACTTTGTTTATTTTGCTTTTATTTCTTAACACTGTCTATTGTCCTGAAAAATGTTGTTTTACATTTTTATGAGATGTTTAGTCTTAATACAATTTGAAATAAGATAACATTCATTTTGATGTATCTCATCAGGAGTATGAAGAACTTGCCAACAAAATTCATGAGTATCAACTTAGGGAACAGAGGCTGCAAGAACAAATGAGTGTAGGAGGTGGATCACCACCACCCTCACCACCTCATAACAGACAACAACCTGAAGAACCTTTGTTGTCACCACGACTTCATCATAATCAAAACCACAGTAACAATAATTTTCGCACATTGGCTGTGGGCCAGCGGAGTCCTCAACTTGGTATGCGCAGTACAATTCCTCACATAAAGGCTTTTCTACCAAATAGCATGGTGACAGCGGTATGTAACACATTTTCTGTATAAAACACCAATTAGCAGATCACTTAATTACCTTTTTCATTTACTTATCCAGGCACTTCATTTACAATTGGTTGATTGTTAGCCACCAAAGGATTACAAGTTTAAATCATATTTTTTTTTCTAAAGGGTCTTTTTTTTTTTTTTTTTTTTTTTTTTCTTTCGTCCGCTTCAACTCAGACGAAGTTCCATCTCTGAAACTGATTTTTGCGTGAAAATCTGTTTTCCAATTTCTTACAATGGCAGCAGCGTGCACATTGTAAATTACTTACACTGGCAGCCGTGTGCTCAATGTACTCGTAATTAGTATTCCTCGCCATACAGGCAGATTTTCTCCGACTTCAGAGGTACTCACGTTATCGTCCTGAGTAAGACCAGGGACTCGAACAAATGCCGGACAGTAGGTTCGAACCCGAGCTATGAGGCGTCTCACAGCTAGCAGGCTGAGCTACTATCAACTACTCTAGGCAGCCCCCCTCTAAAGGGTCTAAAGCCGAAGGATTTACTTCATTGTACCAGACTTTACCCTATATGGCTCTGCCCTTATCCGCAGAAATGTCACGCCACTTGCCGAGAGTATTGCACCAACTTCGTAGTCCAGCAACAATCCTAAGGGTCTCTGGATTAAAACCCACGACCTTCGGAATGCAAGGCAATAGCTTAACCACTTAGCTACAGAGACCACCTAACGCAGAGACTTTTGTTTTGCTTATGACAATCAGGGGAGTCTTTACTTTCTGTCCCTTTTAGGGTGTTTCTATTTTTATCCTGGTAACCTTCTTGTACAGGGTAATGCTTCCTAGTTAAATTCAGAAGGTAGTTCCAACTGAATGTTGAAAGGTGTGCAAAGTCACAAGTTTGGTAGCCTTCTACTGTAAAAGAAATTTTACAGTCGTTTTACAGCCTTGGTGATACACTGAAGATGGAAGGGTAGATGTCTCCCTAGCAGTTAGGCATATGCTCTCAGCAAGCTTTGGGTCTTGTCAATTCTTTCTTTGTTATTCAAACTAGTCTGTTTCCAGAATTCCCCAGGAGAAGGTGAAGCAAAATCTAAATTAGTGTGTTACCCCTGACATGAATGTCTCTCGTCATCATGTAGCTTGTCCTTTACAGAATGCTGCTCTCATCACATGTGGAGCGTCTGGCCGAATGGATTAGAGTGCTCCCATGCGGGAGACTTGGGTTCAATCCATGGTAAGACCAAGGAGTTTTTCTGTTGAGGGCATAAAGAAAACATCCTAACCTGAACAGTTTTGTGGCTACTGCATTAGCTATGCGGCCATTAAATTCCACAGGCGCATGTCCCTCCTGCCCAAAAGCGGTATTACAGGCAGTAACAACAGTTTTTTGGGGATTTTTTGGCGCTCTCATCACAGCTTCTCTAAAAAACTCTTGGTCCATCATCTTGGGTCATCCCCTGAACTCTTGGTCCATCGTCTTGATCATCCCCTGCCTTGTCTTCCAGGTATCGTGCTTTCCATTATTGTTTTCTCTAAGCTACTGTGACATTTAATGGGACCAAAATATTTCACTTTCAGGGACACCATGGTGTTTTTGAGCCAAGGTTCTTCGATGTTCAGGTCTTGTACTATGTTTATATTTTTTATCTTCTCTGTCCAGGACATTTTAAGAATTTTCTGGAGGATTTTGTTTCAAAAGATTCATTTTATGAACAACTCTGCATCCCTTTAATTCATTAAACAACCCTGTATTGTAGATGCTGTGCTCAGTGCCAGTTTTGACGTTGGTAGTCGGAGACGAATCCTGTTTCTATTTAAAAGTCATGTATCTGGCAGGATAATTTATATAATTTTATTATGAATATTGATCATCCTTATTTGAATGCTATGTCCGTCTGCCCTGCGTGTTCGTAGCGCGTTGGACTACGGGTGACAAGCTCCCTGTGAGTGCGGGTTCAATTCTGCGGGCTGGCAGAAAAGCCACAGGTTCAACAGATTCACAGTATTGTGGCACCAAACCGAAGGGTTACATGGCACTGAGCCGAAGAGCTGAAAACTCAAATGCTATGATAGTTTAATATCTGTTATTAATTATATCCAACCACTCTGGAAGACTTAGATTTTGCAGATGACATCGCACTCCTATCTCATACACATAGAGATATCCAGGAAAAGACCTGCCGCCTTAACCAATATAGTGAGATGGTTGGGCTGAAAATAAATCAGAAGAAAACTGAAGTAATGACTCTGAACATAGCAACCCCAGCACCAGTCAAACTAGAAGGTAAAACCCTCCGAGATACAACCGCTTTCACATACCTTGGAAGTGTTATTAGCAATGAAGGAGGCGCTGGATCTGACATTAAAAACAGACTGAGTAAAGCACGCAGTGCATTCATGACCCTTCAGACCGCCTTGAAATCTGCCCAATACAGCATCAGAACCAAGACTAGTATCTATAACAGCTGTGTGCTGTCAACTTTGCTGTACGGATCGGAATGCTGGAGAATGACAGAACAGGATATGTCCAGACTCTCCGCCTTTCATACAACTTGTCTGCGAAAAATCTTACGCGTGTACTGGCCGACTACTATCTCGAATCAAGAATTGCTTGCACGATGCCAACAAGAGAATATGGGCACTATCATCCGAAGACGACGCTGGAGATGGATTGGACATGTGATGCGCATGGAGACTGGCTCCGACACGAAAACTGCACTGAGATGGACTCAGAGGGTAGGCGAAAGCGTGGAAGACCCAAGACAACCTGGAGGAGAACGATAGAGCAAGAGCTGAAGGAAATGAATCATAGCTGGAACACAATACAGAGGAAGGCCATGAACAGGGAAGAATGGTGTACGTTTGTTGCTGCCCTAAACGCCAGGGCGTAACAGGCTAAAGAGAGATTAATTATATCACCAAGTATTAACATCAGTTTAACATTAGTTGCTGTTACATGTAATTGTATAAAATAACGAAATCCACCTCTTATGTCTCAGGTTGTTGCACACCCAGGAACTACTCTAAAAGATGGACTAACAAAAGCTATGAATAGAAGGCAACTGGATCCATCGAAGTGTCAAGTTTTTAGAAATAATACTAGGTACTTTCTTAACTTATTTTCTTGAAACTGTAAATTATTATTTGTAGATTATTGTGTGTTTGATATTAAAGGGTTTTAAAGTCGAAGGATGGACTTCATTGCACTGGGTTTTACCCCATATGGCTCGGTCCATCTCTGCAGAAATGGCACGCCACCTGCCAAGAGTATTGCACAAAGCATGAACTCCGTAGCTCCAGCAACAATCTTAGGGGTCTCTGAAAAAAACTGTACTCGTGAACAGAACGGCATGGTCCAGATTCGAATCCACAACCTTCCACTCATAAGGCAAAGGGCTTAGCCACTGAGACCCCCAAGTGTTTGATATTATGTAAGTGATGCAGTTCCACCTCCATTGTTTAATCTGAATGCTCCACCTGAAAAAATGGAATTGTCATACATAGGACATGAATCAAGAACTTTAAAGCATAAAGGCGAGTACGATACATCAACTAGATACTCTGTTGAACTAACAAATGTGTCTATATTCTCATTCAGTGACAAATAGTTCTTGGGGAAAGAAATTGTTAATATCTATGCATTCTCTATCTCGGTTGTGCAAGTTATGCATACCGGTCGGTGCAGCAAGATGGGAAAACCATGAAAGAAACCCCCAGTAGACACATCAACCAGCACATAATAGGAGTTATTAGTCTAAATACACTGAAGTACATACTTAGGAGGAGATCGGAACAATTATGTACATGTGCGATGAAGATGATCCTCAAATGAACAATGAACTACAGTATAATTCCATATGCTGTACTTTAAGGGGGTTCTGTTTTCTGTTTGTTAAATCTTACAGTTACTCGTCTGCACACAATTTTGTGTGCTGTTTGTATAATATGTATACTTTGGTCTGAATTCGATTGTGCCTATTACATGCCGTAGGGGCCTAAGAGGGGTGCAACGTACTCACATTCTTGGCACAAACCACACAGTGATTAAATTGGTTGATAAGAACGAATGCAAACAACAATAAATAGTTACTATTTGTACATCATTACTGCACAAGTCAGAGTGGCACTTGATGATGATGCATTTTAAAAATAATGATTGAAGTGTATTCAACGCTTACAGTAATTGCAAACTGATACTTGCAGAATCCAACTAACTTGGAACACAGACATGGGAGAGCTGGCAGGTCAGGAGGTTTCTGTTGAGCTTTTGGAGGTTGATGATGATAGCAGTATCACCAGGTCCATGCCCCGGGCTGTTGTCCTGGCACACAATTTTGTAAGTACTGTCCTGATTAAATTTCACTTTGTAAAATAAGCTTACCTACTGCACTCTCTCACTGTGTATACATTTTGATAAACAGTTAACCAATCTTTAGAACCGAAATAGTCATTGTAGCTCAGTGACAGTGAGTTGAATTTACAATGTGCTGGTGGACGGAGGTTTTCTTGATACTGTCTATTCTCCTGTCACCCAACTGAAAGATCAACATTTATTCAACAATATTTATATTTGAGAATAAAGTAATGTATATCTACATTTCCTACATACTGTTTTGTATAGTCAATGTGTAAAACACTTAGTTCTTGTGTTTGGGACATTTACTAATCCGTATGAACCTTTGCATTCATATCTGCCATTTCATCATTTTAGGAACATCCACTTATGAATCCTAATAGATTGACACAGGAGTGATGGGGCTGAACACATCCATTTCTTCTGTATATCCACAGTATAGTATGTAAAGTTGAAGAAAAATAAGTTGAGCAACACCAATTACAGACTAATTTGCACAAATAGTTTTGCATCCTGGGACATGCTGCTTGACATGCTCCTCATTATGTACATAAGGTGCCCAACCCAGGTCTGCTGTACACTGTATGATTCTAAATTTCTTAAAATGCTGTTTAGATTCATCATGAATTGTGTCTTCAACATCTCTGAAGGATAGGCTCTTTATCCATCTTCAGAACCCATATGTTCAGTGCCTGTCTGTTGGTACATTACTGTGAACACCCACATGTCCAGAGCAATAAAACCCCTGAAGATTGATAGCCTCAATAGACGGCATTCATCTGTACTGTTTTGGACCTGTAGAAGCATGAACATGAGTGTTGGATACAACAGTGGCACTAGTAATTGGGATCTCAGCCGTTGAATGGCATCAGTAACAGACAATCTTCATCCTCATCCTGGAAGTAGTTGTGCTTTATTGATGCACCATTCCGCTCTGCAGCGACCTAACCGTGTACGCAAGACAGATAATCCTGGTCTGATTTCTTGCCCCTATAGGTCTACCCATCTGTATAACAAAGCATCATTACCTGCATTAACTGCTGTCAGTTGCTTAATTTTGAGGTCCGCTTCCTATTATCCTAATCTAAACATTCCTTTCCAAGAGTAATGATGATGTTTTGAAAGTTTGCCATCTTCCTATATATTGGGATTCAGTCTTCCTCTTTTTGTAGGATTGCATCTGTAGTCAGCTGACCGATCATTTTTTTCAGCTTGGGTTGTCCGTAACATGCTATGCTCGATTCTTATGTCCTCAATATCATTAGTATTTTTGTGTCTAGTAGATCTCCAGTTTCCTGTAATTAGCATATAAGCTCTGGTTTGAGGAATAGCATGACATCTTAGTGACAGGAGGTCAATTCTATATCTCCTTTTCACAATGGGTTTATGTGCGTTCAAGGACTACGTACATGCTTACATCATCATCATCATCAGGTGCCGTGCCAGCTGACGTAGGCAATCATGGATCTCCACAAATCTCTGTCTTTGATGTTTGATATATTCCATACACTGAATACATTTCATACATTCACATTGTGATGATCAGGATGCAAAGTCTAAAATCTTCCACGGAGATAACCAATCGATGGAACAGAAGGACAAGTAATCACTGCTCGAGTTGTGTGACTACCAGTGATTTAAACCTGACACTGTTTTGTCTGAACCTACTTTTGTTATTGTATTATAATGTTTGATTTATTCAGTTAAAAAATGAATATTTCAGGGAAGAAAGACGTATTTCTCATTGACTTTTTGTGATGTCTGCCGCAACCTACTGTTTCAAAGTATTCGCTGCCAGACCTGTGGGCTCAAGTTCCACCATCGCTGTGAAGATAAAGTACCACGCAACTGCCAAGGCGATCTGGAGGTCTATTTGCGTTCTGCGAGAGACACAAATCGAGAATATGTCCGTCAGTGAGTATCTATTTTAGTCTTAGTGAACACTCATAATATTTCAGTGATATATTGCATAATCTACATGACTAAATTCTGGACAGTTTTGTAGAAAATAGTTGTCACTGACCATATATTGTCCTCATTAGTAGTAGCCAGTATAGTTGAAGGGTATGAGTCATTTTTGACAGCCTCCCCAAAGACCACTCAGATCTGACACAGTGCTAAAGTCTAAAATGTTAAAAACTGAAGGATTGACTTCATTGCGTTGGGTTTTACTCCATATTGCTCAGTCCTTCTCCACAGAAATGGTACACCACCTGCCAAGAGTATTGCACATAGCAAAACTCCGTATCTCTGGCAACAATCCTAGGGTTCTCTGGAAAAAGGCACCCATGAACAGAATGGTACTGTCCTAATTTGAACCCATGACCTTTGAAATGCAAGGTAAAATCTGAACCACAGAGACCCAGTATAACTCAGAAGATGTGACACTATAAAGCTGGGTTCTATGTTTAACAAATCTCATCAGTAGTAGTCCATTTGTACAAATTGGTGTCCAATTGAAAATATTCCCCCATGCTATCGGGGGTTGGGTTAGAGCTAACAGCCCAAATATATCAAATGGCTTTGTTACAAAAACTGCATTAAATAGCTGGTCTAGTGTTTCAGCGCTATGTTCCACTAGGAACACTGAATACAAAAAACCCTCATAAAAATGAGTGATAAGTTGAAGTCTTATGTTTCATTGAGAACGAAAAGGAATAAGAAACAGAAAGAATAATTGCAGTGTCATTTTATAGGATGTTCAAGATAAAAGCAGCACCGTCAAGGAAGCCAATCTGCCATATGTTTATGAAAATGAGAAGGTTCAATTATGACATAGTATAGTTTAATTGAGCTAGTTTTTATGTGATGGTGTAATTATGGTGTGGGATGGGGCAATGAACAAATGTGATGAAAGGACTAGCTATTCAGAACCGGTTTAAATAGTAAATAGACAAAAACGCAATGTGTACCTCACAATTTTTGATTTATCAATGGGGCTGCTTTTATCTTGATCACCCTATCTTTCTACCTTAGCACTAACAACTGAAACATATATTCATGTTGGATGGTTAAATAACATCTATATTTTATTCTCTGATAGAATCTTATCAGATAATCAGGGTGCTTCATCTGGTAAGCAGGGTATGCCTTCCTCAAAGGGTGCTCATCAAAGCCGAAGTCCAGTTCCTCAACTGGGGCAAAGGGAAAGATCTACCTCTGCTCCTAATGTTTGTACTAACATAGTTGACAGTGGCGACATGGGCCAGCAGGTAAAAACCTTAATTTTCAACTCAAATAAATTAATTTACTCTGTGTTTAATTATTTGACCCTTTTTAATGATGGTGTTGGACAGGAATACATCAAACTGAGAAGTGCTTAACAAGTCCAGTTGGAAGCAGGAGTGTGAGAAATTGATTTTATTGTACTGTGCAACAAAATTATCTATAGAAATCAGTTTACATAATACTATCCGTTCTCCAGGCCCTCCAGAGTAAACTCCCAGTCCTGAGAAAGGAGCTCAGCAAGATTTCTGCCAACAAGAGAGCTACACTCCAGTGGGTACCTTCACACTGTGGTGTGCCAGGCAATGAAATGGCAGACAAACTGGCAAAAAAGGGAGCAGAATGTGAACAAGTAGAAAATAAAATCACATACTTTGAAGAAAAAAAGAGCTATCATGGACTTCAGAAAAGAACTTAAACTATCCAACGATGACTATCACACACTTGACAGACAAGGACAGACTATCATCTTACGACTCAGGATAGGATATAACAGACTGAACAAACACCTACACAGGCTACAATTGTCCCCATCCCCTCTGTGTCCCTGTGGCACTGCTGAGCAAACCACAGAACATGTCCTGCAAGACTGTTCCCTGTATGTCCTCCCTAGAAAGGAATGCTGGCCCTACAACACTACATTCAAAACTACATGGCACCAGAGATGAGCTCCAGACAACAGTCGACTTCATCATAAGAACGGGTCTAACTGTATAATCGTTAAAATAGTGATCACAAAGAAGAAGTTTACCTAATTTACTTTCTTGAAATGAAATGACTAATAAATATTAATAAGTCACTTATTGCTGTCTTAGGAATATTTGCGGAGATTCCGGGAACTTCAAAATGCTCATGCCAGATCTAAATCAAGTAAGTTCTATTTGTAATATCACTTTATCAGATGAATATATAAGACTAAAAGCTGAGAAAACAAATGTAATTAATCAGTCGTGTTCATTGATATCTGTTTTGGCAAATTATTTGTTTTTTAGATAAGTCCACTGATAGTAAGAGTTTACTGGAAGAAAATATCTGTGTAAACACACATTCTCTGTTAACAATACTTGTTTATGTTGCCGTGCTGCTTTCTGCTCACACAACTACAATATTCACAAATAACTGGCCACCATGAGGCCAAACTATAGATGGGAATTATGGATTTAAAGCCAAATGATTGACTTCATGGCACAGGATTTGACCTAATATGGCTCAGTCGCTCTTCGCAGAAATGGCACGCCACCTGCCGAGAGTATTGCACAAAGTATGAACTCCATAGCTCTGGCAACAATCCTTGGGGTCTGTTGGAAAAAATGCACCCGTGAACAGAACTGCACGGCCCGGATTCAAACCACGACCTTCGACTAGGAGAGCAAGTGTGTAACCACTTAACCAAAGAGACTCCCGGAATTGTAGAATCCTACAGAAATATTTAGAGAAGCATGTCCTTGCTGGGAGTAAGTTTATTAGTGTGTTGGCATGTCCCTAATGCAAACATGCGTCAGCTGGTGTATACACAGAATAGAGGGATTGAGATGGTATGATAGGACCAAATGAGGAACTTATGGAGAGAACAAGACAGATTCCAGTGAACCAGGAGGTTAAAAAGACGCTGGCACTGGATAGGACACACTTTGAGAAAACCTGTGGGAATATAACAAGAAGGGCACTTTCCTGGAACCCGTAGGGACATCGAAATTAGGGGAGGCTGAGAAATACATGAAGGCGGGATTTGTAGGTAGAGATTAACAATATAAAGAAGAGCTGGAGGGAGCTGCAGGGATAGCTAGAGATAGGAAGATTTGGCTTGAGTTGGTTGAGGGCCTATGCTCAAATCCAGGTTAAAAAGGCAAAGAGAGATGTCCCTAATGCTCACCAAGGAACACACTCTGTTTAAATTACATTAATGTTGTAAATCATTCCCCAAATCAGTGTAGAAGAAGCATGATAGTCTTGGTTGACGACAACCTAAACAAAGGAGATATCTCATACAGACTCCAGCTATAAGAAACTTGCTAGTCTGGAAAGATAAACCTATTTGCTTAATGACTAGCAATTGCTCTAATAACAGGAAGATAAAGGAATTCTCAAAGTTTTACAAAGCAGCTTGCAACATATGCATGCTGAGGACAGATGGACTGAGCCATGGTGTGTCATATAGTGCAAAGCAAAACCTTCTTTATGTGAAGCAAATATAAAGAAAAAGACGCAAATTTGTTGAACAAAATGTCTTGTAAATATGATAACATTATAGCAATAATTGCAGTAACCATTCTATACATCAAGTCCATCAATAGAGTTGAGACGGGAAGTTCTTTACTGTTGTGTAGAGTCAATCCTGTCTTAAAGAAAAGAAATCTTCGACAATAAATAAATAAATAAACATGACAAGGACTGAAGGACAGAGAGATTTATTTTTATAAAAAGTTTGGAGAAAGGCTAATACTAAAAGTAACTTTCACACATATCAAAATAAAAAAAAAAAAACTATGTTATAACAAGAAGGTCGTGTTGTGATAATGATAATAGGTAAAATTGGTGAAACAAGGCAGAGGACATCTTGATATCCTGAGATTGAAAATGTCATCAATAGAACTTATTAGTAATATTAGAGGGGGACTGCCTAGAGTAGTTGATAGTAACTCGGCCTGCTAGCTGTGAGACGCCTCGACCTACGAGGTTCGAACCTACTGTCCGGCATTTGTTCGAGTCCCCTGGTCTTACTCAGGACGATAACGTGAGTACCTCTGAAGTCGGAGAAAATCTGCCTGTATGGCGAGGGAATACTAATTACGAGTACATTGAGCACACGGCTGCCAGTGTAAAGTAATTTACAATGTGCACGCTGCTGCCATTGTAAGAAATTGGAAAACGGATTTTCACGCAAAAATCAGTTTCAGAGATGAAACTCGTCTGAGTTGAAAGCGGACGAAAGAAAAAAAAGAAAAAGAAAAAGAAAAAAAAAGGAATATTAGAGTTTGTATGTTGTACATGACTCTTTATGGTGATAATGATATTTTAGTGAAATTGGTTTACAATAATTGATAACATAGTCTACGAAGGCAGATCCACCATTATGCAAAGATCCTATAGACAGTAGCCCAGCCTGATCTTCAAATGTGATTACAAGTACTGTTAGAAATATCTTCACCATCTTCAAAATTACATCTGAACCCTTGCCAGTGCTACAGAGTTCGTGCACTGCAGCTGAGATCTTTCTGTGTAAGAAAGAGATCGGAGCACACATGGTTACTCACCGAAGTGCAATGATGATGGTCCTATCAATCAATCACCTGTTAGAAAAAAGCCTGATTGATTCTGAAAGACCAACCGTGAATTATGAAACTAAAAACTAGGCTGAAACCAGACTAGAAGGAAAACAGTTGTTAGATTTATGTGATATTCACATTTTCTAGACTCCTGTATAGAAGTGACTAAGTGATCTGATAATCTTGCTAATTTTGATCTATTCTGTCCATCTTTGGAATATCTTATATAATCTTGCAGGATTATTCAGAAGCTATCGGTATAGCTTCTATAAAGACAAACGCCATGCTAGTGATAGCAGTGCATCTTTATCAAAAAATGTTCCCCTTGCTAAGGGCAAAGGTATCATGAAAACTACAATTTTCCTTGAATGAGTTGTGCTAATTCGCATGGAAAGTCAACTTATTAACACACTGAATGTACATATCATACTTTCATGAATATCTATCTATTTTCTCTCTGATGATAGTAAAGAAATGTAGTGACTAACAGAATCTACTTTGAACATGAATTGTTTTTAGGAAAATGTTGCTTTTTTGCTGATTTATTTCTTCTTCTTCGTTCGCTTTGCATCAAACACTTGTTAAACCACTCTTTGTGGTTTGTATATGATTTTCGCCTTAGAGAGTGAGTTCGTTGTGCCATTTAGGCACCTATAGTCCAGTACATCCAGTTTTTGCATGCTTTTTATTCAGGTTTGCCTCCCTAAGTTGAGACCCCTCAACTAGGGCAGTCTGAGACCGTTAGCCATGAACCTTGCAGTCAAATTTTCCGGTCAGCACCACTGGGAGGTGGGGTTGACTTGTGCGTTCTAACGGTCATCAGCAGGCTACTGATTTTCACCTATTGCCCTTCCTAAGAGAGGCTGCCAACCCCAACTCTGCTGGATGCAGAGCCAGGTGCAGAACACTCACTGAAGACCCTTAGTTGTTTCAAAAGTTGCTGCTTTCAGATCACTTCAAGCAGTAACAACAAAATTCAGAATTGCACATTCAAAGAGAACATGCAATCATAAACAAGAGCAGCCATCTCACTGGCACATTACATTTATTAAAATGTTCTTATTTCGTAATATTTTAATGAGAGCAGAATTGTGCTTTGTTGTTAACCCTTTCGCTGCTACATACTTTCTGAAGGCTGAGTTAAAAATAGCTACTCTTTGTTTCTAAGTCACAAACGTGAATGTACGCCTATAGCAGTGACAGTAGCAATGTATAACGTGTTAACGCATCTTTAGCCCACAGAGGAGAGATAATAACAGACATGTTAATGCGTCTCTAGAAGTGAATGGGAAAAACGTATATATACGTCCTGTAGGAGTAGCCCTAGGGGTGGCCAGCGCATGACAAGCAATAGAATACAATAATAACGTAATAGACTATGTGTTGCACTCTCAAAACAGAAGGGCAACACATGACAACAAGACAGTTACGTAGAAAAATGACGTAGGGTAGTGACAGCTTAGGAAGAAAAGAGAAACAAAAACACGGCAAAGAGGACAGACGTGTTACAAAGAACGAGATAGATAGGGTAGCTCAAATGACCAGTTTAGAAGACAGATCGACTACAAGAATATACTGGTCACGTACACATGCATTAAGTGATACCATGTGATCTGTTAATAAAGATGGAACATTCATGAAATGACGGTTGGTTATTTATTATAAGTTTGTCTGGTATTTCAAGCCAGTCTGTACTATGTTGTCTACAAAACTACCATTATAACAACCTCTTACGACAACATCCAAATGGCACAACTAATACTACCACATACATCATTGCTACCACTTGTCACAATGAAAGGGAAGAAACCGTAGTTACAATAATGAAACCCCCAGCAGCATCGTTAACAGTCCTTAGCAGCTAAAGGGTTAATGAGGACCGTATGTCAATTTTGGTGTAGCCCGAAAAGAACAACATATCAAATATGGAAATAAAGGGTGTTCAACTTAAAAGCAGCCCGTGAATGGAGCTAATCTGGCATATATGTATGGAAATGTAAGGTTCAGTTATGACGTAGTATAGGTCAAGGTTGTGTGACGGTGTGTAATTGTAGTGCAGGAATGGGCGATGTACAAATGTGACGTAGGACAAGCTAGTCAGAACCAGTTTAAATAGTAAATAAACA
Source organism: Arion vulgaris (assembly GCA_020796225.1). Classification (NCBI taxonomy): domain Eukaryota; kingdom Metazoa; phylum Mollusca; class Gastropoda; order Stylommatophora; family Arionidae; genus Arion; species Arion vulgaris. The sequence continues at coordinate 20,061,318 of CM036773.1, forward strand.
CAACTCAATGTGTACCTGGCAACTTTCGAATTGTCAATGGGACTGCAATTATCTTGAACACCCTGTACATTGATTAATCAACATCAAACTTGCGTGTTGGGCCACTGGATGCTGCTGGATTTGTTGAGGCAGAGATTGGAGCACCTATGGACATGCACAGAGTGCTATGGTGATATTCCTCATATAACTGATAACTGATGTTCGGTTTTATGTTGTTGCACCTCTGTGTGATCTTCTAAGGTAGCAAGTTCATTGACCATAGATCTGTGCCAGTAGTGACGTTGCTGAGAGATCTGTCTTTCTGGGCACCATGGGTGATGTTGTGCCAGATATGATGGTCCTGAACAATGATCTATCATAATATGTCTTATTATATGACTGGCAAATAATTTATGAATTCTATGAAGCTCTGTTTGTCTTCGCTGTCAACAACCCATTGTTAACCACCTTTCGTGATAGATGTGCAAATTTGCTCAAAAGAACGTAATTTGCTGTCATAGTTTACAACATTTCGACTGTGATGTTTTGCATCTGTCAACCCAGCAAATCCAATTTTAATGTGCATTTGTAAGATTACGCATCCCTATGAATATATATTTGGTTTATACCAGCTGTTGTGGCAACATTGATATGATAATGGCCAGATCACATATGAATTTGGTTATACCAGCTGTTGTGTGAGAACATTGATTTGATGATGGCCAGATGCGATATGAATTTGATTAAACCAGCTGTTGTGTGGCAACATTGATTTGATAATGGCCAGATGTGATATGAATTTAGTTATACCAGCTGTTGTGTGGGAACATTGATTTGATGATGGCCAGATGTGATATGAATTTAGTTATACCAGCTGTTGTGTGGCAACATTGATTTGATGATGGCCAGATGTGATATGAATTTAGTTATACCAGCTGTTGTGTGGCAACATTGATTTGATGATGGCCAGATGCGATATGAATTTGGTTATACCAGCTGTTGTGTGGGAACATTGATTTGATGATGGCCAGATGTGATATGAATTTAGTTATACCAGCTGTTGTGTGGCAACATTGATTTGATGATGACCAGATGTGATATGAATTTAGTTATACCAGCTGTTGTGTGGGAACATTGATTTGATGATGGCCAAATGTGATATGAATTTGGTTATACCAGCTGTTGTGTGGGAACATTGTTTTGATGATGGCCAAATGTGATATGAATTTGGTTATACCAGCTGTTGTGTGGGAACATTGATTTGATGATGGCCAGATGCGATATGAATTTGGTTATACCAGCTGTTGTATGGGAACATTGATTTGATGGTGGCCAGATACGATATGAATTTCATTATACCAGCTGTTGTATGAGAACATTGATTTGATGATACCAGCTGTTGCAGCACATTGTTGTGATGATTGCCATGATGAATGTATGATAAATGTATTACATTTGAAAACCACAACTATTTACTAACTACTACACTATTTTTGAGCATGGACTTGGTAATATGCTGTCAGCATCTGATAACATTTGGATATGTTTGTTAATATATGTTGTTGTTGTTGAAAGGTGTGAGTAACCAAATCACTTTTTTTTGTTAGAGCTCTTCTAGACAAATCCCTTTGATAAACTTGACCTTTAACACCTATTTCATGTTATTAACCCTTTCGCTCTGTTTTATTCTTACGTCTGGACACATTTATTTTGCAATTCCAATTTAACATTTAATGTCAAGTAGTTTAAATCTTTATAACTCTAGTACTGTTTCTCTAAAGTACGACATATTATATATTAAATTGTTGCTAATTGGATTATAAATACATTAATGTAAAAATATTTTACATCAGGTGATATATGTTTGAGAAAATTAAATTATTGTAGCATGACTATTTTGAAAAAACAAAAAATCATAACAAATATTTATACTCTCAGGTTTATATTATATCTTAATATTCGTAGATGTTTCCAGAAGTAGCAGTTAAATGAAGATAATCTATGTGTGAACATATTCTATAAGTTTCATCTAATTGGGTGCACTAGTTTATATAATATTCAATTTTTAGTGCGGACATGTCAACAAATGGTATGTTCAACGTCCGATCTTTAGAAGCAATTATAACATTAGACTTAGAATTACAACTATCGATACTACATTCCATAAACAATGAAATGTCGTTATTACCATCAATTAAATATTCTGCATTATTATCACAAGTTATAATTTGATCTAACAATACTCTAGATTGCAATGTATAAACTCATTTTGGTCTTTATTTTTTATGAAAGAAATATGACTTGACTCTAAGTCAATAACACATGGTTTCCGCTTTCAAATCTTTGTTAAAAGGAGGTAGAAATGTACCTACATATAAGTACGTTCTGTTTCTGAAGATTTTTTTAACTTCAATAAAGGGGTTGTGAAGATACATTCGTTTCCGTCAACCGACATCCAAAAGCCGATATATCGGTTTTGCAACATCATGAACATTACTCTGAACCGTTATATCGGCTCTGCAGTCAGGCTGGGTTAATGTGTGAGAATATTCCAGTGTATGGACATAGACATTAACTCAACACTAACTAGTCATCACTCATTGACTTATCACTATCAATCAAAGACTATTCGCTATCAGTCATTGACTAGTCACTATCAATCACTGACTTGTTGTAATGAATAATTAACTACTCACAATCATAGTCAGTCACAATAAATCATTTACATAATTCATATCAGTCATTAACCAGTCGTTATCAATTACTAATCAGTCCTTAGCAGTCATTGACAAGTTTTATTTAATCATTAGCTAGTCCTTATAAATCACTAAACAGTCATTATCAATCATTGATATTCTTATCTATAGTTAACCACTCGTTACTAATTATTATTATCCTTACCAACCATTATCATTACCTATCAATAACCAGTCATTATTAATTATTATCAGCCATTAGTCAGTCCTCATCACTTATTGACTAGTAATTTTCCCTTTCATTTCAATTTGGATGTCATGAGATTACTCATGTGTAATTCACATTGTGAAACTTATTTCCCTTTCTACCTTTACCGTGCAACAAAAATGGGTTAGCGAGATATAAAAAAAGGAAAACAATTTAAACATGCTGTATGTCATATCTCTGCATAAATCATAACACATAGAGTAGTAGCTTATAACTGAGTAATTTTTGTGTTAATAGTACAAGACTTTGTTATAAGGAAAGACATTTTGAACAAATTTTGTAGGAATATGAGTACTTTATTATTTAAAGAAATTCATGCATTGTTAGGTTTAAGAAAATAATTTAAAAAAACTGTTGTTACTGCCTGTAGTACTGCTTATTAGGGGGGTGTAGGACAGGTGGGATGAGAGCCTGGAGAATTTAATGGCTGCATAGCTAGTGCAGTTGCCACGAAGCTGTTCAGGTTAGGATTTTTCATAAGAAAGTCAAATATGTTTGGAACACTAATTTTAAATATTGACGTTTCTTCTGTATTTCTTATATCACACTAACAAGCATGTGTACTATGTTTAGAAATATAACTAGTTTACACTAATCTTTCTTTACAGGCCAGCAGTCTCAAACCCTTGCTCTACCATCCCAAACTAGTGAGAGTCCTACTAAAAGTGCTCATTCATCTCCAACTAGTGCTAGCAAACATGGACGCCCACGGGCAAAGTCTGCGGAAACAGATCCTGGGAAAAGAACAGTAGGCCTGAATTTTAAAATAAAATGTGTTTTGTTTCCAGAATTCTGATTCCTTTGCTACTGTTAAGGCAGAACAGATCTATCAACTTGTATAATATTAGAATGGCCATTAACAGAATTGTGAGGACAACATCTACTGTATGTATGTACAATGTAGAAAAAAAAATTACATACATTCAACTGTTGTAGCATTGGCACTGTAGACTCAACTGACACTTATATTTTTTTTTTATATCGATCCAGAAGCACTTGAGCTTTCAGCTCTTCGGCTTGGTGCCATGGACATCGTAACCCTTCGGTTCAGTGCCACAAACACTGTGAATCTGGTGAACCTGAGGCTTTTCTGCCAGTCCGCGGAATTGAACCCGCACTCACAGGGAGCTAGACTAGGAATAAGTCAAACAGCTCTCTGAAAGTGTCAGCAGATGGAACAGACACCTGAGTATGTCCTACAAGACTGTTCTCTCCTGGGTGAGCTGAGAAGCAACATGTGGCCACACCCATTCAACCTAAAACAGCTTTAAAAACTTTAAGGAAACCTGACAGACCTTAAGCTGACTGCCCAGTTTGTGGTCCACAGTAAACTAAGTGCATGACTAAAGATCAAAGAAGAACTGTTGCAGCATGTAAGATTTCCAACAAGATGGCAAATTCAGAAGATTGAAAAACCATTAAATGTAGCAGAAAGTAAATGGTTTTAGAAGATGAGTACTCAAGATGAATAACTTTGTATAAGCAATAAAACTGACAATGAGAACAGATCCCAAAAATAATTTATCATCTTGTAAATACATCTACATTACACACAGGCTTTTTTCTGTAATCTGCTTATGTGGCCGAACCAGTAAATTTTTTTTTTTTTTATGAAGTTCAGTACTGATGTTGTACCCACTTTTTTCCTGATATCTTCATTTGTAAACCGGTCTTTCCTTGATACTCCCAGCATTCTGCATAAACACTTCATCTCTATTGTGACTAGTTTACTTCTATCGTTTGATGTCAGCGTCCAAGTTTGGCACTGATAGCGTAATGTTTAGAGAAAGAGTGTGTTGTACACTGATTTTTTAAGTGTTCATGGTGAAATGTTTTTATTTCAAAATTAATGACATTTGTCATTTGATTTGCTTAATTGGATCTATGTTGGATTTCGTTGGTTCTTAGTTCACAATCGCTTAAAAGTTGATATTCTCACTCTCACTCTCGATCACCGCCCAGGCTGAAGCACAAGATCTCCCCATAAATTCTATTCATGTGGAAATTTGATTCATACAGTTTTAGCATTGGTGTGTTTTACATCACATCTTCAGCACCATTTGGAGCTCTGATGCTTATCCTTCGACGATGTGTTCAGTTTCAGCCAGCGTTTACTCGGTTCGCTCTCCGTTCTGTGGCCATCTGGTGTTTTTTACGGTGTGGGGTAGCCAGCCCCACCCCACCCTCCTCAGTCGCCTCTTACTACATGCGTGGCAGGTAACAGTGGTGCTATTCTTTACACCTAAATTTGGGCCCCTGTAACCACTCAGGTGAAAGTGATATTCAGGATCATTTTGGTACCATCCGATGTGGCTATCAGCAATGCAGTACATGCGATACGGGCCCTTACTGTACCATTTCTGAAAGCCACATGTGTTATTGAGGATGGTTTTGTTGATATCTCCCCCAGTGTTATCTGTGCCATGTTTTACAAATGTGATATGACTTACATAGACTATAGTTGCATTTCTACCAACATTTAAGCAATATATGCTATTGCTCATTGATCCCTGTAGCCACCCACTTTCATAGTGCTGACCATCTAAATGCATGTGTCATCCAGGTCACAGCCATTGAGTCATATTCCTCTGATGATCATAGTAGATTTGCACTTGAAACTCATTTTATAAATGCCTGTACTTCTTGGTTCTCCTTTCTCTTGCTTCTCTTTCTCTTTATATGTAGATATATATATATATATATATATATATATATATATGTGTATATATATATATATATATACATACACACACACCACCACCACCACTACCACCACAGTTTCTTAGGACAGATATTGTTTACATCAACGAATAAATTTATTTTTTGTAAGACTAAATCTGTCACACCATTTTTATAAGATTGCCGCTGCAGTCCCTCGACACTGAACTGTTTTTTCTAGTATATACTTCTTGTGGACTACAAACGTTGGGATGTATATGTTTTTGTTGTTTGTGTCTTTATCATTTGTGAGTAAATTACTACAATAATATGAACATATTTTGTTTTACCTTTTTCCTCAGCGAGGGAGAAGAGACTCAAATGAAGACTGGGAAATCCCGAATACTGAAATCATATACGATCGTCAAATTGGTTCCGGTTCATTTGGAACCGTGTTTAAAGCTCACTGGCATGGTCCAGTGGCTGTGAAGAAGTTAAATGTAACAAATCCTACTCCAGCTCAGATGCAAGCATTTAAGAATGAAGTTGGTGTGCTAAGGTAAAAAGCTAACCTTTAATATATTATATCCATAAATAAATATAGAGTAAACATTCTACATGTTATCTCATATTTACTATAGTTATAAAAAGTGGACGAGAACTTAGAGATAATATAGGCTATAAATCAAGTATTCCTCAGCAATTCAAAAGTTGGTAATAGATAAATGTATACAGCTGTATCTCTTCTCTTTCAGCCGGATAGGGACCAGAACATGGTTGAATGTTTGATCCAATCATTTAAAATAAAGTATTTAACAAAGATTTGATGCTGGTTTTTTGTGTAAGTAAAAAGTTAAGGAACCCTTTCATACCTCGTGGTATATAGGGCAATACAGTGTTAGGCCTGTGTTTTTCATTGACTGTCGACACACGATGGGCGATGTGGTCAGCATCACGCCGGCTGCCTTTACTTTCCCAGAGCACGTCTGGTACCCAGTTGAGGCTGGGTCGACCTGAGAGCCGTCGCGGTCGGGAAAAATTCCTTGCGCACTGCTGGAGTTGAACCCAGACCACCAGCCTTGAAAAGCGAGTTCACTAACAACTACCCTACCGCGGCTCTCAGGTTTTTTTGTGTGCTTGTCTGCATAATAGACATAGACAGGCTACTTTGACCAGAGTTGAGAATTCAGCATCCATATGACTAAACCTTAATGATGATTTAAAGTTCCGTGGGAGAATAATATTAGACAGTCTTATAAAGTAGAACAAACTGGATTGGAACAGAACGTAAATGAAAATGGCTGCTGGAGCTGTGTGACTCTCGTCAACCTCTGTATCCTAGAGGAGAAGAGGAGGAACATCTTCTGCTTTGAACACTCCATATCGACCACTTGTTAACCACTCTTTGTGATTTGTATGTGATCCGAGTCTAAGAACGATTGTACATTGTGCCAGTTATGCGCCTACAAGTAGGCCAGCACATCCGATTTCTTTGACGCTTTTTATTTACTAGGATAGCCTCCCTAGGCCCCTACCTCAGTCGCCTCTTACAACATGCCTTGTAGGTCGCAGTGTTACTATTCTTTGCTCCCTTGAGGGCCCCGGCAACACATGAGCGAAAGGGGGGACTAAAACTTAGTATATCATGTAGTTTTATACTTTAACGATTCCCACTGTCTACATATGTTATCAGTTTCAGTCACTGCTATTATGATTTATGCAACATATTTTTAAACACTTAATTTATTCTGGCTCTGTAACTGCATACAAAGTCGGGCATGTGTAACCTGTGGATCACACCCAGAGTGTCTTCTATAAGATTCTAGCCATATAGTAATAAATATAACAAGATGATGGTTCCTGTGTGTTGCTAGTTGGGAATGTATCTCATTCTTAGGGGATTCACTACTGGTTCATACTTGTTCCTAGAGGTAACATAATAAATAGGGAGTCTAGAAAGGTAGGTGAAGATCTAACACATTCACTACCAAATCGAAAAACATGATGTGACCAAATTAATTGGCTTTTTTCTCCCCACATGCTCTACCTTGAAAATATATAAATTGTATCCAAGTAACAAATTTTACCAAACTCCCGATCGGACCACAATGTAGAAATAGATAGCTTTGATGTTGATAAAAATGGAAATTGGATCAGAAAGCGTTGATGTAAATTGAGCACTAATTTTACTTGAAACAGTACTTGGCAACAGCAGGTGTGGCAGTTGCATGATTTTAATAAACAATCTTGGCACACCCTGCGGAATGAGTTAATTTTCCATCAAAGAACCAATTTAGGCTAAGACCACAGCAAAGTAAACTATGATTTTGTTACATAAAACAATGTGTATTAAAAACTAATCTCTTTCTTGCCGTCTCCAGAAAAACACGACACTTGAATATCCTGTTGTTTATGGGCTTGGTTTCCAAACCTCATCTAGCCATAGTGACCCAATGGTGTGATGGTCACAGCCTGTATAAGCATTTGCATGTGCAGGAAACCAAGTTCCGCATGGATCAGATCACCATGATCGCCAAGCAGACAGCACAGGGAATGGAGTCAGTATTGTTATTATTATTGTATTTGTGATTAAAGATATATGAATGAAAACTTTGCGACATTACAGAACATAAATGATTGTATTATTCAGCCAAATATATATAGAATAGTGTCTAAGTAGCAAGACAAGAAAATGTTAGAAATCAGATGATTTGAAAATGTCCAATCTCTGCCGACCACAATAAAAGAATGTCTGCAGAATATTAATAGATGATAGCCGTCCATCACAAGCAATTATGACAACATCCTCAGATATATGTTGTTGCATCTATGGTGTGTGTGTGGAGTGGACTGTAGAGTCCAAACCTGGAGTATGTGGGGCATATATGATCATGGTTGAATGTGGGAGTGTTGTGTGTTCAGTCTTTTCCAGCAGCTCGCTTTCTCTGCATCTCAACAGTACATTGTTACTCAGCTATGCAAGTTCCTCTGGTGTTGTTACAGCGCCACATTTGTCGATCTTGCGATAGCTACAGAAACCACAACCAAGGTAATCCATAGCTCACCACGAGGAAGAAGAAAAACCCAACAAGGAAAGACGTGAAGAGACCCGATGAAATTCCAAAAGCAAATCGGGCTGCCAAAAATGGGAACAGGGTGGAGAGATCTAGAAAAGATGGTCTTGGATAAGAAAGCTTGGCAGTCCTTGGTTGCGGACTTATGCCTGTGTAGGGACGAAGAATGAAGAAGAAGAGGTGGCTCTGTAATCTGTAGTAGCCAGTTCTCAGACAAAACAGGATGATCTGTTGGTGCCTATGATGCTGATTAATTGGGTCATGTTTGTTTTCTGCTTCTGTTTTGTTTCTCTACATTTTGACTTATTTATTGTGGATGGCGACTTTGTCTCTCGATAGTACAATGGGTAATAGTGTAATGGGTAATAGTATCTATGTATTGCATGTTGTTTTCTGTTTTTCAGAAATATTAATCTACTTTTTTTTTGTACTTGTTCTACAGCTATCTACATGCAAAATCAATAATTCACAGGGACTTGAAGTCAAACAGTATCCTTTGATAAGCTCATATGCTTTGTTCATGTTGTTGTTAGTATCAGAAGATTGACTGCTGTATGTTAATCTACTGTGTAGAGGTTAGGTGCTCGTCTCTTGTGCCAAAGGTACCAGGTTCGCTCCATCATGGAGCCTTTGGATATTTTTCCAGAGATCCATGATCTCAGTGTAGGTGAGATCGAGTTCCTAGTCCTATCGAAGACAGACGATAAATCGGAGGTCCGTGTTCAATTTGAGCACGTAAAAGAACCCTTGGCAATTCAAAAAAATCAAAAATAGCAAGCTGGAAAGCCTCTGCCCTGGAAAAATTCATTAGAACAGATTTTTTATTTATACAAAAATATCTTCATCATCTTCAAAATTACATTGGGGACACTCGCTGGTGCTACAGAGTTTGTGCACTGCAGCTGAGATCTTCCTGTGTAAGAAGAGATCGGAGCACACATGGTTACTCACCGAAGTGCAATGATGATTGTCCTTTCAATCAATCAATCAATTCAAAAACTTCTTGTTTATGGAAAATCTTTATGCCTTTTTTCAATACTTATGGATTTTGGTTTTGAGGGAAGTGATCACTTGTTCTGTGTTCTAAAGGTCATGGGTTCAAATCCAGAAGTGTTTAGTTTACAAGTGAAATTTTTTCAGAGATACCTAGGATTTCAATAGTTCAGTTCTGAATCTTGTCTGGGGTTGGTAGAAAATATAATCACCCCAGCTCTTCAATAATAATAGCCGTCCATATAGTTTTTATATTTCCATTTATTTTATTTTGCTTTGTGTCCAATATTTTTATTAGTTCAGGTAGTTAGACTCCTAATTTCTACCTATCTCATATGATTGCACTGTGTTTTGTATGTACCATAGTTTTATTTGGCCCATTGGTGTCTTGTATCTTTTGTTTGATAAAGGTTTCATGATCAAATGTCATTTTAGCCTGTTTTTGTGTGTTTGTATGTATAACTATTTTTCTTAGCGTTTTGAAATATTACCTTCTTGATATAAGGGTAAACTGTTAACAGAACTATCTAGATTCCTTACCTTGTCTTAGATATCTTTCTAACAGAGGTCTGTACAGAAAATATGACAGTCAAAATTGGTGACTTTGGTCTGGCAACTGTGAAAACTAGATGGAGTGGCTCCCATATGTTCCAGCAACCTACTGGGTCTATACTCTGGATGGTAAGGCTATGTTTGACATCATCTTAATTTAACTTATGAAATTAAAATGTTGTGCAGCCTTTACTACGAAGGGTATGAAGTACCTGCCAGTAGTAGGAGGTAGGAGTGCCAATTTCTTTCCTCACTTGTGGAATGTTAGGTACTGAAATGAACCCACAACCCTTTTCTCCCCAATTTGATAAATGAATACCTACGCATTGTTTTATTCTGTCCCAACAATAACTTATAACTATTTTATACAAGATCCTTTTGATGGAAACATGATAAGGGTCTCCTTGTGGCATTGAGATAGGGTATTCGTCTGACGCTGCAAAACTACTAATTTCCTATCTCGTATGAAGCAATCAGGTTTGTGTCCCAGTGATCCCTGGTCGCAGGGTATTTGAGATCGAGTGCCTAGTTTTGTCAGAGACAAACCATAATACATATGATCTGTGTTCTAAGTAAAACAAAGAACCTGTTTTCATACCATGAGGTATATTGGAGAATACTGCCATAGGCCTGTATGTTTCTTTGACCAACAGCACACGGCTGGTCACCTTACTACCTAATATTTCACTGGTACTCAATTGACACTTGGTCAACCTGAGGGCCGTTCCGATCTGAAGAAATCCCGCAGTTAAATTTGATCTTGAGACCATGTGCCTAAGGAACAGGTGTACTAACCACTACTATATCGCAGCTCTCAATCTAGATAACATACTCTAGGATTGTTGCAGTAAAACATGTCCTTAGATTATTTGTATGGCTAAGGAGGGAAAAAAACTGATACAACACAAACACACAGTGTTATTACCAGAAATCAAGACATATATCAAGCGAAAACACAAAGCGTTGTGGAGTCAACAAACCCACAGCAAACACCCACAAGATCCCATCAGCAGACTAAACAGAAAAAGCACACAACAATCTTTCGCCTAAGGACAGGTCACTGCAGGCTCAACCACCACATGCACAGAATAAAGCCTGCTCAGACTGCACAGTGTGCATGTCAGACAAAAACACAGACTCCAGAGCACATCCTGCAGTCTTGTCCATCATACATACACCAACAAAATAGCCTCATGAACGAAGCTTACAGAGCAAGCTATGGGGAACTCTCATGGAACTCCAACTGACATGCAGCTTCATAGAGGCAACCCATCTCATGGTTTTGGCGAGCACACGAAACCGAGCGCAAAAAAAGAAGAAACTGTCTCTAAGGTTATTTTTACATTAGAACATGCTCTAATATTATGTCCTGACACTACACAAGAATCAGACTAAGGCATGTCTCTCAAAGACAGTTCATTTTGTAGTTGTAGTAACAATTGTTCTTTATTTAGGCACCAGAAGTCATACAAATGAAAGAGCAGAACCCTTACACATTCCAGTCAGATGTTTATGCTTTTGGTATAGTTTTGTACGAGTTGATGACCGCTACCTTGCCATACGCTACTATCAACAACAAGGACCAGGTATGTGGTGACTCATACATATAGCCGACATTAGTGAGGAGGCAGCAATATTAGTATAGCTTATGGCATATAGCTGGTTGGTTGTGTGTATTTTAACCATCTTGTTAGGCAGGGTTTAAATGCCTTGGGGAAGATATGTTAAAAGTTTGATTTATGTAGAGAAACTGTATGCTACAAAGTTTGATTTATGTAGAGAAACTATATGCTACAAAGTTTGATTTATGTAGAGAAACTGTATGCTGCAAAGTTTGATTTATGTAGAGAAACTATATGCTACAAAGTTTGATTTATGTAGAGAAATTATATGCTACAAAGCTTGGTTTATATAGAGAAACTATATGCTACAAAGTTTGATTTATGTAGAGAAACTATATGCTACAAAGCTTGGTTTATGTAGAGCAACTATATGCTACAAAGCTTGGTTTATGTAGAGAAACTATATGCTACAAAGTTTGATTTATGTATAGAAACTATATGCTATACAAAGTTTGATTTATGTAGAGAAACTTTATGCAACAAAGTTCGATTTATGTAGAGAAACTATATGCTATGAAGATATTAGATGAAAATAAAGAGAATAATGGTCAAATCAGAAAATCATGATAGTAAAATACGAAAATTCAGGCTAGAAAGATTTTGTAGATTCAGAAGAAATGATAGTTTCAGAGTTTTTGTATGACCAAGTCTGTTTCATATATATTCTGTATCAAGAATAAAAGTGATATAACTTAACTGAGAACACATATTTGGTTTGTTTCTTCTCAGATTTTGTTTATGGTTGGCAAGGGATATCTAAGGCCAGATATCAGTAGATGTCGCACTGATACACCAAAGCAACTCAAGCGTTACATGCTAGATTGTGTTCAGTTTGATCGTGACGATAGACCTCTATTTCCTCAGGTAACTATCACTTCTAAGATACTTTTGCTTTTATTTCCAAGATGTATACACTCGATGGTGGACGTCTGTAGCTTAAGTGGTAGTGAGCTCAAGTGGTGTCACAACCCAAGAGTACCTGGTTCAAACTCTGCAGCGGCAATTTTGGAAACAAATTTGTTGCAGTGAATTTTTACGAACTGTAACAATAGACCTCGCTGTTCAGAAAGCAATGTCAAACTACGGAACAAATAAGTGTCAACAACTTGTTTACTGTGGTTGATGGTGACGTACTGTAAAGGATATACCACAATTTCCATTTCATATACTCTATATCATACAAAAGTAAATATGTGAAACAAAGTCTTGGAAAAATGAAGAATGTAAAGATTAAATATTGCACAAGATAAAAATAAACAAATGAAATATTTTGGACACAAAACATATGTTGTGACACTCATTCTTTCTAGTATGTTAAAAACCATACTAGAAAAAAAATGTTGATGGCAAATGGTCAAGAGAAAGACAGATTAAAATTGGGAAGGAAATATAAATACATAGACAAATAATAATCTATGAGATTGTGTGACCATTAGAGAGATTGAATGTTGGAGATTCATTACAGCCAACATTTGGTTTAGAGATGGCACTTATTCTGTCCTGATCTATTTGTCACAGTCAATCTCCATCTGCTAAGAAAAATGGTTAGAATTTAATAGTAGCACAAAAAACTTGTGTATAAAATAAATCCAACAAACATGTAGGAATCTATTGATTAAACATAAAGTGCACTTGGTTAGGGTTTATATTAAGAATGCAGAGATATGAGTCAACTCTGGTGGATAACCTGATGAACAATTGAATCAGACACCATGCTACAGTATTACTGTGTAGATGTGGTAAAGTGAGGTTTTCTGGATCTCACTTCCGGTCCAAACATACACAACTGAAATAATTGGTGCGTGGCTACTTAAGTTAGGTAAGGAAGTAGCAGGTACTTTATGCCATAAGGTCTGAAACGATCATGGACATTGAAAAATAAATTAGGAAAAGTTAGCAGGAAAACAACCAGATCTCACTTTCAAAGTCGAAAACATGGTACTTTATGTTACTGCACTCTCTTTTTTTTTAAAAAACGAATAGATCGGGTCAGGGCAACATTTTTTCTGATTAAAGAACCAATTTTCATAGCGTGATGTATATTAGAGAATACAGTGTTGTGGGTACACGTTGGATGATGTGGTCATCATCACTGCTGCCACCTTCACGTCCTAGTGTTTCATTGATAAACAGTTGAGGCTGGGTCAACCTGAGAGTCATTCGTGATCAAATAAAGCTACTCCAACTGGGGATCAAACTGAACACAAACACAGTCTATAAAACAAGTGCTTTAACGACTGTTCTGCTTACTATGTTGGAAGTTAGAAATAAACTAGACGCAGGTTAGACTGGAAAGAGGGCATTAATACACAGTAAATGATATGACAAGTTAAAATCAGTGAACCAGAGCTGACCAAGACCCTTATTTTACCTCCAAGTTGTTGTCCTGGTGAAAGGCTGTATCACTGCAGTCTGGTTAACTGAATAGGTATCAAAAGGGGAACTTTTTCCTGCAAATTATGTACTCACAACAGGTGTGTTGAACCAAAAGACTCATATGTTTTGGCTTTGCTGTGAACTGCAGCACAGCATTTGAACACATGGCTGAAAAAAGAAGATTGAACGAAAACACATGACCATGTTGTATTTGAGTATCTGACAGGGTGTGATAAAATTATGTCATGTGTTGGTAGCTGCAGAAACATGAGTTAGATGCTAAATGAAATAAAATTTTCAGGAAACTTGATTAATTGTCTGTACCATCCACAGATCTTAGCATCATTGGAAACGCTGTACCTATCCATCCCAAAAATCAAGCGAAGCAAGTCAGAGCCAACCATTCATCGGACAGACTCGTTTGACCTGGACTTCAAACACATGTGTGCCTCGCCCAAGACTCCCATCAACCAGTTCACATCCAGATTTTTCTTTACAGGAGTAAATTACTAACATTAATTGTGTTACCAGACTGTAACTGTCATGTCAGTTGGATACACCTCAGACATTGCACCATAACATTGTAACAACATTGATGGCTTTGTGGGAGCCCAATTCCAAATCCAAGAAAGTTTGCAATATTGGATGTGGATGTACTGTACATTAGTGGATTTTTCATTCAAATTTTACATGACTACTTGACAGCTGTATATGGCTTGTGTGCATCCCAATATCTCTTCTTGTTTGGATCACTAGTCCCATTAGGAGGAAAAATGAATAGGATCACAGCACCCAACCATGCATGTCATACAAGACTGCAAAGGTAGGTTGTATCTAGGGTTAGCAACTTAATGTAAAACAATTTATGCAGAAACAACCTGACCGCAGGAATCCTGGGACCTCATATTAAAATAGGAAAGCCTTAAAGTCATTAAAGATGAATTTTGAGTGCATACATAAGATATGTTCTTGCAATTTAGAGATCTTGTTATATTTACTATTCCTTTGTTAGTTCTTCAGACCATAGCACTAAATTACTGTTGGTTAGCTATTCTCAGAGCCCATGTGGACAAAATGGGCCTCAAGACTCTGCTGCTTGTGACTTCTTGCCTGTCAAAGATCAGAAACCTAGCCTACGAGAGTAGCCAGTTTAGATAAATTGTGGGGAACTGACAAAGACTTTGGACGCACTGCTCTGTTCACAACCTATGCAGAAATAGAAGCAGTTGATCTCAGGAGAACTAGCCGTTGACATAGCCTATTACACTGTATTCTGGGCAGGCTCATATAAAACTCATGTCTATTTCAGCATATGACATGCCTCGCTGGTTGCACACATTTCTTCATCTCTCCTCTCAAATAATTCTTATTACTTGTTTTGTTGATGGGACACATCCATTTTCGGAGCAGCGGCTCTGCAATAGACTGGAGATTGAAGTAAAGTACGTAAGTGAAGAACCCATTTTCATACCTAGTGGTATAATTAAAAATACGTTTTAGACTCGTATTTTTCTTTGATCAACTGCACATGATGGGTGAAATGGTGACAATCACACTAAACTTTACAGTGTTTTTCTGTGCCCAACTAATGCTGGGTCATCCTAAAAACCCTTGCAGTTGCAATTTCACTCCAACTGAAGATTTCAAACCCCTGAACACACACTTGGTTTCTCTCCTGGGGATTTAATACCGATATATATATAACATACCGCCTGTGTGGTGCTGGGGCCCCCAAGGGACGCAAAGAACTGTACCACTGCGACCTACAAGGCATATCATAAGAGACGAGTGATGTAGGACCTAGGGAAGCTACCCTAATCGGATGTGCTGGCCTACTTGTAGACGTATAACTGGCACAATGTACAATCGCTCTTAGGCTCATATCACACAGAAATCACACAGAGTGGTTAACAAGTGGTTGATATGGAGTGTTTGAAGAAGAAGAAAATATTACATACATTTATGCTATAGCCAATCTAGTTTAAACTTTTCATGCATGGAGTGGAACTGACTTGGTTAACATTGTCCCAGCAAGCCACTATATGTCTACAGTGACTGTCTCAGTCTCCATTCTCATACTGATAGTTGATGCCCTGTATGTTCCCTTCTGTTCAGCAGCAGCCCTGCCTAGCATATACTAACTCAGATACCACATCCTAATTTCTCACTGCGCAGCACAGACTTACGAATATATACAATAGTTTCCATTTTCCTCAATGTTACCATTGTTCAACTTCAAGATCTGTTTACCCATTGCACTATTTTCTGCCAAGGATATTGATTACTTTTTACATAGTTTAAATTATGAAAAGAAGCGTATTGTGAAATATTGTATGAAGCACTTAAATGTGTGTGTGTCTTTAACTTGTTGTGGACCAAACGCCACACTACATGGCTTTGGGTTGGACACCTTTTACCAGGAGCCACACTAAAAGGGCGTTTTTTTCTAAAAACAAATGGCTTGTAAAAACATGGCTTTTGCCCTGGTCCACTAAGGGTTAAACATTGTGAATTCACATTTTTAATATATACACTTGAAAGCGTACACATTCACATATAAGGAATATCTACATTTGTGTGAGAATATATGAAACTTAGATAATGTTCAGCATCACATTGGATAATATGTGAAAAATAGTATGGCATTGTAATATATGAAATCTCCATGAACCATGTGTATAACATTTGAATAATTGCTATCATGCCAGTATTGATGTCTCTATCTTCAATGGGTATTCATCTTGTGCAATGTTAATGTTGTACACCAGTGACTGGTATTTATTATTATTTTAACAGTCCTAGACGTTCATATTGTGATGATCTATCTTTAGGGTGGGGCAATGATATTATAATTGTAATTTTGTGCCTTGTGAGAGTGATGATGAATCTGGTCATAATATTCCACAAATAATCTTGATATAAGAAGTTTGACACAATTATGCTATATTCTTGTATGTCACTTTTCATTTAGTCTGTGATATTATCTTCAATTCTCTGTCTGTGTATACAATCAGATGTTCGCTTTAATATGCTCTTAGAAAGCACTTAGCCTTTGAAACCTAAGATGTACATCTGTATTAGTTATAAATACACCTCTTCCCCCATCCCTGATCATGTCTAGTTAAAGTGTTGTAGTCGTTAGACGAAATAAGAAAAAAGGGGACTCCTTGCTGATGCTATAATATATTAAGAAACAACAGGTCTACTGGTTCGGATATGCATCAAGGTTACGGCAAGACAGTCAGGTTACTGCAAGACAGTCTCCCACAAAGAGCACTAGCACTCAGATACAATGACAACAGACCGAGAGGATGGTCATGTAAATGATGGATCGACAACATCAGTGGCACTAAAATTCTACCTTGTACAAAGTGCATAAAAAAGCTCGCTCCAGGTGCCTCATTTTTCGGTCTGACACCGAAAGACAAAATAGGGATAGAGAATAGAATAGTCATTAGGTGAAATGTAATCTTGAACTGAACAGTTCTCAAACATGTCCTGAGTCTACATTACACTTGTCATCTCAAGTGATTTTGCCAACTGTAGGAAAAATACTGTCTCGCCTCAGACCTTATTATCAAAGATGCAGAATCTATCCCTTTTGTTGGCAGGTAATGGATTTCACATAGTTCCCTAACTATTGTTATAGTTTGTTTTTTTGCAAGATACAGTAAACGTTACACATTCTCAAACAGGCCCAATTAAACACTCAGACCAATAAGGTCATGGTCTATTTGTAGTGTTTCTAGAGGTTGCTTGAAACATCCCTATCGAAAATAAATGAGCTTAAAAACTGTTAATTGCAGACTTGGACATGCCCATATTCTGGGCAGGGTAGACTGAAACATGTCCTTCATGGAAACCTTGACTGTTAAACATGTAGAAATATAAGATGGTTCACTCTTTGGTATTCTTTGCTCTAGGTTTTTTGTTTAGTCTTTGGTTTTGTTATATTGAAAAACTCAACATCAAAATGTTCTGTTGTATAGGTCTAGTTTTCTTGTTGCATGAAAAGATCACAACCCTGTTATTTACAGTGTCGCTGAAGATGGTAAGAAACAAAAATATGAAGTTGCTAAATTTGTAAAAACTGCAGATTAGTTTGATGAATGAAAAATAAATATTTCATTATGTTATTTATATAGTGGTGTCCTCTATTGTCAGCTTTACTTCAGAATACCTCTTCAACAGGTAATTTTTATTCACAACTTTTCCAGTAATTGTTCATTTTATTATTCAACATTTTATGGCAGTTGTGGGTAGTGAAAAAAAAATAATTAGCTGCGTGCAAGCAATTTATACAATGCCGTACGTTTTACGTAACCATTGTCAGTTTGAAATTGTAAGCAAAAGTACATGTGTCAAATATTTGTTTGCATGTACTAAAATTTTTCCTTGCATCATTTCTAGATGTAGTGATCTGAGGTGTAGATATTAAAGCTATGATAATATTTCATACATTGAATCTCTTTGCTGTGTTGTATTTCATCATCGTGATTGTTCATTGCCTTGAACACCAGAACTATGCGGGTCCTAGCCATTCTAATCAATGTACCTGTGCCTGAGTGACACACGCTGAATGTTTACTTGGATGCTCAATTAAAATGCATTACATGTGCATATTAACGTGAATTTCATGATAAAACATGAGCTCTTTATGTGGGCAGAATATGGTTGGTGTTACTTGCTCTAGTGCAGCGGTTCCCAAACTTTGCATTACTGTGGACCCCCTTTTAAATCCATTTTTCTGCCACAACCCCCAAAAGTGTCTATATATGAAAATCTTATAGCAATGGAGTTATTATTACGCCACACCAACAGTCAAGCTGGCTCCAATTACTTGGACTGCGGGGAAACTGCTGTCAGACATTTAGACTCCGGTCTGGTCCGGATGCTTGAATTTCACAGAAAAGCTATTTTACCACTGTTATATATATATGTTTTTAAAATTATTTTTCTGTTTGAAATGTCAAAGATCGTAATATTTCTTCAAGCACTTGTGGACCCCCCTGTGAGTACCGCGCAGACCCCCATGGGTTCCACGGACCCCAGTTTGCGAAACGCTGCTCTAGTGTATACTCTATTTGTATTTATCAAGCACTGAGATTTGATTTTTTATTCAAGTTATTTTGTGGTTTTAAAAAATTGTTTACTGGGCACTGTTTTATTTCGAAAACATTTTTTAAAAACAACAAACTTATATGTGCAATTTCATAAAAAGTTCAGTTTTATGTTGTTTGGTTTTAGTTGACCACAAATTTGTTGCATGTGTTTCTTTGAATACATCATTAACATGTGTACATAATGATTCATTGCCCAGAATAAGTGACTTTTGTTGGTTTTTAATGTGAAGATGTAGGCATGCGTTTTTTTTTCAAGACATCATTAACATGTGTACATACTAAGTCACTGTCCACTGTAAGTGGTTCTTGTTTATTTAATAGTGAACCTCACAATTTTTATTAAGCATTTTGATGGGTTATAGTAGAACTATATTTCTGTATTGTACTTCTTCTGGCTTTGCAATCGGAAGAACAAGGATCATTCCTCAGCTTAGGTACATTTTAGTCAGCTGGTTGTAATTTGGTGCCTGCCTCTCTAAGATCGTCAAGTTAGTAGGGATGTGAATGTACCAAAGGCTAAATGTTAGTACTGTACGGTCTTTAACACTTTGCATCACTGCAACATTATTTGCTATGGAATTACCTTCACCTTTTTTTACTTCTACTTTGGCTTTAGTCAAAGTGTTAACTATTTCCACAAAAGTTATTTTCTCCACTTGTTGCAGTTGTCATGTAATCGTGGGCATGCATATCTTGACATTCACTGAACCATATATATATATTGCTGTGTCCTACATAAAGAGAGCCGCAGTAGCATAGTTGTTAGTGAACTCGCTTCATAGGCTAGTGTTCATTTCCACAGGGGGCATGGAATATTTTTCACACCGCAACAGCTCTCATGTCGGCCCAGCATCAATTTGGTACTAGGAAAAGCACTGAGAAGTAAAGGTGGCATGCAGGATGTTGACCACATCACAAATCGTGTGCCGACGGTCAATGAAAAATACGGGCCTAACACCGAATTAGCCTACATACTTTGTAGTATAAAAAGGGATCCTTTACCTTTTACCTACATAAGTAACCACCAGTCTTAACAGTCAACCTAACATTTGCTTGTTATCTGAGATCTGTTTTGATATTCAAGTTAATGTTGTGTCAATTCTACTGTCTCTGATGATGATGGAATCAACTAATGATATAAATAATACAGATATGGCATTTACAAAAAAATACCTTGATCCTATGTAAATAATCCAGACATTTGTATATATGTATTGTATTGTATAAACTTCACCAAACAATTCTGTGTGTACAAAATGTATTTCAATACAGATTCTTCACCTGTTTAAAGCAGTAAAGAGGAGCAGGCATGCATATCTTAGGTGGGCAATCTATTTTTCAATGCAGCTACAGATGATGTGAATTAAAAACAAACCCAAAAACCTGTGGTTACTGCATGTAATAACGCTTTTTTAGGGCAGTGTAGCACAGGGATGACAAGAGCATGTGGAATTTAATGGCCGCATGCTGCAGTCGCAGTGAAACTGTTCAGGTTTTCTTTATGCCCTCGACAGAAAAAACTTCTTGGCCTTACCTGGGATTGAACCTAGGTTTGCCGCATGGGAGCCCGCGTTCTAATCCATTCGACCAGACGCTCCACTTGATGATGGGGATGGAATGGAAAAACGGAAATACTTTGCAAAAATTTAGAAATTCAAGTTTCTCATTCAATAAACAGAACTAAAATAAAATGAAAATAGCACATCTTGAAACCAGATTTTGTTTAAAATGTATATTTTGACTGTTTAATTACAACTGTCTCAGGCATAGATTAGGAAAGAAATTGTTGAAAATGAACCAGTACAAGCTGTCAGAGAACTACATTTGGCCATCTTCCCAGTCCAATTCAAAGACCAAATTAAGGATATAAGAAAACTATGCAATTTAGTACTTTTCTATGGATCTAATTTCTGGAGAACAATTGAAAAATAAACACCTGGACTGTGGTCATCTCATACAACCTGCTTGAGAATCAAAGCTCTGAATATTTTGGTTAAATAAAATGGTCAACTAAGAACTGCTTGAAAGGTGTAATCCTAAATGCACACAATTGTAAGATGTAGATGCTGGGACTGGATAGAACACATGCTTAAAAGCGATCCAGAGGCCATCACAGGAATTGTCATGTAGTGAGCTTGGGTGGCAAGCAAGATGAGTTAAGGCTACCTGCCAAAGAACATTCGTGGTGGAGATGTACAGTATGATTCAGACTTGGAACAACCTGTATAGAATGGCTGCAGACATGGTACAGATATTTTGTTATTGCCCTACAATGCACCACGAGGAGTGTCAACAACTAGCTGCTTTATCTTGTCATGTGGCAGTCTCTGGATGACATCTACACCCCAGAGTAGAAAAACAGCAATAAAGTGACGAAAACAACAGGCTTTACCCCACTCTTCTACAGCAAAAATACAACAATGGGTATCTGTGCCGTAGAGGTTAGGTGCTCACCTCTCGTGCCATAGGTACTCGGTTCACTCCCTCGTGGAGCCATTAGGATATTTTTCCAGATATCCCTGATCTCAGTGTAGGTTAGATCTAGTTCCTAGTCCTACCCAGCATGTTCATCGCGCGTTGAACTACGGGTGACTATCCCTCTGTGTGCGGGTTCAATTCCGCGGGATGGCAGAAAAAGCCACAGATTTCCCAGATTTACGGTGTTCGTGGCACCGAACCGAAGGGTTACGATGTCCATGGCACCGAGCCGAAGAGCTGAAAAGCTCAAGTGCTTCTGGATCGAAAAAAATAAAAAAATTGGAGATAGACCATAAAAAATGGGTCACATGTACAATTTGAGAATGTAAAAGAACCCTTGTCAGTCCAAAATCGAGAAGAGCAGGCTGGAAAGCGCTACCCAGGCAAAATTCATTAGAAAGATTAAAAATAAAATTCCTACAAAAATATCTTCACTATCTTCAAAATTACATTGGGACCCTCACAGAGTTTGTGCACTGCGGCTGATACCTTCCTATGTGAGAAAGAGTTCGGAGCACACATGGTTACTCATCAAAGTGCAATGATGATGGTCCTATCAATCAAAAATACAACAAACTAAAATTCACCGCACTGTCATAACCAGTAGATCATCTGTAGCAATTGACAACAAGCTTGCCTGCCTTAGATATATATGTTTTTGGTTATTGTGTGTTCTTTGCCTTAATTTATTGAAACAATCATAAATGTTGATTGATGTTGTATATGTCCTGTCATATATGCCACCTCATGCACACATGTGATAAATGTATTATTTCTTGCATAGTTATTCTACTGGTTAAGTCAATATTTGAGGAGAATGTGGGGAAGTATTGAGGTTGTTATAGCTCTATGCAAATATTTCAAAGAACTTTGCATTAGTGGAGATACTTACCTCTGAAGTCTCAGTCGATGCTTTACAAGATTAAAAAAGGCAGGTTTCGATGACTGGATGTCATCTATAGAAGTTTCTAACCTCCAGAGACTTACGTAGATCTACTGTCCTGGGCATGCGGGTGTTCGCGCTAATGAGAAAGCGGACAGACTTGCATCAACAACATCGGTTGTTGGGGAGTTGAAGATGGATAAGGGGGATGTTATTCAGTCTCTTCGCTACTGCCTATTGGATGAAGCCACTAAAATAGATGTTGAATCGATCCAGCGATTTAAGCAGTTTGGAGTTACCCGTTGTAAAAGTAGAGCTGGATGTCTGAGGAGCAGAGTGAGGAGTGTGTTTAATCAGCGAGCCATGGGAACCATCAGTATGTATACTCTTCGATATCTATTGGGGAGACTGAGCACCTATGGGTCTGCCCGGAGTGCAATGATGTCAGTTTAGTAACCAATAAGTTAAAGAAGGCACGCTTGTGTAGCAGAGAACACTGATAATAAGGAAAGTAGGCATTCACGCAAAAATTATTCAGATGTGCCATACCAGGCACCTTGACTACACCTTAATTCATAGCAGGTGAACACAAGGAGTGGAAATACTATAAAAATTCAATTTTCATACAGTGGTTTTCATGCTATCAAGTTTATCTAGATGATGATGCTATCAGAAATGTCATATTTAATCAAAATGTTTATAAATGAATTATTGCTAAACTGTTTGATTTGAGCAGCTTCACAAACAGTTTGTAAATTCTAAAATTATACCAGTTGATAGCACTACTACTACTGGCTTTAGCCTATCTATCTATCTATCTGTCTGTCTGTCTGTCTGTCTGTCTGTCTGTCTGCCTGCCTGTCTGTCTGTCTGTCTGTCTGTCTAATCTATCTAATCTATCTAATCTATCTAATCTATCAAATCTATCAAATCTATCTAGTCTATCTATTCTCTAATTCTGTTTTGCCTTTCAGCGTCAGGTTGAAAAAGGAGACACCTGGAGCAAGCCTCTCAATGCACATTGACTTTATTTCTTTTCTCCAGTCCTGATTTGCCTCACAGCTTCAGGGTAAGAAGAGATTTCTGGAACGGCTTTTGTGTGCACTTCATAAACAGTGTCTTTCGTCACCTCTGTTATCTCTGAGGTCCACCTTTTGATTTGTATCCACTGTATCGGAGTAACATTGCTCTTTGTAGTGCACTGTCTGTTGGTAATCTGCTTATGTGGCCGAACCATTTAATTTGTTGTTTCTTGATGAAGTTTAGTACTGATGTTGTACCACTTTTTTCCTGATGTCCACCTGTCTCTTCTTGTTACTCCCAGCATTCTGAGTAGACACTTCATCTCTGTCGTGACTAGTTTTCTTCTGTCATTTAATGTCAGTGTCCAGGTTTTACACTGATAGCATAATGTAGGGAGAAAGATTGTGTTTAACAATGCTCTTTTTGTTGAACAATACTGACTTTAGTATTTATAGTAATTGCATTATTACTGATTGATATCACTATTACCATTATATTATCAGCTGATAACACAACTATCACTATATTACCAGTTTGTAGCACTACTACCACTAGTTGCATTATATTACCAGTTGATAGTACTCATCATCATCAAATAGCTTGTCCTGAGCAGAACTTTGCCACCCCAACAGTCCTCCGGAATCTCTCTCTCTCATAGGCAAGATGTCCTGCCTCTGCAGCCATCATGTTCAAACCATCAGTTACATCCTGAATCCATCTTCTCCGTGGTCTTCCTCTTCTTCTCTTTGCCGGTATACCTCCTTCCATGATGGTCTTCTTCAGCCCTTCATGTCTTTTTGTATGTCCAAAATATCTCAAATTTTCTCTTTCTTATTTGTAACATCAGCCAGTTTTCTTTGATTTTGAGTTCTTTCTGGATATATCTATTTGATAGTACTAAAACCACTAATTCTACTATATTACCACTTGATATACATCTACTCACAGTTTATTTGAACCCAGTCTAGTTTATAATTCAAGTCAAGCAAAGATTATACATTCTAAAGCCACTTCTTATTTATATCTATCATTTACTGTTGACATTGATTGTCAGAACTGTATGTCCAGCCTGGTTTGTGAAAAAACATAAACACATGCTCTGTTTTATTATATTGTTAGCTTTTCTGTTGGTACAGATTGTTATCTTTACAAATTTGTGCGTACTCTTCTATATCTATTTGAGCACCTATGGGTCTGCCGGAGTGCAATGATGTCAGTTTAGTAACCAATAACCTCTGAAGTCAAAGAAAGCACACTTGTATGGCACAGAACATTGATAATATGGAAAGTAGGCCTTCCATGGAAAAGATTGAATGAGTTGCCCAAGACAGATCAATATGAAGTAATTACTTGCAGACCCTATGTAACGTTTAACAGTACAAGAGAAATATATAAATATTCAGATCTAAAGCTCTCATATATCCTTAGTTTTGTTTTTGTGCTGAAAAGATCTATAAATATTGCTTAGATTCATCATCAAGGTGTGTATCCCTTATAGGACGTTGCTCTCTTTGCAGCGCATCTGAAATTCACTCTAGCCAGTTCACAGATGGTCATATTCGTGATTTCTTTAATATTTTGTAGCCATCTTCTTCTTGGTCTCTCTCTGCGTCCTGGGACCCTACCCTCTAATATTGTTATCTCCAGGCCATGATGCTTGATATGACCAAAGTATCAAATGTTTCTGTATAGTATATTGTTTATCAGCCAATTGTCTGTAACATTCAGTTCTTTCAGGACATCAGTGTTCTTCCTTTTTCTGTCCATGGTATTCGTAGGATCTTTCTGTAGCATTTAGTTTCGAAGGACTGTTTAGATTAGCAAAACCAATTCTGACTTTATTTATTTATTTTTTTTAAATACTCTTCAGACTCCCTTAAAGTGCTACTACATTTAGTATACACTTAAGTATATGAATGTGTTTGTTGCTGCTAGCTCCTGGTTCTATATTTTTATGCATGCAGGGTTGCTTAAATTTATCATAACTTCATAATTCATAAAAGTAGAGATACAAGGATAGTAAAAAGCAAATAAAAACCTTACAATCATACAATGTGATATATATTTCTTTCACCACTGGCACACAACAATGGGTGATGTGGTAAACATCACAGGTCGCTTTTACTTGTCAGTGTTTCTATGGTACCCAATTAAGTTTGAGACAACCTAAGAGTCTCTGAGGCGTAGAGGTTAGGTGCTCGTCTCTCATGCCAAAAGTACCAGGTTCACTCCCTTGTAGAGCAATCTGGATAGTTTTTCATAGATCCCCGATCTCACTGTAGGTCAGATCGAGTTCCTAGTCATACCAAGACGGGCGATAAAACGTAGGTCCCATGTTCAATTTGAGCACGTAAAAGAACCCTTGGCAGTTCAAAATCGAAAAGAGCATACTGGAAAGTCGCTGCTCAGGCAAAATTCACTAGAAAAGATTAAAAATAAAATTCCTATAAATCTTCGCCATCTTCAAAATTACATCGGGACCCCCGCAGGTGCTACAGAATTCGCGCGCTGCAGCTAAGATCTTTCTGTGTAAGAAAGAGATCGGAGCACACATGGTCCTATCAATCATTCAATCAACCTAAGAGTCATTACAGTCGGAAAAAGTTCCCTTCCAACTGGGGAATTGATCCTGAGACCACATACCTATGAAGCAAATGCACTAGCCACTACACTATCATGACTCTTGAAGAGATGAAAGGATACTGCCACATAATTCTATCAGCAGTTTTTCATCTAGTACGGTTCCATTCTAGTCTATGATCTTGCATAGTGTAATCCAAGCAAACATTTGATTGTCATGGAGCTTTAGCTCCCTGACTTTTAGTTTCTTATATTTTTTGCAGCAGTCTTAACTAAACTTAACCTTTAGACATGGTAGACCCATATCAGACTCGATGAATAGGCTTCAAAGGATTGAATTTGGAAGTCTGCATGTGAAATGGATGGAGAGCATTTGGAGATCTCATCTCAAGAAACTGACTTGGCTGTACACACTTGGACATGCTGGAGTGCAGGGTAACGAGCGTGCTGACTTTCTTGCAAACAATGCCAACTCTAGCGGGCAGAAGTATGGACGATATCATCAATGCGGTATGCTCTCAATTTTGTGACATGGGCAAGTCTCAGACACTGGAACGAGTTCGAGAATTAGGTGTTAAGTTTGGACATGCCAGACAGTGTCGTCTTCGTGGTAGAGAGAGAAGATATAGTAAACAACTTCTCATGGGTACGGTGAGTAAATGGACTTTGGGATGGCTGCTGCAGAGGAGAACAGCACGAATGGGAATGCCCAATGTGCCATGATGTCGATGGCATAACATATCAACTTAGACTGTTCTTTCGTGCCCTGCAAATATGGGAGATATCCTGAACATCTACACAAATAATGTCAGTGCTAAGTACAGCTACGGTTATCTTCAAATAGAACTCAACTGCGATAAAAGTACCAAGACTTGAGGAAACATCGAGAGGAAAAAAAAGTTAAGAGAGCAAATGAAAGTAGGAGAAACAGGCCTTCCATGCAAAAGGTGAACCTCAGAGATAATAAAGGCAACGAAAACACACAAAAGCCTGTTCTAGAAATCTCTTATCCTGATACTGTGAGGTAAAACAGAATTAGAGAAAAGAAGTAGAAGATCATGCGTTCAGGTTGAATAGTGAACTTCCTGATTTTACTGTATATTTAGTAGCCGATGAAAACCTCATCATTGTACTTTGGTGATTAACCATGTCTGCTCCAATCTCTTTGTAACAAAGGAAGATCTCAGCTGCAGTGTATGAACGCTGTAGCATAGGCGAGGGTCCCCGTCATCAAATCATATTGCGAACTCATGTGGTACATTGGTGCATTTATGGTAGCCTGCATGAAAACTTTTTATCAATGTTAGATTATCAAAAACACAAAGGCATGGCAGTTTTGCAAAGTAAAACATTCAAACTCATAACTTTAAAAAAAATATTTGCCCTGTTCAATTTGTATGTAATTTTTGTTTGTTCTCTTTTTTTTAGTTTTGCTTTTATATTACTAGTCACTTGTGGCATTTTGTGACATTTTAGTTTTTGTGCAGCGTCTCCTGGCAGATAAAGACTCTGTTAGAAACTTTGATACAATGCCATATCTAATGTTATTATTCAACTCAACTTTGAAATCATCGTTCTCTGACAATTGCACTTTGATGGCAGTACCCCCATGTAATCATGAAAATATACCCACTCTTGAAGATGGAGGTGTTGAGTTGCATGTCTTCACAGATGATGTATGTTGTATTTTGATCTGGTGCAAATATTTTGATGTTGATGAATTTTTGAATGTTACTAACAAATGATCTTTTTTTAAATATTTGATGTTAGACTGTCCGCACTTGATGCATTTGAATTTAATAGGAATTTGATCTTTGTCCTTTCATTCCTATATTCACTTTATGGTTTTGACAAGATGAATAAAAAAAATGACACATTTGATTTGGACTGTTCTTGTTCAGAGGCAGTGACATGGTTGGCATCTCATAATTACTTTCGTGTTTTCATACTCAGCGACTCCATGAGTATGATTTGGAAAGTTGAAACAGGTATGGTGAGGCGAACCTGGGTGGGAAGTACTGGTACATTCAGGATTAGAGAAATTACCTTAATTTTTGTCCCTGCACAGGAGTCAGGGCTAATGAACGACCTGACATGACTACAATATCAGAGGGAGCTGCAATGGACCGAAATGATATTCTTAACGTATTGAGTCTCTCCGAACAGAGGAGTTTCAGGGTTATGAATCTCAGTCACTGACCAGATTGAGAGAGATGGGTGTAGATACTGGTATGCCCCCAAAAAAAACACCATATCAAATATGCGAAAAGATTGATTAATCAACATCGAACTGGTTTAAAAAATACTAGTGGTGTGCACACACATGCAGTTGAACTACAGTATTCCTCATCCTATACTTGGAGATATAAATTACAAGTACCTCAGAAGTTAGAGTAAGGCTTGTCTGAATGCAAAGAGACACTGATGATGAGTAAAGCAAGCCTTCACGCAAAAATCAGTCAGATGTGCCATTTTAGGTGTAGTGACTGTGCCTGAATTCATAGCGGACGAATTTAAAAAATGAGTGGAACCTGCAGGGGGGGTGTGTGTCTCTGTGCTCTTTTTCTTGTAGTCCGAAGGTTCAAACCCGGAAAGCAGCTCTGTTCTGTTTATGAGTGCATTTTTTCCAGAGACCCCTAGGATTGTTGCCGGAACTACAGTGTTAATTCTTTGTACAATACTCTCGGCAGGTGGCGAGCCATATGGGGTAAAACCCTGCGCAATGAAGTAAATCCTTTGGCTTTAGACCATTCGGCTTTTTTAGACGAGATAATTATTTGTCAGAACATGTTCAGCAACATAAAAATCGTAAAAATGAACAATAAAATTGCACACACATTTATTTTATTAACACATTATATTTAATGTGATTCAATAAGGCTGATTAAAATTGCATAGGACAACAATACGTTCATGTTATTCCAATTTTCTAGTATTAAAAAGAGATCATTTACAACATACTGTCAATTTACAATATCAACATCTGGATAAAATAAAACATTATAAAAATAAAATGAAGCTTTTATAGTAAATGTAAAATGTATATAAAAGCACACACAATTTGGAATGTAGAGAGTAGACATATATATATTAACATAGGCACTGTTTGTTATGAATTTTTTTTACCCTTGTTCTTTCCGTCAGAAAATAAGCTTTTATCAGAAGGTCAGTGACCTTGATGAATCTTCTTTGAACGCTCCATATCAACTACTCTTTGTGATTTGTATGTGATCCAAGCCTAAGAGCGATTGTACATTGTGCCAGTTATGAGCCTACAAGTAGGCCAGCACATCCGATTTCTGCGACGCTTTTATTTACTAGGGTAGCATCCCTAGGCCCCTCCCGCAGTGACCTCTTACAACATGCCTTGTAGGTCACAGTGTTACTATTCTTTGCTCCCATTAAGAGACCCGGCAACACACTGGCGACCTTAATCAATGATATAATATATTTAAAGTTCACTTGTGAACCATATAGTTTCTATCATTATCAGTTATATGAGCACTATCATCATAACACTCCAGACATGTCCACATGTGCTCTGATCCTTGCCTCAACAAATCCAACAGCGACCCAACAATCCAGTTCGATGTTGGTTAATCAATCTTTCTGCATATTTGGTATGTTGTTCTATTCGTGCGGTACCAATGTCGACATCCATCTCTCTCCTGAATCCGGTCAGGAACTGAGATTCAAAACCCTGAAACTCCTCTGTTGGGAAAGACTCAATGTGTTAAGAATGTCATTTCGGTCCATTGCAAAATTCAATAAGTCATTGAGCCATTCTGGTGTCAGCATCAAAATCACAATGTTGAAATACATGTATGGTATCAGTGAACATTGTACTGAAGGCTACATAACAATGGCAAGCATGGAGTCCTTGTGAAAGCCTCTTGTAGCACATAGTATGGTGAGAATTAACCCTTTGAACACTGGCCACCACCCTAAAAACCCCTGAGCAAATACAGCACATATCAGAGCGATATTAAAAGCACGATAATTTACCACAATTAAGTGCCTTATAATTTATTGACTTACCCCAACATCTCCGTTACTCTTGTTTATTAAATATTTACAGAATACTAAACCGTTTAAAATTTACTTGATACATTACATTGGCCACGCCCCTGAATACTCCCAGGTAATGCAGCCTGTTCTCCAGATTGAACATATATGTCTTCGATATGAATCGATTAAAACAATTTGTCGTCTAAATGATCGTCTCACTTTCGATATCCGTATCAGAATAATCACATTCTAAGTCTACTAATTCATTTTCGGAATCAGTGAAAACAAGTTCAACAACTTGCTTTGTTGTTATCCTTTTAGAGTGACCATTTCCAAAATTGTCAGCATATCTTTTTGAACTAATTACCTTATCAGCACACAAAATATCACACAACAGCGTTCGCCATCTCACTAAACCGCGTAGAACATGTGGGTTGTGTTTGACTTCACATTTGTACAGAATTTATCTTTGATCATCAACAAATAACGATGAAGTCTCAGACTGATATTAAGGGACGTCAGGATATGCAATGTTTATATTCAATGCCGAAATATCAGGATCATAGGTTCTAAGGGTTAACTCTTAGTGGACCTGGGCAAAAGTCATATGTTTTTACAAGCCATTTTGTTTTTAGAATTTGAAAGGCCTTTTAGTGTGACTCCTGGTAAAAAGGCGTCAAACACAACACAAAGTCAAGTAGTGTGGCGTTTGGTCTACAAGGAGTTAAAAGACACTTCCTGTATAGTTTCCTTCATAATTGGTACTCTATTTTACTATGATATACCCTCATTTCAGCATTTGTATAAATGTTTATAAAGCAGGCATTGAAATGGGTGGCAAATGGTTCAAAAAGGAAAGCACATCATAGGGAAACCCTAAAACCAGCTTTACTGAGAAAGACAAGAAATTTTGGACTCAATTGCATAAAAGAGATTGAATGAGTTGTTCAGGATAGAACAATATGAAGAAATCGTTTGCAGACTCTATGTTATGTGTCTGTAGCTTAAGCGGTAGTAAGCTCGATCACAACCCAAGCATACCTGGTTCAAACTCCGTGACGGGCAAGTTTGGAAGCAAATTAGCTTCCTTGGATTTTTACAATCTATAAAAATAGACCTCACCGTTCAGAAAGCAACGACAAACTACTGAATGTATAAGTGGTGCCTAGAAAATCGATGACTCGTTTACTATGGTTGATGGCTAAGTCCTGTAAAGGATATGCTACGATTTTGATTCATGTAATGTATAACAGTGCAAGAGGAATGCAATAAATGTTTACACAATTGGAATGTACAAAATAAAATTACAATCTCAACAAAAAAACAAGTAGAAAATCAATATGTACGTGTTAAAATGTGATCCTCTACATAAAAAACTTACACAACTGGCATCGACACACTTGTTTTCAGCCAAAGATCATTAAATAATAATGTAACAAACTAACAAATATATACATCATCATCTTCTTTGTGAGACTGTCAAGTTAATGAATCAGACTGCCACGGTAATGACAGAGACTTTCATGTTAATAACTCAGACTTTCTTGTTAACATCTCAGACTTTCATGTTAACATCTCAGATTTTCATGTCAACAGCTCAGCCTTTCATGTCAACAGCTCAGCCTTTCATGTCAACAGTTTCATGTCAACAGCTCAGCCTTTCATGTCAACAGTTTCATGTCAACAGCTCAGTCTTTCATGTCAACAGCTCAGTCTTTCATGTCAACAGCTCAGTCTTTCATGTCAACAGCTCAGCCTTTCATGTCAACAGCTCAGTCTTTCATGTCAACAGCTCAGTCTTTCATGTCAACAGCTCAGCCTTTCATGTCAACAGCTCAGTCTTTCTTATTTCCAAATTTCTTCCAAAGCATATGCATATAACACAAATATGAACAGACAGGTAACTGTAAGATCTTACAAACAGGAAAATCCCACTTTGAAGTTACCACATCTGGAGTTATACTATAATACGGTATCAGATCTTATTGGTATGCTGGCCATCGGAGCTGAGCCATGCCAGCTAATATACAATGATAACAATGCTAATTTTATCACACTGATAACAATCAACATGAAACATCCAAGCAAAGAAGAAACCAAAATAGTAAAATACTAAAGTAAATAACAGTAGTGGATATTTGAGCAAATGAATTCAGGAGAAGTGATGAAATCAGAGACATGTCTGGTCAACCACTAGTGACAACTGTTATAAGAAAGAGAAGATGGAGATATGTTGGACACACCTTGAGGAGAAATGATCAACGAATATCAAAGCAGGCATTGAAGTGGGATGCAAAGGGTTCAAGAAAGAGAGGTCGACCTAAGGAGACCCTGAAGCGAACTTTGCTGAGAGAGGCAGGAAATATCAGTCTCAGTTCCATGGAGGAGATTGAGCGAGTTGCCCAGGATAGAGCGGTATGGAGAAATTACTTGCAGGCCCTATGTAACGTATAACGGTACGAGAGGAATTATTATTATATTTGAGCAAGCAACAAGGATGAACACTACATGCAAATGAACATAACTAAGAAATGTATGATCATGTGTTTGACAAATGTACAGGTCTTCATTTAAGTCTCTTGTCTTGTTACTTACACAGTGAAGCATTGTGGGAGGGAAGTTTAACTGACAGCGAACGAGCCGTCATTTTAAAGATCCGCTCGGCTTATCGAAGGGATGTATTGTCGTTGGAAAGATTGGAAATAGTTTGCTGCTTTTCCATTACTTCCCATTCCTATTCAACTTTTATATTCACTGAAAACTACTTTAAAAAAGTGTAAACGATAGCGAATAAATATCATCGTGGCAGAAATAGAAGTGAAAAGAGTTTACCATTCATTCTAGAATACTCTGTGACCAAACAAAAAAACTAGAAATTTTTCATGAATGTTCATGATGCTAGTTTGTGAACAGTTAATAAACAATGCATCCATTTACAATTCTTTTTAATGTTTATGTATTCATTAATGGATACTGGTTTCTTTCTTCTTCAAACGCTCCATATCTTCAATCTGTTAACCACTCTGTGTGGTTTGTATGTGATCTGAGCCTAAGAAGGATTGTACATTGTGCCAGTTATGCACCTACAAGTAGGCCAGCACATCTGATTTCTCGATGCATTTTATTTACTAGGGTAGCTTCCTAGGTCCTACATCAGTCGCCTCTTACGACATGCCTTGTCGGTCGCAGTGGTACTATTCTTTTCTTCCCCTGCGGGCCCCAGCACAACACTGCGGTTTTGGCTTGTGAGGTGGCTTATTGGAAAATAGGTACCACCAGCATGGTTTTATTGTCATAATCTTCTTTTTTCTTCTTTACACTAATCCTGTTTTGCCTCACAGCGTCAGGATGAGAAGAGACTTCTAGAACAGGCTTTCATGTGCCCTTCATAAACAGTGTTTTTTTCTCACCTGTTATCTCTGAGGTCCACCTATTGCATGGACACCCTTCTGCTTTGTATTCACTGTATCGGAGCAACATTGTTCTTTTAGGCATTTTGTTATAATGTAGAAGTTAAAAAAGGTTTTATTACCCTAATAAACAAAGCAACAAACATAAAATAGAAATACACATATGTACATTCTGTGAGATGTCTACAAGGAAGTGAAATCTAGATACAGAATTCTCCCTTTATGGCACACCAACTAAAGTGTGAAATCTGTCACACTAAGTAAAATGTGAAATCTGTCAGTAAAATGTGAAATTTGTCCCACTAAGTAAAATGTGAAATGTCACACTAAGCTAAATGTGAAATTTGTCACACGAACTAAAATGTGAAATCTGTCACACTAACTAAAATGTGAAATCTGTCACACTAAGTAAAATGTGAAATCTGTCACACTAAGTAAAACGTGAAATCTGTCAGTGAAATTTGTTCCACTAAGTAAAATGTGAAATGTTACACTAAGCAAAATGTGAAATTTGTCACACTAACTAAAATATGAAATCTGTCACACTAACTAAAATGTGAAATCTGTCAGTAAAATGTGAAATTTGTCACACTAAGTAAAATGTGAAATTTGTCACACTAAGTAAAATGTGAAATTTGTCACACTAAGTAAAATGTGAAATTTGTCACACTAAATAAAATGTGAAATTTGTCACACTAAGTAAAATGTGAAATTTGTCACACTAAGTAAAATGTGAAATTTGTCACACTAAGTAAAATGTGAAATTTGTCACACTAAGTAAAATGTGAAATTTGTCACACTAAGTAAAATGTGAAATTTGTCACACTTAGTAAAATTTGTCACACTAAGTAGAATGTCAAATCTGTCACACTAACTAAAATGTGAAATCTAGATACAGAATTATCCCTTGGTGTCACACCAACTAAAATACATTATTTCCTATGTTGAGTGGCAATAGATAATTTTTGCGTAAATCATGAGCACTGAGTCTGCTGTAGCTGACGTTGTCTTTCTGTTGGTGGTGGAAATGGGCTTTGTGAAAGTGGGCAGTGGTCGTTAGTACTTCACCTTCTCCATCTTTATACGCTGCAATAAAGTTGGTTGAGAAATCCTCATGTTGGACATTCAATTGGAGCATCACCCATTCTAGTTTTACTTCTGATACAAGCTTCGAATCATGTGCAGACTTCACCTCTTTTATTCTTCGCTTGGTCTTCTCCATAATCTTGTCAAAGCGCTCTCCATCCTGTTTGGCTGGAGTCATTAGTGTCACCTTAAATGAAATAAAAGTTAGAATAAAATATTATTTTAGAGTACTATTAAATGAGTACTTATTATTAATATTACACCACAAGTGCTTATGTGATCACCAGATAGGAAAAGAAAACGTGGAAGATCTAAGACCACTCTTCGAAGAACAATCCTACAATAAAGTAAACTATTGGAATGTAAAACCATACGAGATCTCCAACTGCTAGCAATGAACCGCATCACATGGAGATCTAAAACCTCTGCCCTATGTGCCGCCTTTGCACGAAAGGAACAAACTAACTATTAAATTACAAGAAATTACGAGTATGGTATGATTGGCAAAGCAACATCAGCTTTTCTTCTTCTTCTTCTTTGCGTTCGTTCTTTACGGCGAATTTTAATCACTATTTGGGATATGTTTGATCTTTGCAAAGAACGTTTATATGTTGCTCATTGGTTTTGTAGGCCCCTAAACGCATAGATTTCTACACGTTTAGGACATGTGCATCCGATTTAAGCCAAATCTCATTAGTGCCTCTTACGACATCCTGCAGGTAACAGTGGTTCTATTAATTACACCCAAATTTTGGCCCCGGTAACCACAATGGCAACATCAGCTTTTAAAAGTCTAAATAAAATATGGAATTGCAAGTTATACAGTATTAAAACAGCCCCAGTGGTTACCGGGGCCCAAATTTGGGGTGTAAAGAATAGAACCACTGTTACCTGCCACGCATGTCGAAAGAGGAGACTAAGGAGGTTTGGCTGAAATCAGATGCACATGTCCTAAACATGTAGAAGTCTATGCGTTTAGGGCCTACCAAACCAATGTGCAACGTATACATGTTCTTGGCAAAGATCAAACATATCACAAACAGTGATTAAAATTGATCAGAAGAACGAAGCAAAGAAGAAGATAGTATTAAAACTAAATTATGAATTTTCAATTCAAATGTTGTATCAATCCTAACATATGCCAGCGAGAGTTGGAAAATGGCTAAAGATATAGAAAGCGGTATGGAGAAATTACTTGCTGGCCCTATGTAACGCATAACTGTACGAGAGAAATTATTATTAAATTACAAGTGAATAAAGAGTATTAAAAACCTAATGGGTAGCACAGAGACCAGCTAACATGGTCAATAAGAAGACATTAGACATGTATCTGATCTGAGAGACGCCTGAGAGCCAAAGTAGTGCAGTTGTTAGTGGTTCGGATTCAATTCCACAGTGGACATGGAATATTTTTCCCGACAGTAGCGGCTCTCAGGTCGACCCAGCTTTAATTGGGTACCAGGAAAAGCACTGGGAAGTAAAGGTGACCGGTGGGATGTTGACCACACATCACCTATCGTGTGCTGACAATCAATAAAATGTATGGACCTAACACCGTATTACCCAATATACCTTGAGGTATAAATAAGTTTTTTCTCTATATTGTATATCATGAAAACTTACATTTAATCCTGTACCCTTATTGTATATCATGAAAACTCACCCTTATTGTATATCATGAAAACTGACATTGAATCCTGTACCCTTATTGTGTATCATGAAAACTCACATGAATCCTGACCATTATTGTATATCATGAAAACTGACATTGAATCATGTACCCTTATTGTGTATCATGAAAACTCACATGAATCCTGATCATTATTGTATATCATGAAAACTTACATTGAATCATGTACCCTTATTATGTATCATGAAAACTTACATTGAATCCTGTACCATTATCACATATCATGAAAACTTACATTGAATCCTGTATCACATATCATGAAAACTTACATTGAATTCAGTATCACATATCATGAAAACTTACATTAAATCCTGTATTACATATCATAAAAACTTACATTAAATCCTGTACCCTTATTGTGTATCATCAACAGCATTAAAATGAAGAGCCTTTCTGAGTCGATCCTAGGAGTGACAACAAAAACAGATGCACCAACACCAAACCAGTCATCGAGTAAACTTTTCCAAAGTCGCATGATAAACTCGTGATGCATAATGCCACCTCCTTCAGGAATGCGGTCAAGAAGGTCCTGAACCTACAAATAATTTGAGAACAAAAATAACACTTGTTAGACAGTTCTGTGGCAAGGAAGGGTGGATCAATCACTCGTAATAGTAATTTGTTATGTCAATTTTTGGGCAAGGGAGGGTGGAACAATTGCTTATAATAACAATTTGTTAGGCGAACTTCTTGGCAATGGAGGATGGATCACTCACAATTTTTTAAGACCCAATTTGACAAGTAGGATGGATCCCTCCAAATAACAATTAGTTAGGTGGATTTCTTGGCAATGGAGAATGGACCCCTTAAAAACAATTTTTAAACCCAATTTCTTGACAAAGGAGTATGGATACCTCCAAATAACTGTTAGGCGGAAATCTTGGCAAATAAGGATAGATCACTCAAAATAACAATTTGTTAGACGAACTTCTTGATAATGAAGGATGGATCACTTAAAATAACAGTTAGGTTAACTTCTTGACCAATGAGATTGGATTCGCTAACATACACACAAAAAAATCTCATCTCATCTGAGTTCGGTTCTGTGGTTGTGCAAGATCTATAGTTGAAGATCATTGACTTTTCAAGGCTGAAGCATCTATCCTACAGTTTATGTCTCAGCTCTGCCCCTCTGGTCAGATCAGTTATCTTGGATCACTGTCTTCTTCTTCTTTGAACGCTCCATATCGATCACTTGTTAACTACTCTGTGTGATTTGTATGTGATCTGAGCCTAAGAGCGATTGTACGCTGTGCCAGTTATGCACCTACAAGTAGGCCAGCGCATAAAATTTCTGCAACACTTTTTATTAACTAGGTAGCTTCCTAGTCTCCTACCTCAGTTGCCTCTTACGACATGCCGTGTAGGTCGCAGTGTCACTATTCTTTGCCGCCCCCTTGAGGGCCCCAGCAACTTACAGGTGAGCCTAAGAGCGATTGTACGTTGTGCCAGTTATGCGCCTATAAGTAGGCCAGCACATCCAATTTCTCGACGTTTTTTATTTACTAGAATTGTTTCCCTAGGCCCCTACCCCTTATGACATGCCTTGTAGGTCGCAATATTACTATTCTTTGCTCCCTTGAGATCCCCAGCAAAATGCAGGTGGGGTAACAGTTTTAAGAACCTTATTAAGTGAAAAACCTTTAACCTATAACTTATCACAGTTTAACTATCAAACTTTTACCTCTTCATCATCCTTATCCAACTGCAGAAATCGAGTGACAGAATTTTCAGAGATAGATATTCCATCACCTGGTAACTCCACAGCGTCTCCGTTGCCTATATCCAGAAGAGCTCCAAAAGTATCTACAAACCATGGCCAGTGGTCCTTTCCGCTGACTTTCAGAAGATGTGTTGTTTTATTAAGTTTGATGGTTACTCCTACGGTGGGCTTAATCTTAATGGTGTCTCCTTTCTCACGACATTTTATATTTGGGTAGAATGTCTGAAATGGTATGTGATTTAATACATTTCAGCATTTATTTACAGAAGTTTCATCCCAACATTATCTTTAAAACAACAATATGGAAGTAAATACAACACAGTCACTGATAGTGAAGTTGATAAACTGTGCGTAACTAAGCACGTGTTGTGAAAAATTCATGTCTGAGGCCAGCTTGGCCAAAATTTTCGGTGTGCGCATGGTTCTCGGTTGGACTACAGGAGAGTCTGATCCTTTACTTGGGGATCTAAATTATAAGTACCTCTTCTTTCTTCTTCAAACACTCCATATCGACCACTTGTTAACCACTCTGTGATTTGTATGTGATCTGAGCCTAAGATCGATTGTATGTTGTGCCAGTTATACGTCTACAAGTAGGTCAGCACATCCGATTTATGTGACATTTTATGGTAGCTTCCCTAGGCTCCTACCTCAGTCACCTCCTACAACATGTCTTGTAGGTCGCAGTGTTACTATTCTTTGCTCCCTTGAGAACCCCGGCAACATAAGAGCGACAAGTACCTATGAAGTTGGAGTCAGGCTTTTATGAATGGCAAGGGACACTGGGGATAAGGAAAGCAAGCCTTAATGTAAAAAAAAGTCATGATTGCACCTGAATTTATAGTGAGTAAATTAAAAATAAATGTTAGAAGAATGTTGTCGCTTGTATAATACAGAATAATGGGTGTTACGGTAATGAGAGAGCGGACAGGCTTGCATCAACAGCATCGATTGTTGGGGAGTTGAAGATGGATAAGGGGATATTCTTCGGTCTCTTCGCGACTCTCTATTGGATGAGGACACTAAAATCGATGTTGAATCGATCAAGCGATTTAAGCAGTTTGGAGTTACCCGTTGTTCAAGTTGAACTGGATGTCTGAGAGGCAGAGTGAGAGGTGTATTTAATCAGCGAGCCACAGGAACCATCAGTATGCATACTCTTCGATATCTGTTGGGGAGACTGAGCACCTATGGGTCTGCCCGGAGTGCAATGACGTCAGTTTAGTAACCAATAACCAGAATAATGGTATGACTAAGTAACTTGAGAGTTGCAATAGCATAAATAAATTACCTTGAATATCTCCATCCACCAACTGATAATGCCTCTGTAATTTGAAAAAACTACAATTTGGTTTCCTTCATCGACTAAATCAATGTCATGACTTGTTGGTGTTCCCCAAATCTGAGCGAGCATTCTGCGTCTATCCTTCTTTGACATCCTCCTTAGCTTATGTAATACTCTGCAGACAAAAATATGTAGATATATTATATTTTGAAGCATGCGTTAAATGGAAGGCAAAGGGTTCAAGAAAGAACGGACTCACATGGAAGAGATTGAGCGAATTGCCCAGGACAGAGCAGTATGGAGAAATTACTTGCAGGCCCTATGTAACGTATAACGGTACGAGAGGAATATATTATATTGTTTGTTTGCATTTGCTCTATAACATTTTACAAACCACTTTTTGTGATGAGAGTTACAGAGTTTGAAAATATTGTTCCGCAGTTTACAATGCTTAAGCGAAAATATTTTGTGTTGTTTGGTCCAGCACATTCGATTTCAGTCCAGGTTCTTCAATTTTGACATAAATGTCCATTAAATGCCTTTCCCAAACCTGGCATAAGCTGTGTGTGTAATCATTATCTTTCTTTGAGATCCGTATCAAAATGGCTTCCTTCCCTGACTGTGGTAGGCATCCTCTCTTCCAGCTATAGTTTATTACTGTCAGCAACTTATTTTCTGCTTTTGTACCTATAAAGTATTTCA
This sequence comes from Arion vulgaris, assembly GCA_020796225.1. NCBI lineage: Eukaryota > Metazoa > Mollusca > Gastropoda > Stylommatophora > Arionidae > Arion > Arion vulgaris. Next base: position 20,101,527 of record CM036773.1, read on the forward strand.
TTTGTTGTTCCATCTTTGTTTAGTGATTTATCATTTATGTTTCTTTATTAATGTATCACTGCTTCTTTAATCGATTCCATAGTTAGGTTTGTCATCATCACATGCTGGTGCTGCTCTGGGTGCAGTCTTAACTCCTTGTGGACCAAACGCCACACTAAGTGGTATTTTTTTAATAGTAAAAACAAGTGCCTGGTCCACTATGAGTTAAGGTTATTGAATTGTGTTGTCAGTGTCAACTCAACTGTGTGTTTAAGCCATCTGCAGAATTTTCGCTTGTATGTTGTCTCCTTGTTTAATTTGCATTTGTTTGCAGTGTGGTCTTTCATTTTCATTATTTAATGCTCTGACTAGCTCCCTAAGTTTGTTTTCTTCTCTGTCCAAGTTGAGATTTTCAGTTTTTTTCCTTTCAGCAGTTCCTTGTAAGCCTTGTCTAGTTTAGAGTTGGTTAATTTGGCTGAGTTGCGAACGAATTGCTTCATTGCACAAACCCTGAATCTGATGCACTGTGACTGCCAACCAGCAAGTGCAAAGTCTGCAAAGCAGACACGGTTCGGTTGAGTAGGTACTTTAATAATACATTTATGAGTATCTTACACACTAGTTACAGCATGAGCATTAAAAATGTCACAGTACAATAAGTGTAAGATAGGCCTTCAAATTTACAATGTCAATGATGAACAATCGGTCGGGTCAATTTAATCGCTAGAGTATAGTAGTAGGCCTAAGACTGCTAATATAGACTCAGAGAATTGACTAAGTTAGTCCTGTCCTACCTAGGCTACTGTCCTGGCTGGTACTAGTACTACTAGTGTTGTCAGGCTTTGCTTTCCTGAATCCTTACTGGTTGTGGCCTGTTGTGTTTGAGAAGGACAAGAAACTACCGGTCTTATTTAAACATAAATAATTTAGACTAGTTATTTGATATATATTATTATTATACTCGAACCCAAGACTATGAAATTTCATAGCAACATTAACCTACAAGAAGTCAGATAAAACAACAATTTTCAACTTACTAATATTTACGGAAGCAAGATTACAGATGGAGCAGAGTTGAGAGTTGAGGCTAAAGTTTCGATGTTCAGAGCCAAACAACAATAGAAGAAAAGCCAGATAAATGCTAAACTTATTCAAACATATTTGTGATATCAACATAGCGCGAAGTGTTATTATAGATCAATTTTATAGATTGTATTTCTCTTTGAAGCAAGTATATCTTACAACATAAATATTGGCAGATGTGAAGACGTCTAACATTCTTTTGTAGATATTTTGAATTATTTAAAGGAAATTCTGATATTGTGAAGCGTTGCTCAAACTGGACAAATGTAGTATAAACTCTTGAAATCTAAAACTTTTAAATTAAATCACTTCTCTGTATGTAAAATACTAATACCAGAAAATTGTAGAATGTACACCAGCAGTACGTACGTACTTATTACAATATATAATAAAATACAAGTAGGTTTGAATTCTAGCTATATCCTCTTCGTGTCCCGTTTGACACATAAGGCAGGCTTCCACAAAAGAATTACACTGCTGCCGTTCTGCTGCCTTTCTATTAAATGTTTCTCGCTCTGTTCTGCAATATTTTAACTCTTTTTCACCGTTCTTCTCAACGTTTCTTTTTACGGCCATGCTTTCTATGCGTTCTCTTCTCATCCGCTGTCGTTTGGAGAGCTGTCATAGGCAATTCCCATACTGGCATACGACACACATTTCCAATTCACCCCAGCTTCGTTTTTTTAATGATGGTCTTCAAAGACGCAGTTTGTTCGTTTTAAAAGCTTCTCATTTGCTAGTGTATTTGATCAGAATATTTGCAGGATTCTTCTTAAACATTTAGTTTGGATTCTATTCAGATTGTGTATGAGATTGTGGGTCGTTTAGGCTTGGATTTATTGCTTCATATTTGTTAACTAAAAATAACAGAACCCAGAGCACGCAAGTTTCACAAATAGCATGGACATAGTATTTTTTCGTGATCGTACTATTTTGTTAACGGACAGCGGCTTTGCTTTCCTGAATCCTTACTGGTTATTGAACTGACGTTACAACACTCCGTGTAGACTCATATAAGGTTCTGTATATTATAAACTTAGATAGACGACATCCACTCATACCTCAACCTGCCATTCTGGGCATTCCGACTCATCGCCTGCGAGTCAGACACAACAACGGCCCCAGTAAACGGAGTCCAATAGAGCCACTGGAGGGCAGCAGTAACGATATAAACCTCCACCCTCATCCTGCAAGCAATCAGTGCGGTCTCGTGATATGATACAGAGATACGGTCGCATCAGGCGGCACCGTAAGGAAGGGGGTGGCATAAGCAACGAAATCAAAATCACAATTGAAGGTTATTTAAAATAGAAAAACATTTAAGGGACGGCATTTCGAAGACTTGCATCATACTGAGAAAATATACCGCATGGCCCTGCAAGCAATTGCTCATTATGTTCCATTCTACTCTACAACAAACTGCCATTCGTGTTTTAACGTTAGTGAAGAAACCCCAGGCTCACATATCATCATGATGCAAATATCCATATGTTTGTGAGTTTTTATATTGCTCTAATCTCTACATTCATTTCCAAGAGTAATGATAACATTGTATAAGTTGGTCATGCTACCATCTTTCACTGATGGTTCTATGATTCGACACAGTCGGAGTGCATGTGCATTTACTGCTAGAACTAACGGAAAAGTCACCTAGAGACAAGTGGCACATATGCGACAACTAGCAGCAGCATGACTATGGAGGTCATGGCGGTGACAAAATCCATGGAGTGGCTAGAGACGCAAACATTCACTCACGTATGTTCAGCGACTCTATGAGCATGATACAGAAGATCAAGGCCGGTTATGTACGAAGGGAGTGGAAGGAATTAATACAAAACTCGTCAATCCAGATACTGACCTTCATCTTTGTCCCGGGTCATGCTGGGGTGAAGGGCAATGAGAGAGCGGATTCACTGGCGGGCAATACTACAGGGTGTTCAACTTAAAAGCAGCCCCAGTGATAAATAGAAATTTGCCAGGTACGCATTGAATCTGGTCTATTTACTATTTAAACCGGTTCTGACTAGCTTATCCTACGTCACATTTGTTCATCGCCCCTTCCCGCACCACAATTACACACCATCACACAACCTTGACCTATATTACGTCATAACTGAACCTTCTCATTTCCATACATATATGCCAGATTAGCTCCATTCACAGGCTGCTTTTAAGTTGAACACTTTTTTTTTTTTTTTTTTTCGTCCGCTTTTAACTCAAACGAAGTTTCATCTCTGAAACTGATTTTTGCGTGAAAATCCGTTTTCCAATTTCTTTACAATGGCAGCAGCGTGCACATTGTAAATTACTTTACACTGGCAGCCGTGTGCTCAATGTACTCGTAATTAGTATTCCCTCGCCATACAGGCAGATTTTCTCCGACTTCAGAGGTACTCACGTTATCGTCCTGAGTAAGACCAGGGACTCGAACAAATGCCGGACAGTAGGTTCGAACCCGAGCTATGAGGCGTCTCACAGCTAGCAGGCCGAGCTACTATCAACTACTCTAGGCAGTCCCCCAAGTTGAACACTGTATGATCGAGTATGGGTCTTCTATGGACAAAAGCGACATCATCAAATCCTTTAAGAGAAAACATATGCTCTGAAGATTTCAACGTAGAAGATAACGTGTGTTCTCTACCTCGGTTGTTCAAGTTATGTATACCGATAGGAGTGGAAAGACGGGAAAACCACGAGAGAAAATCCAGTAGATACATCAGTCAACATAGAACGGGTGTTGTTAACCTAAACACACTGAAATACATGCTTGGGAAGAGATCGAAGAAATTATGGACATGTCCAATGAAGATGATCCTGAAATGAACAATGAACCATCTTTCGCAACCCATTCTTTCCCTTTCGGTAGGATCGCAACTGTGGTCAATTGTCATTTTTACGCTTTTCAGCCGATTTTCTAATGTCCAAGTCTCACAACCGTTTCAGTTTCAGTTTAGAATATCTTCATTGCACTCCGGACATGTCCATAGGTGCTCCGATCTCCTTCGCAATATCTCCATCAGCTTCCAGTGACTGACCGTACCAGTTCTATTTTGATTGATGAGCCTACTCGTATACCTGTTGTACCGTTCTTTTCTTGCCACACCAATCTTCAAACCCAGTTCTCGCAATCTAGTAGTTGACGTGGATTGGTTTAGATGAAGGTCTTCTCTGCGGCCACGCTCTATGAAGGCGTTCACGATGTCAGCTCTGTCCATTGGCTGGCCGTCTGATATAGCGGCAGTGCCAGCCAGCCTTTCTGCTCTCTCATTGCCAACGACACCCATGTGCCCCGGAACAAAGACAAGTGTAATTCTGCAAATTGTTGACGCCTGCAGTGATTCAGTCCATTGCCTGCGCACCGAATCGGCCTCCACCTTTCGGATCATACTCAGTGAGTCACTCAAAATGCACGCATGAGTGTAGTTTTGTGACTCTAGCCAGAGTAGTGCATGGTCACCGCCAGTACCTCCATTGTCATGCTGCTTTTTGTCATACTGAATGCACCACTGGCTTCCTTGACCATTCTGCCACATGAGCTTGCAGAGAAGGCCCATGCATACTTTTTGTGACGAACTACCGATCCATCCGTGTAGATCACAACGTCGTCTGCATTGCAATTTTCATCGATGATGGCTTTGACGTTTGCATTCAACGCCGCGGGATTTCCCAACCGTATGCTTGCACTGAGAATATCCGCATTTGTAGTACTCTGATCTCTACTGCTCTGTATGTTTCAATTCACGAAGAATTTAGTTGCGCAAGCATTTGTAGTGCAATGGTTGATCTTCAGATATTATTTTCCATCACATCTCCACTGCTTATTTTCAATTAACTGAAATATTCAAAACTCGCCATTCTCTCTAATTTTTCTCAATTTATAAATGTACTCGTTTTCATTTTCTGTTTTTCACTTTCAAAATCTGCACTTGAAATCAATTAAATACAAATTAAAGCAAAGACTATTCGATTTAATGGAATGCCACTTAAGTGTAACTCATGATGAAATCGCAGTTAATTCAAGGGGGTAAATAAAAAAAATAAAAAACAATCCCAATTACTTGTCAATAAATAAATATATATATTATTATATACTAAATTGAAGAAAACTGGACAACCTAATAGAATAACAAGGTTAAAAGTAGTAGAAGTAAAATAGTAGAAGTAAAACTAGAAAGACTTCTTATAAGGAAGCAACTCTATGGCGCAGTGTGCGGCTGATAGCGTGCAACGGACTTCCGCCGTGGCGCAGTGTGCGGCTTAAAGCGTGGAAAACGCTTAAGCCTCCACTGAGGGGCGGTACCGCCCACTTAGAGAAACGCTGCTCTAGTGTATATTGTTGTGTTGACGCAGTTAATCAGATACAATTGTACTTTTTCTGTTAGGATACCGTCCCATGATCTTGAGTATAGCTGATCTATCTCAAACCAGATTGCACCAATGCATTTGATAAATAGCACGCCCCTGTGGTGTCGGGACCCGCAAGGGAAGCAAAGAATAGTACCACTGCAACCTACAATGCATGTCGTAAGAGACGACTGATGTAGGCCCTAAGGATGGTGCCCTAGTAAATAAAAAGCAGCGCAGATATCGGATGTGCTGGCCTACGTGTAGGCGCATAACTGGCACAACGTACAATCGATCTTAGGCTCAGATCACATACAAATCACACAGAGTGGTTGACAAGTGGCCGATATGAGCGTTCGAAGAAGAAAAAGAAGATACATAGCAAATAGAAACAGAAAAACTTTCTGGTGTTTTGTCTATCAATAGATCCTGGGTGTGAAAGTTCCTATTATTTGCTTTTGCTTTCATATTGGTCAAAATTGTCGTACTTTTCCAACTTGAATCCCTTTATTAATTGCCTTAAGTCATTTTAGATTATTGTTTTCGACATTATTACGTAATGTATTTTGATGATTTATCTGGCCTATGATAGAAATACATTCCGGAGGACTGTTGGGGTGGCAAAGTTCTGCTCGGGAAAGCTAGTTGATGATGAGCATACACGCTTGTGTGGTTGCGTCTTGCAAGCAGTATTATCGATATAAATGAAGATTACAGTAACACTATTTAACAATTACGAAACACATAAAATCAAAGTACTGTAGTTTGGTGTCGTAAGGACTAGGGTAAGTGGTTCGAGTCCCGTGTTTGTCTATTTGTTTTTCGGAAGCTCTTAACACCTGTATCTGTTTATTTGTTGATCATATTCGTTACTTCCGTTGCTTCCTCTGGGGTTCTTGTAAGAAAACTCCTTGTGCTCATCTTAGTTTTAATACAGTAATGTAGTTTGTACGTGTTTCGCCATTGTCTTGCAAGTTTCGCCATTGTCTTGCAAGCACCACATCGTGCGTCGTTCATTGACACCACCGAAATCTCAGAATCTTTGGCGAGGTCCGGCGCTGAAAACGCACTGACCCTGAAAAGGACTGATCACTCAGGCCTCGTGGCAAGTCAATAAGATAAAATGTTGATAGTTCGGACAGGAAGAAGGTCAGTTTATGTAAACAACCGAAGATTGTATGTTTGCTTGTTTTCTATGAGACTAAAGCCAAGATACGCAACTTTCCATTCAAAACCGAAGCTTCATTTTGGCTAAATCCTAGCGTGTTGACTTTTCATCGTTGTGTAAATTTATGATCTGGGACTAGCATTAAAGATAACAACTATAATGTCAAAATACAGCATGTTGTTGTGTTATGTTATGCAATCGACGTCATGGCACATTGGGCATTCCATTCGTGCTCTGTCCTCCGCTGCAGCAGCTATCCTAACACCCATTTGCTTACCGTACCCATGAGAAGTTGCTTAGTATACCTTCGCTCTACTACCACGAAGACGACACTGTCTGGCTTGTCCAAACTTAACTCCTAATTCTCGCACTCGTTCCAATGTCTGAGACTCGCCCATATAAACATAAATGAGATCGTACCGCATTGATGACATCAGCTCTGTCAGAGCCAACTATAAACTACTGGGCCTTCGGGCTCAGGTAAGAATTGTGGAAATCAGACCCCAACTACACCACGTGACCTCGCATTCCAGTATTGGTGTATATAGACGAATTCATTTTAAAATCAACACAAAATGCTAACTCGAAGTTATATTATGCAACAAGTTAAGTTTAACAATTAGGAATATAGATATTATATATATTTTTCACCAATAAATAACCATAGACTCACAGAATTGAGTAAAATTGCAAAAAACGTGCAGTGTTCTATCAAACATCTGTAATTTCCAGATCCCTTTTCTTATCTAGGTCAGGAATACCCGGCCAGTTGTCTGGCCTGTGCTAGAGCCTGGCTGTGGCTCTGTCCATACTTCTGTCCGCTTGAGTCAGTGCATTGTTTGCAAGAAAGTCATCACGCTCGTTGCCCTGCACTCCAGCATGTCCAGGTGTGTGCATGTCCAGGTGTGTGCATGTCCAGGTGTGTGCATGTCCAGGTGTGTGCATGTCCAGGTGTGTGCATGTCCAGGTGTGTGCATGTCCAGGTGTGTGCATGTCCAGGTGTGTTCTTCTTTTCTCTTTTTCTTCGAACCCCAGGAATTATGAATGTTCACTCTTTTTCTCCTATAGTGCGCTGGAGAGGGGATGGTGGGGGAAGCACCGGCTTTTAAAACCCAGAAACCTCCAACAGCTCCAGGCGTGTAGTGTTATGCTTAGTGCTGCGGAGACTCCTACTCAAGTTGGATTCAGTCCAGGTGTGTACAGCCAAGTCATTTTCTTGAGATATGATCTCCGAATGCTGTCCACCCAATTCCACATCATGTTGTTAGCTGGTGTGTGTATGTATACGTACCTTGCAATGATCACGCGAAGTACCTACTGTATTTTTGACATGCAAAATCAACTTTCCAAGCACATCAGTCAAGAAAATAGCTAGGTTTTCATACCCTATGCATCTGAATGAATATGTACACACTTATGAACGTGCCGATAGGTTTGTAGGTATGAATATGTACACACTTATGAACGTGCCTATAGGTTTGTAGGTATGGCTGCTGTGAAAAGCGGGAGAGTAATAGACCAGATTGATATTATAAATGCCCTATATGAGACATACAAGATCTCCAACTGCTAGCAACGAACCGCATCACATGGAGATCTAAAACCTCTGCCCTATGTGCCGCCTTTGGCACGAAAGGAACAAACTAACTAACTAACTAATATGAGAGAGGACGTGTAAATGATTCAAGTAATAGTGGTGAATTTACAAGGTGTTCAAGATAATAGCAGCCTGTGAATGGAGTCAATCTGGCATATATGTATGAAAATGAGAAGGTTCAGTTATGACGTAGTATAGGTCAAGGTTATGTGACGGTATGTAATTGTAGTGTGGGAAGGGGCGATGAACAAATGTGACGTAAAACGAGCTAGTCAGAACCGGTTTAAATAGTACATAAACATAACGCGATAGATTATCTGGCAACTTTCGATTTTTCAATGGGGCTGCTTTAATCTTGAACACCCTGTATAATGCTAACCAGACTGCAAGAATTTCAAGTCAAATGCGGTGTAGATAGAGAAGAACAATATACTGGTAGCCAAAGAAGAATAGTAAGCCAACAAAGAACCGGTGTCGTCAGTTGCCACACGATGAGAGACATATTAAAGAGATTGGAGCACTTATGGAATAATTAGTTCTATGTGCAGTCATGATGATGATTCAAAGACTAAACTAAATCCTACTGTCTGAACTGTGCCTCCATCGTAAGGTCGTCTTGCAGTCAATATTGTCTCACTGTGGAATACCAGGAACTGAGACAACAGAACGATTGGCAAAGGAAGATGCTGCAGGAGAGCAATCAGTTGTACCAGTTACCTATCACCCAAAAAAGGACTGGTTAACTCAGTCAGAAAGTCGCCACTACCAAAATACACAATCGAATCTACAGCCACATGTATACAAAATTGGCAATTCAGCAAAATGTGTGTGTGGTCAGGCACCCCAGACTGTAGAGTACATACTTCAAGACTGCCCCGAATATGATATACTGTCAAGCTCCCTAGCCTAGTGAAAACACACTGAAAAGAAAACTGCACAACCTCTGTGTGAGCTATTTTTTTATATCCAGAAGAAATTAAGCTTTCAGCTCTTCGGCTCGGTGCCATGGACATCGTGACCCTTAAGTTCGGTGCCACGAACACCGTAAATCTGGAGAATCTGTGGCTGAATCCGCGGAATTGAACCACACTCACCCGTCGTCCAACGCGCTATGAACACGCTGGGCAGACGGGCGTGTGATCTATAAAATTGCGCTAACGTACGTTTATACAAGTGACAACACTGGATATTAAAACAATGTTTCACGCAAACGAAAATGGAGAGCTAGCTTGCTGTGTTCTTAAACACATTAGTCTGTATAACTAGGAAATGGGGGGCCATACGAAATAAGGGTGGTTGGTTCGCATCCTGTGTTTGGTAAAAAAAAATTTCGGGAAGCCCGTAATACTTGTTCGCTGTCTATTTATTATCATATTCATTGGCTCAAGTGCATCCCCTTGGTTCTTACAACCCTTATTCACTTCGCTCCTAAGCAAACGAAATATATCGAAATATATCGATAAACACACGAAATATAAGGGAATATATCAATAAACACACGAAATATAAGGGAATATATCGATAAACAAACGAAATATATCGATAAACAAACGAAAGGAAGAATTATGCGTAGACTCGTTCAGATCCACTGGCGATGTCCTATTATATCATAGTTTTTTTTTTTTTAATCGGAAAGGAAGAAATAAGTCACAGAATTGTGTTTAGGGATGTAGTCAAAAAAACATTAATACACACATACAGATGTACGGAGAATGTGACACGGATGTCTGGTAATAGATGGAGAAGTTGAATTACGTCTAAGTGACGAATACGCATTACCCGCACGCAAACAAGATCGTTTAGAAGATAACATTGAGACTGACTGGTACAATACAGATAAAAACCGAAACAGATATAAACAGCGTTGCCACTCAAGTTTTAAAAAATACAAGTTTTCATTTTAAAAATACAAATGAATGCATATACTATAGTATGTGTCAAATACACGGGATGGATGATGGTTGCACAATCTGTCAGTCCAACCGTACCACAATTAAAGTAAGCTGGGTATCTGTGGTTTAGCCTTTGTCTTGCGTTCCGGAGGTCGGGAATTCGAATCCGGACCACGCGGTTCTGTTTAAGAGTGCATTTTTTTCAGATACCTTTAGGATTTTTGCAGGAGCTACAGAGTTCGTGCTTTATGCAATACTCTTTGTAGGTGGCGTGCCATTTCTGCAGAGAGAGACCGAGCTATATGGAGTAAAACCCGGTGCAATGAAATCAATCCTTTTACTTTAAAACCCACTGGAGGTGAATTTTTCCCTTTTTGACAGCCGAGCAAGTTCTCTTCCCAAACTTCTGTACTGTGCTGTCAGCGACCTTAGCCTCCAAGACTTGTAAGAAAGACACGCCTCGACAATAAATACATTTCCTTTACACTTTGGAATTTTAAAAAAGTATAACCAGGTCACTATGTAGAGGTTGGGGATTTCTTCTGGCTATCTTATTACACTAAACACCGACATAAAAAAAAGTTTAAATCCCGGAAGTAATGACGCAAGTTTCAGTTATTTTAGTGTATCAGTAACTGTTTATTACTTGTGCAACAAATACTCGCTACTTGACACTCATTCATATCTGATGTCAGCTTTCTTTGAACAAGTCAAAGACTTTACATACCTAGGGAGGATCTTTTCAGCAAATGAAAGAATAACTAAAGAAATCCAACATAGATGCAACAGAGCAAATCAAATACTAGGACAAATGGCGTCAATTTAAAAATGTAAACATGTCACCATGAGCACAAAAAGAGCATTGTTCAACACAATATTTCTCCCTACGTTATGTCATCAGTGCCAGACCTGGACACTGGTATTAAATGACAGAAGAAAACGAGTCACAACAGAAATGAAGTGTCTGCACAGAATGCTAGGAGTAACAAGAAGAGACCGGTTTAGAAATGCAGACATCAGGAAAAAAAGTGGGTACAACATCAATACTGAACTTCATCAAGAAGCAACACATTAAATGGTTCGGTCACATAAGCAGATTACCAACAATCAGTGCGCCACAGAGAGAAACGTTACTCCGATACAGTGGATACACAGCAAAAGGCCGGCCACGCAAAAGGTGGACCTCAGAGATAACAGAGACGACGAAAGACAGTATTTATGAAGCACACACAAAGCCTGTGCTAGAAATCTCTTCTTACCCTGAAGCGTTGAGGCAAATCAGGACTGGAGAAGAGAAAGAAAGACAAGACACACAGAGTCACGCTCCATGTGTCTCCTTTTCGACCTGACGCTGAAAGGTAAAACAGGATTAGAGAATAGATAGATTGATAGTCTTGTTGTGAAGGATACTTGATTAACTACAAAAAATTCACTAACAATCTCCGTTGCGAGACAGAGAATTCATTTCAACGTTAGAGACTGGCTATACCACAGCCATACAGCTTATCGGCATGTGGATACGCCTTAAAAATATCTGAGAGAGACTTCGCCAGTTTTCAAAGCAAGAGATCTATGTGGTGTAGATGATAGGTGCTCGTCTCTTGTGCCAAAGGTACCAGGTTCGCTCCCTCGTGGAGCCATCAGGATATTCTTCCATAGATATCTGATCTCAGTGTAGGTGAGATCGAGTTCCTAGTCCTATCGGAGACCGACGATAAAAATAGGTCCGAGAGTATATATGATGTGTAGCCACTATTTACCTGATGTCTTCATTTCTAAACCAGTCTCTTCTTGATAGCCTCTCATCATCTCTGTCGTGACTAGTTTTCTTCTATTGTTATATAATTGATTGAAAAGGCCATTATCATTGCACTTCGGTGAGTAGCCATGTGTGCTCCGAACTCGTTCTTACATGGACAGATCTCAGCTGTAGTGCACGAACTCAGTAGCACAATGCTCAATTTTCTTTTAATTTCTTTTATATAGCATTCCCGTCACTAATCAGCAATGATTATCCAGATATTCATTTTTGTCGACTCTTTCTATTTTGTGGCCATTGACCCATACATTAGATCTCAATTCTGTTTTATCAATTGTAAAGATCTTCGTTTTCGTTGTATTGAGATGCAAAACACGTAATCACAAAGTACTGTAGTTTTACAAATTACAAAAACAATGAAAAAATACAGCAACGTTTCGACCAATAAGGCCTTTATCAAGCAAACGAACAACAGGAGTGACAAATTTAAAAAACAAATGGACGACCAAATACAAATGTTTCTAATTTGTATTGAGATGGAGGTTTTGATCTTCGCTGTTTGTTGTAGAGACCTTATCAAGTTCTCTATACCATTTTGTGATGTAGATAATAGCACTGTATCGTCAGCATATCTTAATTCTGTTAACTCGTGACGACCTCCGATCACCAGAGCGTCACACTTTTCCATCACTGTAGATTCTCTGACATTTTCCTAGGTGCACTAATTCTGCACTCTCGGATCCAGACATTAATAGGTATTCGACTAACGAATAGTTACTATTCAGACATCACTACCCGGAAGATTGTTATTGAGACGTGACTATACTACAACTAGTATTCCCGATATAAAGTTTACGGTTCCAATTATTGAGTAAAATGAGCCATTTTCGTCATTCATAGTATAAACCTTTATTTCCTTTACACGGATTTGCTATATTTCAGAACAATTAGATAATTGTGCCGATTCGGAGCAAGATGAATATGACATAGTAACTATTAGTACTTGAAAGTTGAAGGTAGTACCTCAGAGTCAGACCATACTTCTGCATATTTGTAATACGCAGGTGACACTGACTCGGGTCATTTGAGGACAATCAAGAGTTAATTTCGTTTACTAACTTACTACACGCGCAGTTGATCATAGAGATCATACCTCGACAATACACATCCTGAAAAATGACTAGCCTTAGTTCTGAAGGTATCAAGACGTTCATTCGGCACGTGGAATCACTGGAGAACTCGGAGCCAAATGACTATGCCTTCGTTAAAGAATATTCGGTAAGATTGTACAACATATTATTATACCATATATACGTGTTGAAATAACTGTATACACTTACGTACAGGTTGAGTATTATTATTATTATATAACACAGTAACATTGTCTTATGTAATATATGTATTTCTATATATAATATTATAGTAAAGTGTACCTGAATCACACATTGATTAATTGGTAATGATCTGCTAAGAGAGGGCTCAGTTTTCGTTTGTCATAATATAATGATCTTTAGTTTTGTCCTGACTTTCTGTGGTATCAAAGATAGGTGAAGGTGAAGCATTCAGTAGCCATACATCTGATGACATAGACAGCAAGAAAGTTTCTCCATCCAACTCGGTTTGCAGCTGTACTTTCTTTTGGGTACCCAATGATTGTTTCTATCTAGGGGTATCTGTGGGTGGTCGTGGTTAAGCTCATGACTTGCAATCCGACGGTCGTGGTTCGAATCCGACTGTTATGTTCGCGTGTGCATTTTTTCTGGAGACCCCTAGGATTGTTACAATAACTATGGAGTTCGTGCTTTGTGCAATACTCTCAGCAGATGGCATGTCATTTATGCATAGAAGGACCGAGCTATATGGGGTAAAAACCAAAGCAATGAAGTCATTCCTTTGACTTTAGACCCTTTGTTTTTGTCTTCTTATTTGTACAAGTTCAATAGTGATGCCTGGTCAGTTTAATTTTGTCGCCCGAGCGGTTACCTGGGCCCAAATTTGGGGTGTAAAGAATAGAACCACTTACCTGCCACGCATGTCGTAAGAGGCGACTAAGAAGTTTTGGCTGAAATCAGATGCACATGTCCTAAACGTGTAGAAGTCTATACATTTAGGGGCCTATCAAACCAATGTGCAACGTATACACGTTCTTGGCAAAGATCAAACCTATCACAAAGAGTGATTAAAATTGGTCGTAAAGAATGAACGCGAAGAAGAAGTTTAATTTTGGGGAAAGGGACTTATATTTTTAAATTGTGTTCTTACGAAATAACTGAATCATACTGTTATTCAGAAGCACATTTTTTCCTTTGAAATTCTCTTTTATGTTAAAGGCGAAATTAATCAATGAATGATTAATTAATGAATAATTATTGATTGATTAATGCACAGTCATTAAGTGAACAGCAATCTCTCTCGATCGTCCTTTGGCCATTTTGTTCATTCTTATTGTAATATATAAACAGCCGTTGCCAAGAACGTGTTTACGTCACATCGTTCAGTACCATTTGGAGCTCTAGTGTTTATCCTTTGGTGAAGTGTCTGATTTCAACCAATGTTTACTGGGTTCGCTCTCCGTTAGCCTTTTGCTGTTCCCAGCCAACCTACAAGGCAGCAGGTTGCTATTTTCTTTCAGGGTAGCGACCCTTAGACGACCTACCCTCCTGGGTTACAACAAGCTAAGAATATAATGTCAGGTGTTAGTAGTTTGCTTTAAGACAAATTTATATTAATAGTATACTTTTTTCCTCAGTTAATACAAGAGGCCCAAATGAGAGATCACAGAGACAATGTTAGTTCATTGGACATAGGACAGTTGGAGAGCAATTTGAAGAAAAACAGATACAAGGATATTGTTCCATGTAAGTACCAATGACATTGCGAAAACGAATTACTCCAGTGCTATATTGATCCAATGATACCAGGGCATTCTTGTCAAGTGTCCAAACAATTTAATGTGTTGTTTTTGGGCCCATGTGGTGCAGAGTCAAAGAAGGGAAGCAAAGAATATCCCCCTGCGACCTACAAGGCATGTCGTAAGAGGTGACTGAGGTAGGGTCCTAGGGAAGCTACCTAGTAAATAAAAAGCATCACAGAAATCGGATGTGCTGGTCTACTTGTAGGTGCATAACTGATACAGCGTATAATCACTCTTATGATTAGATCACATACAAATAACACAGACTGGTTAACAATTGGTTGATATGGAGTGTTTGAAGAAGAAGTAATGTATTGTTCCTTTATGGTTGAGCTCAGGCCAAGTGGATTAGTGCACGGCTCCCATGAGGTAGACACGGGTTCAATTCATGGTAAGGCCAAGGAGTTTTCTTTTTCTGTTGAGGATATAAAGAAAACATCCAAACCTGAACAGTTTCGTGGTAACTGCACTAGCCATGCGGCCATTAAATTCCACAGGATTATGTCCCTCCTATCTTACACCATTCAAAAAGCGGTATTACAGGTAGTAATGACATTCCTTTATGAATTGCGTGACTGATTAATTGGTTATCAAAATAATTAATGGAGCTTCGGGCGAATCTATGGGCACTCAACCTTGTTTTGCATGAGCACAGAGATATATAGAAACAGTGTCTTAGGAGTGTGGTTATACAGTAGTAAAAGTTAAAAACAAAGATCAGATTACTAAGAGCGTGCATATTTCCAGTGAAACATATAGTGTGAAGCATGGACATTTAACAAGGCAGTGGAAAAATATATATGTGCTTTTGAATAGAGCTTCGGGCGAATCTATGGGCACTCAACCTTGTTTTGCATGAGCACAGAGATATATAGAAACAGTGTCTTAGGAGTGTGGTTATACAGTAGTAAAAGTTAAAAACAAAGATCAGATTACTAAGAGCGTGCATATTTCCAGTGGAAACATATAGGTGTGAAGCATGGACATTTAACAAGGCAGTGGAAAAATATATATGTGCTTTTGAATAGAGCTTCGGGCGAATCTATGGGCACTCAACCTTGTTTTGCATGAGCACAGAGATATATAGAAACAGTGTCTTAGGAGTGTGGTTATACAGTAGTAAAAGTTAAAAACAAAGATCAGATTACTAAGAGCGTGCATATTTCCAGTGGAAACATATAGGTGTGAAGCATGGACATTTAACAAGGCAGTGGAAAAATATATATGTGCTTTTGAATATAAATGTGGTGTCTAAAGGCGCAAAGGGACCACGCTGCGCCAGGATTAGTGAGCTGGCACTAATCAAGATCCTACCTCACCTCCATGTGGTGACCCTGTAAACAGACAATGGTTCCTGTCTAGCTAAGCGGGTAGGGATCGAGAGAGAGCTACTCTGGTATAAATAGTGATGCAGACGTAGGCACGTTGGATGAGATCCGCTCGCAACACAGCCGAGCGGAATCCCAGATTGACTATAAATGCACATCTCTCCCAGGCAGTGGGAAAAGCTGAATGGATAAATAAAAAAAAGATGAAGGGTACGTCCAGAGAAGAGACATGGGGCGAAACTCGGGCCCCCTTCTCCGGGTCCGAGCTGAGTTGCACGTGGACCCACAATAGGGCGAAACTCTTGAGACCTGAGGTGGGGGCCTGAGTTGAGCTCCGTGTCCGGACAGTCTAGAAGCTTAGTGAATGTGTGCACTGTGAGAACTAATAGACATGGTGGGCAGGCACCGGGCAGAGTGAACCCACATGCGAAGAATGCACGTGGGGCAGCGTGCACAGCGATGAAGGGGTTAGCGGACCACCCACATGTGCAGAAAAACTGGAAAGCACAGCAGAGGCTTGACTCCAGTGTGCGTCTCCGCTCGCAGGGAACTACCACTGCCTTGTAGTTACATTGGGGACAATCAAAGGCTAGCGGAGCAAACCGCACACAAAACTGGATGGTAGGCAAACCAAGTAGTAAAAAAAAGACAGGTAACCTGGGCAGATGATTCTCAACAACCGGGGAGAGCAGGTTGTCTAAGGGTCGCTATCCTAAAAAAAAATAGCAAGTTGCTGCCTTGCAGGTAGTCTGGGGACAGCCAAAGGCTGATGGAGAGCGAACCCAGTAAATGCTGGCTGAAACCGGACACATCGCCGAAGGATAAGCACCAGAGCTCCAGATGGCGCTGAATGATGTGACATAAAAATACATTCTTGGCAAAGGCTATAGATCACAATAAGAATGATCAAAATGGCCAAAAAGAACGATTGCGAGAGAAAGAGAGAGAGAATATAAATGTTACAGAATAGTCCTCCATATATATCATGGACAGAGAAGAGAACAAATAGATCTATACAGAAAGAACTAAAAATCAAAGAAAACTGGCTGATGCTAAAAATGAGAAAATTGAAGTATTTTGAACCAAAATGACATGGAGGAGAACAGTAGAACAGGATCCTGAAAGAAATGACTCACAACTGGAACACAATAGAGATATATGTTGACAGAGAGACAGACTGCTGACGTGATGTTGACCACATTACTCATTGTGTACCATTGGTCAAAGAAAAATACGGACTTAACGTACATTACCCAATATACCACATAGTATGAAAACTGGATCTTCACTATAGCATGCTAGAGTATATATATATATATAGATTCCTCTCGTACCGTTGTTCGTTACATAGGGCCTGCAAGTAATTTCTCAATACCGCCCTGTCCTAGGCAACTTTTTCAATCTCTTTCATGGAATTGAGTCCAATATTTTTTGCCTCTCTCAGCAAAGTCCGCCTCTGGGTGACCCTAGGGCTTTCTCTCTTTCTTGAACCCTTTGCCTACCACTTCTTATGTTAGATGTTAAAGTATTCATATATCAAATTCACATTTACCTAAACATTGTACTTATTGAGTATCATATT
The DNA here is from genome assembly GCA_020796225.1 of Arion vulgaris. Lineage (NCBI taxonomy): Eukaryota > Metazoa > Mollusca > Gastropoda > Stylommatophora > Arionidae > Arion > Arion vulgaris. The sequence continues at coordinate 20,119,173 of CM036773.1, forward strand.
TGATTTTTTGATCCGAACAATCAATATTATGCCTGCAGATGATGACCACAGAATTGTTCTTAGTGCTCTTGAAGATCAGAATTCTGACTATATCAATGCAAGCAAAATTATGGTATGTTTTACTCGGAATGTGTTGTTGATTTTCTTGTGTTTACTCGGAATAAATTCTTCTTCTTCGAACGCTCCATAATGACCGCTTGTTAACTACTCTTTGTGATTTGTATGTGATCTGAGCGACTGTACGCTGTACCAGTTATGCACCTATAAGTAGGCCAGACCATCTGATTTCTGCGACCATTTTTATTTCCTAGAGTAGCTTCCCTAGGCCCCTACCTCATTTGCTTCTTACGACATGCATTGTAGACCTTATTATTATTTACTCCCCTTGAGGGCCCCAGCAACATACAGGCATACAGAGTTGAATAAGGGTCTGGATTTGGCTCAAGTTAGCAAAAAGACTGGTCCCAAGTTAGCAAAAAGACTGGTACCAAGTTAGCAAAAAGACTGGTCCCAAGTTAGCAAAAAGACTGGTACCAAGTTAGCAAAAAGACTGGTCCCAAGTTAGCAAGAAGTCTGGTCCCAAGTTAGCAAAAAGACTGGTACCAAGTTAGCAAGAAGACTGGTCCCAAGTTAGCAAGAAGTCTGGTCCCAAGTTAGTAAGAAGTCTGGTCCCAAGTTAGCAAAAAGACTGGTCCTAAGTTAGCAAAAGACTGGTACCAAGTTAGCAAAAAGACTGGTCCCAAGTTAGCAAGAAGTCTGGTCCCAAGTTAGCAAAAAGACTGGTACCAAGTTAGCAAGAAGACTGGTCCCAAGTTAGCAAGAAGACTGGTCCCAAGTTAGCAAGAAGACTGGTCCCAAGTTAGCAAGAAGTCTGGTCCCAAGTTAGTAAGAAGTCTGGTCCCAAGTTAGCAAAAAGGCTGGTCCCAAGTTAGCAAGAAGTCTGGTCCCAAGTTAGTAAGAAGTCTGGTCCCAAGTTAGCAAGAAGTCTGGTCCCAAGTTAGTAAGAAGACTGGTACCAAGTTAGCAAGAAGACTGGTCCCAAGTTAGCAAGAAGAATGGTCCCAAGTTAGCAAGAAGAATGTACCCAAGTTAGTAAGAAGACTGGTACCAAGTTAGCAAGAAGACTGGTCCCAAGTTAGCAAGAAGAATGGTCCCAAGTTAGCAAGAAGAATGTACTCAAGTTAGCAAGAAGAATGGTCCCAAGTTAGCAATAAGACTGGTCCCAAGTTAGCAATAAGACTGGTCCCAAGTTAGCAATAAGACTGTTGACAAATTTATGGGGTTTTTCTCTCGTCACTGTCCAATGTCATCACTGCCTCTCTTTATCTACCCTCCAAGTTATTAAGAAATATGGTGATAAAGTCATCTGTAGGACTCTACATTGTCCTTAGTGACAGTATTAAACAAAATTTTAGTTGTGTATTTTTGGGGACCAACAACACATGATGGGGAGGGGGGGGTATGGTTACCATGACGTCAACCGTCTTTACTTCCTAGTGTTTTTCCGGTAACCTTTTGAGGCTGGGTTAAACCCAAGAGCCATTTGTGGTTTGAAAAATCCCACTCAAATTGAGGATCGAATTGAAACCACCTGTCTAAGAAGCAAGAGCACTAATCATTGTGCTGGAGTGGCTCTCATGATTGCCTTCCCTTCCTTAATCCAGCGAGCCAGGTACCTATTTTTAGCATTGTTGACTATAGTGCATATGAAATGATAAATGAACTATGGCCTCTTTTGACTGAAAAGCAGCACTCCAACCACTCGACTACACCGACTTTCTACATAATTTAGCATATTTATTTTTCGTTTGCCCACTATAAATTCAGGCACGATGATGGTGCCTAATATAGCGTCTCTGACTGATTTGTGCGTGACAGCTTGCTATCCTTATCATCGGTGTCCTTCGCCATTTAGGCAATCCTTACTCCGACCTCAGAGATACTTGTAATTTAGTTCCCCAAGTGAAAAAAATCTGGGGCTCCTATAGTCCAACTGCATACTGCTTGATAATTATTTTTTGCAGGTTCAGTTGGCCTTGAACCTCAAATTTTCACGACAGATTGCCACTAGTGCAGAGTGTTATCAATTTTGGTATCGGTGACCTCACTTAGCGTATTTAATATTTCTCCCCTCACGACCATTCTTTTTGGTCATTTTGATCATTCTTATTGTTATATATAAACAGCCGTTGCCAAGAAAGTTTTTTACTTCACAATCTTCAGTACCATTTCTAGCTCTGATGCTTGTCCTTCAGCGATGTGTCTGATTTCACCCAGCGTTTACTGGGTTCGCTCTCCGTCAGCCTTTGACTGTCCCCAGTCGAACTGCAAGGCAGCAGCTTGCTATTTTCTTTTAGGATAGCGACTCTTAGACGACCTGCCCTCCCGGGTTGTTGAGCGTCATCTGCCCAGGTTACCTGTCTTTTTTGACTACTTAGTTTTCCTGCCGTCCAGTTTTGTGTACGGTTTGCTCTGCTAGCCTTTGCTTGTCCCCAATCTAACTACAACACAGTAATAGTTCCCTGCAAGCAGAAACGTGGACTGGATTCAAGCCTCTGCTGGACTTTCCAGTTTTTCTGCACATTTGGGTTTGCCGCTCACCCTTACGCCTGCCACACCCCTCGTCGCTCCACCATCAGCGCTGTACACGTCTGCTCCACCGTTGGGCCCATCTGTGCATCGTCCGCATGCGTGTTCGCTCTGCTCTGGTGCCTGCTCACCGTGTCTATTGGTTCTCACCGTGCTCACATTTACTATGGACATGCCACTCAATTCGGGGACCCACCTCAGGGCTCTGAGTTTCGTCTCATGTGGGCCCATGTCTCTTCTCTGGATGCAACCCTCAATGTTTTTATACGTTCAGCTTTTTCCTGTCGGCCGGGAGAGACGTGCATTAATAGTCACTCTGGGATTCTGCTCGTCTGTGTTGTGAGCGGATCTCATCCAACATGGCTACGTCTGCATCACTACCCATACCAGAGCAGCTCTCCCTCGACCCCTACCCGCTTAGCCAGACAGGAACCAATGTCTGTTTCCAGGGTCACCATGTGGAGGTGGGGTAGGATCTTGATTAGCGCCAGATCACTAATCCTGGCACAACATTGTCCCTATGCGCCTTTGACTCCATTTAATATTTATCCGTTTTTTTCTACAGGGAGTATGTGGTGAGGGTGACTATATTGCTGCTCAAGGGCCTTTGTCTGGGACAGTTAATGACTTCTGGAGAATGATATGGGAATACAATATTGAGATTGTCTTCATGGCTTGTCGACTAATTGAAATGAAAAAGGTAGGAAAGGACATATTGTATAAATTTGCCTATTGAATTCTATTGCGCCGTGTGTTACCGGGGCTCTCAAGGGAGCAAAGAATAGTAACACTATGACCTACAAGACATGTCAAAAGAGGCAACTAAGGTAGGGGACCCTAGCAAATAAACAGGGTCGCAGAAGTCGGATGTGCTGGCCTACTTGTAGGTGCATAACTGGCACAACATACAATCGTTTTTAGGCTCAGATTACATGCAAGTCTCGAGTGGTTTAACAAGTGATCGATATGGAGTGTTCGAAGAAGCAGAAGAATTCTATAATGGATTGTCCGGCGAATGGATTAGAGCGCGGGCTCCCATGCAGGAGACCCGGATTCAATTCCCGATATGGCCAAGGAGTTTTTTCTGTTAGGGGTATAAAGAAAAAATCATAACCTGAATAGTTTCTCAGCGACTGCACTAGCCATGCAACCATTAAATTCCACAGACCCTAAAAAGCGGTGTTACAGACAGTAACGATAGTTTTTTAAAACAATTTTGGAGAGTAAGTTGTTTCTATAGACCTCATCTGATAGATGTTTGCAACCAATCTAACCATACCTTCTCGAGCTGTTCAGTTATAATTGGACCATGTGATCTTTACACATACCAACATGGTGAGCATTCTGCTATTGATCTACTGTCCCATTTCCTGCTATTCCAACGCACTGGTATAACATCAGCATCTAATCTCCAGAAATGTCAATAGTGGGCTCATTGGAACTGACCAAAGAAACATAGTGGATCCATTACATAACTACTCACGGAATAATAACAACGGAATTGTTTATTAACTCTTTCCACGCTTTAAGCAGCACACTGCGCCACGGCGGAAGTCCGTTGCACGCTATTAGCCGCACACTGTGCCATAGAGTTGCTTCCTTATAAGAAGTCTTTCTAGTTTTACTTCTACTGTTTTACTTATACTACTTTTTCACCTTGTTATTCTATTAGGTTGTCCAGTTTTCTTCAATTTAGTATATAATAATATATATGTTTATTTACTGACAAGTAGTTGGGATCGTTTTTAAATTTTTTCATTTACCTCCTTGAATTAACTGCTTAAAAATTGAGGAAATAACTCAGAGTGGAAAGAGTTAAAAAAAATGTTGTTACTGCCTGTAGTATCGCATTTTAGGGCGGTATAGGACTGGTGGGATGAGAGCCTGAGGAATTTAATGGCTAGTGCAGTCGCTGCGAAACTGTTCAGGTTAGGATTTTTCATTATGTCCCCAACATAAAAAGATTATTGGCCTTACCGTGAATTGAACATGGGTTTCCCACATGTGAGTCGTGCTCTAATCCATTGGGCCAGACGCTCCTCGTTGATGACTACGATATTTTGAAATCAAATGTGGCATAAATGGAAATTCACATGAGAAGATTAATCACAAATGTGTATATATGGCTAGTTATATATCCATCATCATCATGTATACCGCTCACCGTATTCTGAAGGAGACAACATCTCAGAATCTGCCTACTTATATATAGGAATAAGTCAAACAGCTCTCTGCCAGTGTCAGCAGGCGGAACAGACACCGGAGCATATTCTGCAAGGCTGTCCTCTCCTGGGTGAGCTGAGAAACAACATGTGGTCACATCCAGTCGACCTGATAACTAAGCTTTGGGGAAACCTGACAGACCTGAAGCTGACTGATCAGTTTGTGGTCCACAGTAAATTAAGCACACAACCAGAGATAGCTGAAGAAGAAGAGTCAGCCTAGAGTTCATGCTGTTAAGTAGGTTTCATTAACCCTTTGAACTCTGGCCACCTGTACCTTAAACACCCACTCCCCTGAGCTCCTGAGTAAAAATAGCCCATATCAGAGTTGTATTAAAACATGATAATTTAGCACACTTAAGTGCTCTATAATTTGTTATTGACTTACCCCATCACCTCCGTTATTCCTGCTTATTATCTATTTGCAGAATACTAAACTATTTTAAATTTACTTGATATAATATGTGGGCACTGCCATGAATACTCCTGTATATGTAGATTGTTCTCCAGATTGAACATATAGCTAGAATATCAATTGATTAAAACTATTCTTCATTGTCTAAGTGATTGTCTTACTCACTTTCGATATCCTTATCAGAATAATCACATTTTCTAAGTCTAATTTATCTTCAGATTCATTCAAAACAATTTCAACAGCTTACTCTGTTGTTATACTTTTAGAGTGACCGTTTCCAAAATTTTCAGAATACCTTTTCAACATGAAAATACCTAACTAATTACCTTATCAGTAAAAAATAAAATACCACAACAGCATCTGCCCTATTGCTAACAATTTAGTACATGTGGGTTGTGTTTGATGTCACATGTGTACACAATTTATTATCGAATACCGAAAAAAATGATAAAATCTCTCAGATCGATATTTCGGGAGCTTGGGATATGCAATGTTTACATTCAATCCCGAAATATCGGCAGGCCGGGTTCTAAGGGTTAAACGATGGTTTTATTTTATTATACAGATGAGTCTGTGCATCCTGCTTAGAAGTCGGGTTGGGGTTTTCTAACTAGTGCACACGGTAGGGACACTGCAGAGCGGAAGGTAGCATACAGGACCACTACTTCCAGTATAAGGATGAAGGTTGAGACTGTTTCTGCTCCCATTGTTGTTATCTGGGAATCTGTTTACTGGTGGCCGTTGTTGTGTCTCTTAATCAACACTCTCAGTATAGGTGAGATCGAGTGCCTAGTCCTATCGGAGATGGAGGATAAAATGTAGGTCCATGTTCAATTTGAGCACGCAAAAGAACCCTAGGCAATTCAAAATCGAGAAGAGCAGGCTGGAAAGGCAAAATTCCTAAAAAATATAAAAATAAAACTCCTCCAAAATTATCTTTGCCATCTTAAAAATTACATCAGGGACCCTAGTCGGTGCAGAGATATTCCTGTGTAAGAAAGAGACCGGAGCACACATGGTTACTCACCGAAGTGCAATGATGAAGGTCCAAACAGCAGGTTGGGACATGAGTAGATGTCATCTCTTAAGGTTTGCAACTTCCAAAGCCTTACGGGGATCTACTATCAGGACATTCCAGTGTTCGCAACAATGAGAGAGCAGACTGGTTTGTATCAATTGTTGGGGAGTTGAAGATGGATAGGGTCATCAATGTGTCGTCTGCCTGTTGAATGAAGACACTAAAATTGATATTAAATCTATCCTGCAATTTAAGTAGTTTTAAATTACATCTTCTGAAAGCAGCTTTGAAGGTCTGAGGAGCAGATTTAGAATTGTTTTGAACTAGTGAATCACAGGAATTATCAGTATGCATACACTTCTATGTCTGCTAAGTGAGACTGAGCACTTATGGGTCTGCCTGCTGTGCTACCACGTCAGTTCAGTAACCTTACTGGTTATTAGTAACTGAACCGACGTCATAGCACTCTGGGCAGACCTATAGGTGCTTGGTCTCCCCCAACAGATGTAGAAGGTATGCATATTGATGGTTCCTTTGGCTCACTGGTTAAACACACTCCTCAGTTCAGTAACCCCTAACTATTCAACAATGATCAAGATCTAATCTATTTAATATTTAGATCAAGTGCAGTCAGTACTGGAGCAATGTTGGTTCATCTGTAGAGTTCGGGGACATCACTGTTTTTACTGTAAGTTCATGTTTGTTCGTTTTAAGAAATAATATATATTATACTTCATGAAGGCACATCATATTTTTATTCCGAAGTAAATTTATTTTGTTACCAGTGCCAAACTTGGTCTTTGACAGCAACACACCACAGAAAGCTCACCATGTGCGAAATGAAATGCTTGAGGAAGGCAGTGGGGTCACCAGGAAAGATAGACTATGAAATGAGGACATCAGAAGTAGAGTTGGCATAACTTCATGCATCGAATACATTGAAAGACAACAAATGCAATGGTGTGGTCATTTAATGAGAGTGGAATACAACCAGCCACCACTAACAGCATACAATAAAAGAGATCAGGTACTAGAGCCAAGGGAAGACCAAGAAAAGATGGTTAGACAATATCAAGACCACACTACATAAACACAGATATAACACAACAAGGGCGACTCATCTGTCCCTAGAACGCAAATTAACCCTTTCGCTGCTACATACTTTCTGAAGGCTGAGCTAAAAATAGCTACTCTTTGTTTCTAGGTCACAGGCGTGAATGTACGTCTATAGCAGTGACAGTAGTAATGTATAACGTGTTAACATGTCTTTAGCCCACAGAGTAGAGATAATAACAGACATGTTAATGCGTCTTTAGCAGTGAATGAGAAAAACATATATATATATGTCCTTAGCAGCTAAAGGGTTAAAGCTCCCACCCCTACGCTTAACGGCAAGAGTGGACAACCAATCCCATCTTTCACCTGGTGATAGACAATAGTAAATTTATTATGGTAGTGTTTCAATATTTTTTGTTTCATCCCTACTTTTGTTTCTTGATTAGTAAAATCATAATTCAATTATTGTTATGTCTGGCAGGAGTCCGAAGAAGATGTTAACACCGAGTGTGTCCAGCGAAGCTTTCGAGTGACAAAGGGAGACGAGGTGCACTTTGTTATCCAGTTTCATTACTGCGGATGGCCGGACCATGGTGTCCCAGCAAATCCAGCTGATATCTGTGATGCGATTGGTGTAATGAGAGAAATCAGACGTAACTGCGGTGTTCCTTTGTTAATTCATTGCAGGTGAATTAGTTTTCTAATGTGTTTATATATTTTCTGTGAAGTTTTGTGAGAATATTGAAGGTCTCAAGGCATTTTATATGTTTTCTGCCATTTTATATGCTTTCTGTGAAGTTTTGTGAGAATGGTGAAGGTTTCAAGCCATTTTATGTTTTCTGCCATGTTATATGTTTTCTGTGAAGTTTTGTGAGAATGGTGAAGGTCTCAAGCCATTTTATATGTTTTCTGTGAAGTTTTGTGAGAATGGTGAAGGTCTCAAGCCATTTTATATGTTTTCTGTGAAGTTCTGTGAGAATGGTGAAGGTCTCAAGCCATAGTTAAGGAGATATTTTAAATATTCAAATAGCCTGTACTGAGCAGAGCTTTGCCACCCTAACAGTCCTGTGGAACTTCTCACATAGGCAGATGTCCTGCCACTGCGGCGGTCATGCTCAAACGATCAGTTACATCCTGAATCCATCTTCTCTGTGGTCTTTCTCTTCTCCTCTTTGCCAGGATGCCTCATTCCACGATGGTCTTCTCCAACACTTTAAGTCTTTCTATATGTCCAAAATACTTCAATTTTCTCATTTTTATTTGTAGTATCAGCCAATTTTCTTTGATTTTGAGTTCATTCTGGATAGATCTATTTGTTCTCTTCTCTGTCCTTATTTACCCTGTTTCACATTTTTCATATTTACTGAAACTATGAGTCACCAACATCAGTATAAGAAAGAAAGTTGGCACAGAACCTTGCTTGAATTACATTGAGAAACAAAGAATGAAGTGGTTTGGCCACTTAATAAGAATGCATCCAAACTCCACAGTGTACAGAGTCTTCTATAACAGAACATCAGGAAAGAAGGTGAGAGGAAGACCATGAAAAGATGGTTAGATGGCATAGCAGAATCCTATTAAAGAGTAAAAATAACAATCAGCCAAGCCACCACCAGAACAGCGCAAGACAAAAACAGAAAACCACAACACTGGGCAACAACCCGGGAGTAGTGTGACAACAAATGTAGAACTAAAACTATGTTTTTTTTCCTTCTTACAGTGCTGGTTGTGGTCGTACTGGTGCTATTATTGCCATTGATTATGCTTGGACATTACTGGAAGAGGGGGTAAGCTAGGTTGCCTTATCTTATTTTTATTTCCCTGCTTTCATCCTGAAAAGGGTGTTTGTTCTTTCATCCTGAAAAGGGTGTTTGTTCTTTCATCCTGAAAAGGGTGTTTGTTATGTTGTGTCAGAGTTACAACGAGGGTGCAGTATAGACTTCATCATATTAAACAGGTCTGTACTCTAGATGAGCTGAGGCACGGTGACGAATGGATGCCTATATCAGAGGAATGATCTGCGTACGCCAGGGTTATCAGCACACTTGGACGCCGCTGTAGAGAATGGGCCCCTGGCGTCGTCAATGTGGAAATTCTTGCACTCGTGGATCAGTACTCCCACCCAGGTGATATCATTATCTACACTGACGGCTCTGTCAAGCGTGGCACCAGATCATCGTGGGCTTACTCAGCACAACGAAACGGTCGCACACTTCATGAGGACTGCGGGCTTTTAAGACAACGACATCGAGCATGATTATGGAGATCATCGCTGCCTCCAGGGCTCTGTCATGGGTGGCTGAGCAACAGGTTACCCATACGATCATCATATCAGACTCGATGAGTATGCTTCAACTGATTGCATCTGGAAGTATGCGGTGGAATGGGTGAACAGCATTCGGAGATCACATCTCAAGAAAATGACTTGGCTGTACACGCCTGGACATGCTGGAGTGCGGGTAACGAGCGTGCTGACTCTCTTGCAAACAGTGCCCGACTCAAGTGGGCAGAAGCATGGACAGAGCCGATATCATCAATGCGTACGCCTCAATTGTGTGACATGGGCGGGTCTCAGACACTGGAACGAGTTCGAGAATTAGGTGTTAAGTTTGGACATGCCAGACAGTGTCGCTTCTGTAGGAGAGAGAAAATATAGTAATCAACTTCTCATGGGTACTATGAGCAAATGGACTTTGGGATGGCTGCTGCAACGGAGGACAGAGCACGAATGGGAATGTCCAATGTGCCATGACGTCGATCACATAACATAACATAACATAGACTTCATACAGCTAGATACATCAGTTTCCTCACTGCATTATTGTGAATTGTTTTATCTGTTTGATTTCTACTTGTTTAGTGATACTTTACTATTTTAGGAAGCTGAAAAAATGAAAATCGTGGCATGTCCTAAAGGACGAGCCATCAACCACAGTAAACGAGTCGTTGATTTTCTAGGCACCACTTATACGTTCAGTAGTTTACCATTGCTTTCTGAACGGTGAGGTCTATTTTTACCTTGTGTAAAAATCCCATGGAAACTAATTTGCTTCCAAACTTGCCCACCGTGGAGTTTGAACCAGGTACGCTTGGGTTCGTGATCAAGTTCACTACCGCTTGAGCTAGAGACGCTCACTTAGGAAGCTACCCTAGTAAATAAAAAGCGTAGCAGAAATTGGATGTGCTGACCTATTTGTAGGCGCATAACTGGCACAAAATACAACCATTCTTAGGCTCAGATCACATACAAATCACACAGAGTGGTTAACAAGTGGTTGATATGGAGCGTTGGAAGAAGAAGAAGAAGAAGACATAACTATTTCATATAGTATTGTATCAAGTTTGGATTCCGTGTTTATATTTATTCTCTTTTCTATTTCAGAAATTTTATGAAACATTCAGTTTGTTTGATTTGGTCTGTGACCTGAGAAAACAGAGAATGTCTCTTGTACAGACTCCAGTAAGTAATAAAATAGTTTATACTCGATCATCATTATTTCTTACGAGGTTCCCTATTTGATCAGAATATAGTAGAATAGTAATACTCAGTTAAATGAAGACTATCGTCATAGCACTCCGGACACGTTCATAGGTGTTCCGATCTCCACCTCAACAAATCCAGCAGCGTCTAGCTGCCCAACACACCAATTCAATGTTGGTTAAAAAATCTCTTTGCATATTTGGTATGTCGTTCTTTTCGGGCTGCACCAATATTTTCTGAAACACCAAATGTTACAATAGATGGACATACACTCACTTGAAAGGCATCTATGAGCTATTTGGGTGTTAAGTTTGATAGCTGTCTCTGCTTTAGGGACCATATTGACCAAGTTATTACCAAAGCTTGCAACGCACTATCCATACTGAGAATCATGGTGTCGGTTAACATTGAGCAACGCCTTCTCATGCTCCTGTACCAAGGCATTGTTTTGCAGTCATGTATAGAATATGCATGCACTATTCACGACATGTCTGCATGTCAGAGTAGTACATATATTAGTGTGCTTGCTTCCTGAACTGATGGTCTCAGTTCGACCCCCACTTAGAGTGGAATTTCCCCCACCACAAATGGTTCACGAGTTGACCCAGCCTCAATTGGGAACCAGATAAACACTGGGATATAGCTGTGACTGGCTTGATGTTGAATATATCACTTATTGTTTACCATTAGTGTAACCTACCAGCCAGCACCCAAACGTCTCACTGACAGCTAAACAACAGATGATCAACAGCATTTTCATACCTACTCTGTGTTACCATAGCTAAATATGGGCAATGAGCAAAGCACAGTTACAAAAAATAACTACACGGAAATGTGATGCCTACTAAAAGTTACCAAGAAGACCAGAAAAGACAGTCACCAACATCAGCATAAAAGAAAGTTGGCACAGAACCTTGCTTGAATTACATTGAGAAACAAAGAATGAAGTGGTACGGCCACTTAATAAGAATGTAACCAAGTTCTACTGTATACAGAGTCTTCTACAACAGAACATCCAGAAAAAAGTTGAGAGGCTGACCACAAAACAGATGGTTAGATGACATAGCAGAATCCTGTCAGAATGCAAAAATAACTATCACTTAAGCCACTAGAACAGCGCAAGGCAAAAAAAAAAGAAACCACAAAACTGGGCAACAACCTGGTAGTAGTGTGATGACAAAAGAACAATAAGAATGGTTAATGAAAAATACAGAACTAACAACTTATTCCCAATACTCTACATGGTAAGAAAAAGGCTCACCCCAGTGGTTACCGGGCCCAAATTTGTGGTGTAAAGAATAGAACCACTGTTACCTGCCACGCATATCGTAAGAGGCGACTAAGGAGGTTTGGTTGAAATTGAATGCATGTGTCCGCTATGGAATGCTAACCCGAAACAAATGCTTGCAGAAAACGGATGCACCAGGCCGTAAGGCGCACAACATGGTGTAACGATCCCGCTCAATGAGAAATGGGATAACGTACTCTATGGTCGCCAATCTGCCTCAGAGATTTAGCCACGCAGTAAGATTGTCAGACCTACCATCACGAGGGTGGCCAAAACTTACTGCAGAAAGAGGTCGGCACAAACAGGGAAGCAGAAATCATAGGAATTATATCCTACAGAACTGCCCCCATTATGCAGACTTGAGAAGAAAGAGGTGGCCCACTTACACTAGCGTCCAAGACAAACTGTATGGTGTGGCTGATAATCTGAGGCAGATGGCTGCCTTTATTAGAGAATCTGAAATCCCTATCTAGTGAGAACGAAGAAAAAGAACAAGACAAAAGGCTGGTTACTTTATGCTTTTAATTAGAAAGTATGAAAAAATTGATATTGTTTTCTATTTATCTGACCAGGACCAGTACGTATTCGTCAACAAAGTTGTAAAATCGCTATGTGAAGAAAGACTAATCAAAATGGCTTCCCATACTTACGAAAATGTGGATATTAATCAGGTAATGAGTGTTAAGTGAAAAGAACTAGACTTTGCAATGTTAGGCAAGAAATATCGGTCTCAGTTCCATGGAGGAGATTGAGCGAGTTGCCCAGGATAGAGCGATATGGAGAAATTACTAGCAGGCCCTATGTTACGTATAACGGTACGAGAGGAACTATTATTATGTTAGGCATAAATAAAGAAATGATTTTTGTTGAATATCCACATCTTATAATGATTTGTGGTTACTAGTAAGAAGATTCACATGAGAATAGAAATAGGAAGATTCACATGAGAATAGGAATAGTAAGATTCACATGAGAATAGAAATAGGAAGATTCACATGAGAATAGGAATAGGAAGATTCACATGAGAATAGGAATAGGAAGATTCACACGAGAATAGGAAGATTTACATGAGAATAAGAATAGGAAGATTCACATGAGAATAGGAATAGGAAGATTCACATGAGAATATGAGCAGGAAGATTCACATGAGAATATGAGTAAAGGAAGATTCACATGAGAATATGAATAGGAAGATTCACATGAGAATATGAGTAGGAAGATTTACATAAGAATATGAGTAGGAAGAATTACATAAGAATATGAATAGGAAGATTTACATAAGAATATGAATAGGAAGATTTACATAAGAATATGAATAGGAAGATTTACATGAAAATATGAGTAGAAAGATTTACATAAGAATATGAGTAGGAAGAATTACATAAGAATATGAGTAGGAAGATTCACATAAGAATATGTGCAGGAAGATTCAAATGAAAATACATATAGAAAGTACTTATAACCGAGTCAACACAAAAATATAAAACACTAAATACATTGTGAATACACTTGTATACACATAATACACACACTTGAAAATACAGGATACTTACACTTATAGAATGTATACACTTCTATACACATAATACACATGCTTGAAAATACAGAATACTTAACACTTATAGAACGTATACACTTCTATACACATAATACACACACTTGAAAATACAGGATACTTACACTTATAGAACGTATACACTTCTATACACATAATACACACACTTTAAAATACAGGATACTTAGACGTATAGAACATATACACTTACAGGGGAAACAAAGTTTAGTCTAATGAATTAGAGCACTGGTTCCCATTCGGGTGACCCAGGTTCGATCCCTGGTACGGTCAAGGAGTTCCTTACTGTTAGTGTCCTAAAGAAAAAATCCTAACCTGAACAGTTTAGCGGTGACTGCGCTAACCATGCAGCCATTAAATTCCTCAGGTTCTCGTCCTTCCAGCTGTCTTACACCGCCCTACAGAGCAGAATTACACAGGCAGTAAAGACAGTTTAAAATCTTTTTAAAATTATTATACACTTATAGAATGCATAAATTTTAATGAAGTGGTTTGGTCACTTAATAAGAATGCATCCAAACTCCACAGTATGCAAAGTCTTCTACAACAGAACATCAAGAAATAAGGTGAGAGGAAGACCACAAAAAGATGGTTAGATGGCAAAGCAGAATCCTATCAAAGAGCAAAAATAACAATCACCCAAGCCACCAGAACAGTGCAAGAGAAAAGCAGAAAACCACAGCACTGGGCAACAACTCAGTAGCAGTGTGACGACAAAAGAAGAAGATAAACTTTATCATCTGTTGAAAGACACCCTATAACTGTTCTTCTCACTGAAGTTTAATGAAATCAGTTCTGAAAATCTTAATACTACGTCTTCTTTTGTCCTTCCATGCTTTTTTTTTTGCTGTTAGGTGTAGCAGGTTTAACAGATGATCGGTTTCTGAGATGGTGCACGTTCGGTTGCTTGATATGCTGTGATATTGTGGAGTTTTAAGTCTGTAACTCCATCAACCCATGTTTTTTGTCTGTCCCTTCCTCTTTGTGATTCCATTTTCAGGTTGTATGCTCTTGCAACTGGTGTATTCGGTTCATTCTCACCAAGTGGCCAAACCATTTGAGTTTCTGTTTTTCAATAAATCTAATAGCAGGTGTTGTTCCGACTGTTCTTCTAATTTCCTCATTTCTTATATGGTCTCTTCTTGTTTTATTTACTGCTTTCCTCAAGCATCTCATTTCGCATGTGGTAATTTTCCTTTCTTGTTCTTTTGTCAGTGCCCATGTTTGGCACTGGTAGCTTAGTGTTGGTATGAAGATTGCATTTATAATCTGTTTTTAGTCTCTACTGGAATTGCTGGGTGTTTAAAGATTGGGGTAAGGTAGTATGTAATGTTGCTTGCTGGATTCTAGTTTCAATCTCTCTGTCCATTCTACTATCAGATGTGAAGATATTTCCGAGATATTTGAATTCTCTCACCTGCTTTAGCGTTTGGTCATTTATTTTTATGTTGATATCTTGATGTTCTCTGCTTATAGTCATGACTTCTGTCTTTTGAATGTTGATCTTCATGTTGTATTTGAGGCAGCTATTGTTGAGTCTAATAATACTAATACTACAAAATATTAGATGTTTAATCATTTTAAATTGTAATTTTCTAATGTCATGTACAGAACACTATAATCCTTGTTTTCTTGCACTTACAGGAAGATTCTTCAGCTCAATGCAGTCAACAAAGTAAGTTCAACTTTTAGTTTGTTGTGTGGTTCATCATCAAATAGCTAGTCCTTAGCAGAACTTTGCTACCCCAACAGTCCTCCAGAATTTCTCTCTCATAGACCAGATGTCCCATCATGTTCAAACCATCAGTTACATCCTGAATCCATCTTCTTCATGGTCTTCCTCTTCGTCTCTTTGCCAGTATGCCTCCTTCCATGATGGTCTTCTCCATGTCTGCTTACAAATTATTTAGTGTATCTTTTGAATATAATTACATAATCAACAAGCTATCACTTTTGTAGATACAACCTACATCTTTTACAAATGTTTTTACTGAAAATTGAAGACAGTGAGCTTTAAGAACCATAGGGGAAAGCACTGAAGCCAATGAATATGATCAATAAATAGATAATGATCAAGTGTTAGGGGTTTCCGGTGCCCGAGTGGTTACCGGGGCCCAAATTTGGTTGTAAAGAATAGAACTACGGTTACCTGTCACGCATGTCGTAAGAGACGACTGAGGAGGTTTGGCTGAAATCGGATGCACGTGTCCTAAATGTGTAGAAGTCTGCGTTTAGGGACCTACCAAACCAATGTGCCTTTGCGATCCTGCACATGGTGTGGAAGTCCGCTGCCATCTCCACGAAAACAAAGCTCAGGATTTTCAGCTCAAATGTGAAGTCGGTGTTGCTGTATGGCTCGGAAACTTGGCGAGTCACTAGGGCAAATACAAATAAGATCCAGACCTTTGTCAACGGATGTTTGCGGCGATTCTCAGATTGAGATGGTATGATAGAGTTACAAACACGGATCTGTGGATAAGAACAGGGCAGGAACCTATGATGACACAGGTCAAGAGGAGAAGATGGCGATGGATAGGCCATACCTTGCGGAAGACACAGTCGAGTGTCACTAGACAGGTGCTCGAGTGGAACCCGCAGGGAAAACGAAAAGAGGACGCCCTAAGCAGACTTGGAGACGAGGTCTTACCGAGGAGCTGAAGAGTGCTCAATTGACCTGGGAGAACATAAAAAGAACAGCCAGAGACCGAGAAGAGTGGCGAACAACTGTTGAGGCCCTATGCTTCACGAGGAGCGGAGAGGATTAATGATGAAACCAATGTGCAACGTATACACGACTTGGCAAAGATCAAACATATCACAAAGAGTGATTAAAATTGGTCGTAAAGAACGAACGTGTAGAAGAGGAAGAGAGGGTTATCCGTAAAAACAAATGACCAAACTCATGATTCGAACCACAAACCCTTATTTCTTATGACCCAATTGCCTAACCCTACAGACAAGTGTTTTTAAGAACACTACCAGCTAGCTCTCTAGAAAAAAGAGCTTCACTAAGGAGCATCTTTCATAAACAGCATCGGTTGTTGAGCACAGAATAATCAGGTCAGATTCGATCGAACACTGCAAAAATAAATGTGATAAGCTTATTGTACCTGTATATTTGAGACGAAACAACATACATGCACACAAGTATACACATATAACATACATACACACAAGTATACACATATAACATACATGCACACAAGTATACACATATAACATACATACACACAAGTATACACATATAACATACATACACACAAGTATACACATATAACATACATACACACAAGTATACACATATAACATACATACACACAAGTATACACATATAACATACATACACACAAGTATACACATATAACATACATACACACAAGTATACACATATAACATACATACACACAAGTATACACATATAACATACACACAAGTATACACATATAACATACATGCGCACAAGTATACACATATAACATACATACACACAAGTATACACATATAACATACATACACACAAGTATACACATATAACATACACACAAGTATACACATATACATACACACAAGTATACACATATAACATACATATACACATCAGTCATTCTAGATTCAAGTTTATTATAAGAGGAGAATAAGGATTGTAACTTAATAAAATTTTAGATTTGTATTTTTTAAATGATATTTTTCAGCATCCAAGGAAAATGATTATGAGGACATATGGACTCCTTCCACAGTCTCACAAGAGAAGTCATCCGATCTGTATCCAAAAGAGCATTTAATCACAGACGAGAGCTATTTGGGCAAATCACAAGATCCTAAGAAAATGTCAGAGGAAGAAAATAACGATTCATCCCATGTGTATGAAAATGTGGTTGAGATGAACCATAAAATCCAAGACAAAGAAAAGCCAACTGATATAGTAAACAAGGAAAAGATGGTTCACAAAACATTCATACGGGTTAATTCAAGCAAGGAATCACAAGACCCAGACGTGGATGTTATCAAAATGCATTCATATTCTCCTCCTACTTCAGAGAGTTCTGATCTCAAGGGAAGCAATCTACTAGTTTCCACTATTCATCAGATTGAAGGTAATCCTGCAGATATACAAGCTTCTATTCTCACTACTGGTAGAAACTCTACTATCGACTGTACATCTGACCACTCCACATCTTCTTCTGCTGCTAGACAAAGCAAACTTGAACTTGACTGTACATCTGACCACTCCACATCTGCTGCTAGACAAAGCAAACTTGAACTTGACTGTACATCTGACCACTCCACATCTGCTGCTAGACAAAGCAAACTTGAACTTGACTGTACATCTGACCACTCCATATCTGCTGCTAGACACAGCAACCTTGAACTTGACTGTACGTCTGACCACTCCACATCTGCTACTAGACACAGCAACCTTGAAATTGTAACCTCTATCAGTAATAACAACAATGTAAGTCTTTCATCTTCAGACACTGCTGATGACAAATCCTCAAATCCAAAGCGGGATTCCTTTATTCTTCCACAAGATTTGATTACTCGATTATAACTTGCTTTTGTAGAACATATCCTGTATTTCTATATAATATACTATATCTGTAATAATCTGTATTTGCTATCAGCATTTTTGCTAAATGTACAGTAATTTTGCATTACCTGGCTATGCATTCTTGCTACAGAAGCATTATAAATTTCTATACTTAGCTTCAATTCTATATTTCATATTTTTTTTAAATGCAAGTATAAATCATTACTTAACATATACAACAATGGTGAAATGTTGCTTGATATATATATACAGCCTTTTTCGTCTTTACAGACGGTCAAGTGTTTTACTGTGACAACCTCCGAGTTTTCGTTTTTTTCTCTTGTCTTTCAGCTCATACATAAGTATCTTCTCAAAAGACTCTGCACCCTTGCGCAATATCGTCTTCCACATAACTCTGTCATCAATTAGTTTTTCCCATGTGCTGGGACCTATAGAAAAGGTTTTCATTGATGCATTGCAGGCATATTTAAATCTGAGCAGTGGTCTGCCCTGGTGCCTCTTCCTCTCTGAAAGTTCACAGAACAACATTTGTTTTGGTATGCAACAATTTTCCATTCTTTTCACATGCCCCAACCATCTTAGTTGTCTACTGCTGAGCAGACCCATGATGGAAGGCAGGTTTGCAGGTTGCAGTATTATATATATATATATATATCATACTGAGAAAGTGTTGCTTCATTTGTAAAGCAAGTATTAAATATTTCTGAACTATTTGCCTCCATAATTTGATATAGATATCTTATAATCTTGGATTCTCCAGAGAGTTAATTCTTATTTTTCATGTTTGTTGGTCATTTTCCAGCACTCACTACTGTATATTAACACTCTCAAGACATTCTTGTCATCAACCGAATACTATTAGAACAAAACTAATGTGAAGATGCTGCCATGTTAGACAATAACTCTTGATAATTGATTTTAATGTAATGCCACGCTTAACTCATTGCGTCCAGTCTAAGCTCCCAACGTAGAAAACAGTTCTCTCATTATGCCAAAACACGCTGCCAACGTCTAATTTGGGTCCATGCACTTTTGTTTCACTGTTCAGCTACTATACGTCGGACACTGTTTTTGTTTACAGAATTCAACGGGCAGATAACTCCCATTTCATTCATATACTATACGGCATGGCAGAATTTATTTTCGAATATTTAGAAATAGTTTATTCGCAAATATATTTTTCCTGTTTGGAAAAAAGTGAACTTGGCGTGTGAAAAGTTTAGTTACAAGATGTTGTTTCGCCCTCCAAGTCGTTAAAGTGCCGAACAAGCCATCTGGGACAAAGTAGACCACATTATTACCTATTATTGTAACTTTGAATGCTGTTGCAAAAAATGGTGGAAGAAAATTAACTTCTCGTTGTTTGAAATCGCTCAGTATAATTCTTTTATATTATACAAACTTTCACTTCTCGGTAACAATAATTTACTAAATAAATACTAATTTACATATGTAACTATTTATTATCAGATTGTTCAGAATTTAATTCTGCATATTTTGATACCAACAGTATAAATCTAGCTTACATAAAACTAAAGTTATAGGCATATTTCCAAGATCACACCATTTTGAAAAATTTTACTAGAAATGTGTTCTGGCAGAGCGTGATTACCCCCAAAATTTTCTAGGACCCAAAGAGTTAACTGTTAGTGGACCAGGGCAGATATGATTTGAGAGTAAAAACACCACACAGTGTGGCTTTAGGTCCACAAGGAGTCTTCTTCTTCTTCTTTGCTTCATTCTTTACGACCAATTTTAATCACTCTTTGTGATATGTTTGATCTTTGCCAAGAACGTGTATACGTTGCACATTGGTTTGGTAGGCCCCTAAACGCATAGACTTCTACATGTTTAGGACATGTGCATCCGATTTCAGCCAAACATCCTTAGTCGCCTCTTACGACATGCATGGCAGGTAACAGTGGTTCTATTCTTTACATCCCAAATTTGGGTACCGGTAACCACTCGGGCGCCACAAGGAGTTAATCACAAGTCTGGTGCATTTCTTCCTTTTAACCAATTTTAGAGCGAATCGTTTGGCCGAATGGATTAGAGCGCGGCTCCCATGCGGGAGACCCGGCTCAATCCACAGTAAGGCCAATAAAAAAATTTATGTCGAGGGCATAATGAAAACATCCTAACCTGAACAGTTTCACTGTGACTGCACTAACCATGCGGCCATTAAATTCCACAGGCTCATGCCCTACACGCCCTAAAAGTGGTATTACAGGCAGTAACAACAATTTTATTAAATATAAAAAAAAACCAATGTTAGCATTATGTTTGAAAAATCTGGTGTGTGTAGTGAGATTCTTATCTCAGAACTATATTCCATAACCAAAGTACCTGAACTAAGCATCATTGAATTTTCAGAAACAAATCTCCACATGAACCTAACATCCTGAAAAATAATATGAATTTTTATTTTTGTACTTATTGTGTTCAATAATTTTTATAACCAAAACATTAAAATTATTTCTTCTTTTTCTTCAATTTTGACGATCTCTGGTCATGCACTTAATGTGTCTTCTTCTTCGGTGAACTTTGGTCATGCGTTTAGTTTACTGTGGGCCACTAACTGGGCAGTCAGTTTCAGGTTTCCTAACGTTTAATTTTAGGTCAACTATTTCTAGCCATATGTTGCTTATCAGCTCACGCAAGAGAGGACAGTTTTCAGGACACTCCGGTGTCTGTTCCACCTGGCAGAGAGCTGTTTGAATTATTCCTAGTCTGTATAAGTTTGTTGAGTCTCCAGTGCCCGGTACATAGGCGAAATATAATGACCTGGTCTTGTTCTGCTTAGGTCTTTGACGAAGTCTTTTCCATAATCATTTCCAGTGTTTGTTTTCCAGTCTACTGCAGATTTTCTCTGTATGAGGGTTTTGACCTCTTGAAAAGACTGGTGGGTAAATGTGCTCTTTGGCACTGTCTTCCTGATCCAAGACGAAGGCACTCTTATTGCCTGAAATGCCACAGTGAGATGGAATCCACTGCAGGTGAATTTCTCCCTTTTTTGATAGTCGAACAAGTTCTCTTTCCAAGTTCTGTACTGTGCTGTCAGCGGATTTAACCTCCAGGACTTGTATAGCTGACAATGAGTCTGTAAGAAAGACCACCTTGTGTACAGTTTCCTTCAGCTTAGTCATGTTGATATTAACACCTATTGTCATCAAATCCTTGCAAGCTGCTAACTAAATTATTATTGTACAGCAGTTAAAAATAGAAAACTAATGTACACCTAAATTTATGAAATCATTGCAAGTTCCTCTAAAAACTTAATCACTGTGCACTTAACTCTTAGTGGACCAGATCACATTTGTTTTTAAAATAAAAAACGCTCTTTAGTGTGGCGTTTGGTCCACAAGAAGTTAATGTTTCTGAAATCCATACCAGAAGTTTGAAATGATTGATTTTACATCTTTTCTTGTTTTTAACATTCTTTTGTAGCTTTTGTTGTTGTGTAGAATGAATATGTCTTGTAGTAACTTATTTCACCATTTTTATTTTCTATTTGTGTTTAACATTAACTGATTTCACCAATTATTTTTGATTATGTGTGTTTAACATTAATTGATTTCACCAATTGTTTTTGATTATGTGTGTTTAACATTAACTGATTTGTACCATTTTTGATTTAACATTTTTTGTTATGAATATCTCCATAAGTAACGGATTTTACAATTTTTATTATGAATATCTTCATTAGTAACGGATGCCCCTATTTTATTATGAATATCTCCATGAGTAACGGATGTCCCTATTTTATTATGAATATATCATTAGTAACTGATTTCCCTATTTTATTATGAATATCTCCATGAGTAACTGATGTCCCTATTTTATTATGAATATCTCCATTAGTAACTGATGTCCCTATTTTATTATGAATATCTTCATTAGTAACTGATTTCCCTATTTTATTATGAATATCTTCATTAGTAACTGATTTCCCTATTTTATTATGAATATCTCCATTAGTAACGGATTTCCCTATTTTATTATGAATATCTTCATTAGTAACTGATTTCCCTATTTTATTATGAATATCTTCATTAGTAACTGATTTCCCTATTTTATTATGAATATCTTCATTAGTAACTGATTTCCCTATTTTATTATGAATATCTCCATTAGTAACTGATTTCCCTATTTTATTATGAATATCTCATTAGTAACTGATTTCCCTATTTTATTATGAATATCTTCATTAGTAACTGATTTCCCTATTTTATTATGAATATCTTCATTAGTAACTGATTTCCCTATTTTATTATGAATATCTTCATTAGTAACTGATTTCCCTATTTTATTATGAATATCTTCATTAGTAACTGATTTCCCTATTTTATTATGAATATCTTCATTAGTAACTGATTTCCCTATTTTATTATGAATATCTCCATTAGTAACTGATTTCCCTATTTTATTATGAATATCTCATTAGTAACTGATTTCCCTATTTTATTATGAATATCTTCATTAGTAACTGATTTCCCTATTTTATTATGAATATCTTCATTAGTAACTGATTTCCCTATTTTATTATGAATATCTTCATTAGTAACTGATTTCCCTATTTTATTATGAATATCTCATTAGTAACTGATTTCCCTATTTTATTATGAATATCTTCATTAGTAACTGATTTCCCTATTTTATTATGAATATCTTCATTAGTAACTGATTTCCCTATTTTATTATGAATATCTTCATTAGTAACTGATTTCCCTATTTTATTATGAATATCTTCATTAGTAACTGATTTCCCTATTTTATTATGAATATCTCCATTAGTAACTGATGCCCCTATTTTATTATGAATATCTCCATGAGTAACTGATGTCCCTATTTTATTATGAATATCTCATTAGTAACTGATGCCCCTATTTTATTATGAATATCTTCATTAGTAACTGATGTCCCTATTTTATTATGAATATCTCCATTAGTAACTGATGTCCCTATTTTATTATGAATATCTCCATGAGTAACTGATGTCCCTATTTTATTATGAATATCTCATTAGTAACTGATGCCCCTATTTTATTATGAATATCTTCATTAGTAACTGATGCCCCTATTTTATTATGAATATCTCCATGAGTAACTGATATCCCTATTTTATTATGAATATCTCATTAGTAACTGATTTCCCTATTTTATTATGAATATCTCCATTAGTAACGGATTTCCCTATTTTATTATGAATATCTCCATGAGTAACTGATTTCCCTATTTTATTATGAATATCTCCATTAGTAACGGATTTCCCTATTTTATTATGAATATCTCCATGAGTAACTGATTTCCCTATTTTATTATGAATATCTCCATTAGTAACTGATTTCCCTATTTTATTATGAATATCTCCATTAGTAACTGATTTCCCTATTTTATTATGAATATCTCCATTAGTAACTGATATCCCTATTTTATTATGAATATCTCCATTAGTAACTGATTTCCCTATTTTATTATGGATATCTCCATTATTAACGGATTTCACTATGTTATTATATCTCCATTCGTAACGGATTTCACTATTATTATTATGAATATCACTATTAGTAACTGATGTTATAATTTTTATTATATCTCCATAAGTAAATAATTTCACATTTTTGGTGAATCATGAATATGTCTCAAGAACTATTTTCATAATTTAAACCAAAAAAAAGATGTATGTCCAGCAATGAATGATTTCACAGTTTTATTTTGATGAATATACATAATTATTGCAAGAATTGATTTCACTATATTGTTATACATGTTCTCATTAGTAACTACGTCTTCTTTGAACGCTCCATACCGACCACTTGTTAAACCGCTCTTTGTGATTTGTATGTGATTTGAACCTATAGGGCAATTGTGCATTGTGTCATTTATGCGCCTACAAGTAGGCCAGCGTTTCCAATTTCTGCACACTTTTATTTGCTAGGTAGCTTCCCAATGTCCCTACCGCAGTCGTTTCTTACTACATCCTTTGTAGGTCGCAGTGGTACTGTTCTTTGCTCTCCTTGCGAACCCCGGCAACACATGGGTATGAAGCATGAATATGTCTTAATAGCAACTGATTTCTTCATTTTTCTTTTGAATATATCTTGCAGTAACCATTTTTATGTTGAATATCTCGCCGCGTGCCCAGCGTGTTCGTAGCGTTTTGGGACTACGGGTGACTAGTCCTCTGTAAGTGCGGGTTCAACTCTGCGAACCGGCAGAAAAGCTACAGGTTCCCCAGATTTATGGTGTTCGTGGCACCGAGCCGAAGGGTTACGATGTCCATGACACCGAGCCAAGAGCTTTCAGCTCAAGTGCTTCTGGATTGGGAAAAAAAAATGTTGAATATCTTCTACAGTAACTGATTTCACCATTTTGTTAAAAATTTGTCCTGCAGTTACTGATTTCACCATTTTTGTTTTGAATGAGTACTTTGTTTTTACGTGTTTCGCCATTGCTACATAATTTTACTGTTGTTTTCCTTTAAATTGATGACTGCTTCGTAAGAATATTCGTATGCAGATTGATCAACATAACGTAATTATGACTTTCTTTCCTTTGGTCTGTACTGGTAGTAATATGTGTATATGTTCTGTATTATATAAATATTTTATGACAACAGCTGGCTCTGATAGTCATATTATATATTCATTCTCGCCCATGTGGTGCCTGGGCCCACAAGGGAAACAAAGAATAGTACCACTGCGACCTACAAGGCAAGTCGTAAGAGGCGACTGATGTAGGACCTAGGAAGCTACCTAGTAAATAAAAAGTATCGCAGAAATCGGATGTGCTGGCCTACGTGTAGGTGCATAACTGGCACAATGTACAATCACTCTTAGGCTCAGATCACATAAAATCACACAGAGTGGTTAACATGTGGTCGATATGGAGCGTTCGAAGGAGAAGAATTATATGCAGTCTTGTATTTTTCAAATTTTCTCATGCCAGTCTACATGGCACTTGATAATGCTTCTTTTTTTGGAAGTGTTTTGTTGCTTGTTAAAATTGAAGTGCCTGTCTCC
Source organism: Arion vulgaris (assembly GCA_020796225.1). Lineage (NCBI taxonomy): Eukaryota > Metazoa > Mollusca > Gastropoda > Stylommatophora > Arionidae > Arion > Arion vulgaris. Next base: position 20,144,386 of record CM036773.1, read on the forward strand.
GAAGTGCTAAAAATATTAGATTTCTTGTTCTTAATTATATTTTTGTGAATGTTTATTGCGAAAATTGTATATAATGGTTTTGAACACGATAGAAGGGCTAGAATGATGGTCTCTCAGCCTTTATGTGGGTTTGAACTTTATTAAAAGTTTGATGTGATAGTTTTGGGAATACCATTAGTCCAAAGTGAGGCTGGAAATTCCGGTAATCAAAAGTAAGGAGGGGGCCAGAGTTCCCAACACTTTCGTTTTTTTTTTACTTTTCTCGGCATGTTTGTAATTAAGTTAGTTTTTAAGATGTAAAGACATAACAATAGTTCAGTTTTATAATTTTAAAATTGTCTGTACTCTGGAAGCTACCTGTTTGTTAAATTTCAAGCTCTTACTATGTTCAGAAGTCTCTAATTAAAGAATACAGGAACGGCTTTGCATTATACACATATATATATACTAACAGATATAACCGTTCTTCACACTGGGAATTTAGTTTAAATCTAGTTGTAAAGTTCCAAAAGTGCGAGATTGAGCATATCAAAGAAACATGCCCTGTCCCCTCAAAATCGGCTGCGTTCCCAACAATAACAATACGTTTTCTCTCCATTATTTTCTTGGTAAAACTTTGTCGGTTGACCACATATGATTAAAACGTCTCTCATTCCGATTGCCAGTAAAACCTGATATAATAGAATTCCAGTGAAAGTTGACAAATAACAATTGGCAAATTTAATTTATTCAGATTATAAACTGATCAAATAGTGACCAGCTGTGTTAATAAAAATAAAAAAATAAAAAAATATTGTCCTTCCTGTGAATTGAACATAGGTCAAGCATCTAAAAACTAAACCATTCGACCATTGTCAGACATATTGAAATATCAATAAATAGCATTAAATATTAGTGTAACATGTGACTTTATAATCGCTGAAACATGTAACATGGCTAGAACTTTTCGGTTTTAAACTTTTCATATCCATTTAGTTAAGTTGGAATTTAGATATAAAGATGAATCAATAGTCCGGTTTTATAATTTTTACATCATCCCATCTATGAAAACTACCCTCTTGCCATATTTCAAGTCCGTAGGATGTCCAGATATCTTGAAATAATGGGAACAGACATACATACAATGAAATTCTTTTAGTTTTTATAGATATAAGATTATACTAACATTATTTAGCTAAATTTAGACTTATTTCATAATACCAGTGTAAGTTGGGCTTTGTACAACCATTTATAATTCCTTAAATAAACTCTAGATATAAACATCTGTATCTGCAACGCAACTTATAGAACAACATTTATAATTCCTTAAATAAACTCTAGATATAAACATCTGTATCTGCAACACAACTTATAGAACAACATTTATAATAGATTTATCATTGTGGATTGTTTTTTTTTTTAGTTAATAACGGACTGACTTCCTTGTTCATTATTTTCATCCAAAATATTTATTTATGACATATTTATCCAAGAAAGACTTTAATCTGTCTCAGAAATTATTGTATTGACATTTGTTCTAGACATGTTCATTTACTTTTTTCTTGTTCGCATGAAATATTGTTTATGTCTGCAATGTTGTCTTTTATATAAATCTCACTTTTCTTTGTAGCTCAAACAGAGAGATCTGTGTAGTTTTCTTTTCAGTGTTGTTTCAATTCTGCCCATTTGTTGCCGGGCCACAGGGAAACAAAGAATAGTGACACTGTGACCTACAAAGCATGTCGTAAGAGGCGACTGAGGTAGGGGCCTAGGGAAGCTACCTTAGTATATAAAAAACATCACAGAAATCGGATCTGCTGGCCTACTTATAGGTGCATAACTGGCACAGCGTACAATCGCTCTTAGGCTCGGATCACATACAAATCACAAAGAGTGGTTAGCTAGTGGTCGATGTGAAGCGTTTGAAGAAGAAAAAGAAATAAGAAGTTTCAGTTCAGTTTCAGTTTGGAATATCTTCATTGCACTCCGGACATGTCTATATGTGCTCTGATCTCCTTCGCAAATATCTCGAACAGCGTACAGACTGAATATACTAGTTCTACGTTGATTGATGAGCCAACTCATACAACTGTTGTGCTGTTCTTTTATGGCCACTCCAATATTTAATTCCAGCTCGTGCAATCTAGTAGTTGACTTGGTTTAAATGAAAATCCTCTTTGCGGCCACACTCTATGAGAGTGTCAGAATGTTAGAACAGTGGCAGCTCGTGATCGTTTTTGTTGGTGGGGCCAGACACGTTTTCGGGAAAATCATGGCTTTAGGTTAGGTTATATTTTAATTAATTAATAAATACACTTTGCACATTATTTTTGGTGGGGCCGGCCCCTCTGGCCCTTAATGACGAGCCGTCACTGTGTTAAAATATAGTAAAAATCTAATTTTACAATGTTGTCTTTTATATAAACCTCACTTTACTTTGTAGCTAGCACAGAGAGGTCTGTGTAGTTTTCTTTCCAGTGTTGTTTTACTAGGTCACTGAGTTTACCTCAGTAGATCATATTTGAGGCAGTCTTGCAGTATATGCTCTGCTGTCTGGGGTGTCTGTCCACATGTTATCTCAGTGAAATACAGGCCATCCTGAAGTTCTTTTTCCTTGAGTTTACCTTGAATGCAGAAACATCTATCCTTTTGATATTTAACTTTTTCCTCAGTCTCATTATTTTTATCTGTAGAAACTTAATTGAACTTATCTTTTTTTCTTTTCTCCAATCCTGTTTTGCCCCACAGCGTCAGGATAAGAAGAGATTTCTAGAACAGGCTTTTGTGTGGGCTTCATAAATAGTTTCTCTCATTGTCTCTGTTATCTCTGAGGTCCATCTTTTGCGTGGCCGGCCTTTTACTTTGTATCCATTGTATCGGAGCAACATCGCTCTTTAAGTTGCACTTTCTGTTAGTAATTGAACTGATAAGCTACTGAATGAAAAAACTAATTATGGCTGAATTAAATTTAGGTCCCATTTTCCCATTTGCAAGTGTTTGTAAAAGCTCAGCTGCGGTTTTCTTGATTATTTACACATTTTTATGATTAATATAACATATTGTAGATAAGTGAACTTTCTTTAAGAAATACCTACATGATCAAAACAATTAACATGATCAAAACAATTGTTTGTTAATGTTTTTTGTAGGAGATTTGTAAATATTAAATTATTATTTACAACAGAAAAGCATTCAAAAATTATAAAAATTTGTCAATTTACCTTAAAAAGTTTTGAATTTTCAAAACAGTTAATGCCTTTCACATGGTGGTTACCATATAGTATATATTCAATAATAAGAACACAGAAATTGAATAATATTTTGTAAATAATTTACACTTCTTATCGTCTATGACCTTATCGCTTGATGCCATGATAAACAATTTTGTACAGTTTTGTAACTAGCCTGAAAATGCGATAAATATGACAAAATACAATTTATTTTTACCTTCAGCCGATAACATATGGTTTCTGAATAAATTTCGTGCCGGTAAATTAAAATCTCGTAACAAAATGGAAAGGGAGACTAAATATATATAGCTCAATTTACTACGAAACAAACCTTGTTGCTAGCAGCAGCTCACGTCCATGAGTAAAGAAGTACTTTAACTCTTTGTGGACCAAACGTAACACTACATGGCTTTGGGTTGGATGCCTTTCTACTAGGAGCCATTCTAAAGGTTTTTTTTTCTAAAAACAAATGGTTTGTTAAAATATGGCTTTTGCCTTCGTCCACTAAGAGTTAATGCTCCCAGCGACTTATAGTAGGTAACCAGTGAATACAATACTAACCAGAGAAGAAACAAACAACTAAGTATATAGAGCTTTTGCTTTTGTTGATTCATTCCATGTACGGTGCTAATCTGTTGAAATGTCATGCTTTTACTTGCTCATTTTTTTGGTGATAGTGTTCAGAATTTATTTTTTTTTTTTTTTTTTTTTTTTTTTTCTTTTAAAGAAAAGTTCATTTTTTCACTATAAAGTTGCATGTCTTCCAATAATTTATCATTATTTTTGCATTCTTTTATTATTTTCTCATCATATTTTGTTATCTCCACTATATTTTTTACTTTAATTTGTTCGTAGTCATGATCTCAGAACAGTTATCTCCCAGTGGTTACCGGGCCCAAATTGGGGTGTAAAGAATAGAACCACTGTTACCTGCCACACATTTTGTAAGAGGCGACTAAGGAGGTTGGTCGTGGGGCTAGCTACCCCATATCGTAAAAAATACTAGATGGCTACAGAACGGAGAGCAAACCGAGTAAATGCTAGCTGAAACCGAACACATCGCCGAAGGATAAGCACCAGAGCTCCAAATGGCACTGAAGATGTGATGTAAACACACCAATGCTAAGGCTGCATGAATCAGATATCCACATGAATAGAATTTATGGCGAGATCTGGTACATCGGTCTGGGTGGTGATCGCAAAAGAGAGAGAACAGTTATAGTTTTGTCTCCATTCACCAAACTATCATATTAAAACTTCTTTCTTATCTACATTTACCATGCACTGGGAGAGTCTTTTCAAACAGAGGAGTTGCAGGGTTGTGAGTCCCAGTCACTGACAAAATTGAGAGAGTTGGGTGTCGATATTGGTACTGCTTCAAAATAATAATATACAAAAAGATTGATTAATCAATTTCTAATTGGCGTGTCTAATCGCTGGACGCTGCTGGATTTATTGAAACGTGGATCGGAGCACCTATGGACACAGCTAGAGTGCTATGATGATCTATCAATCAAGTACCATGCCTGCCGGCGTAGACAATCATGTCTCTCCACAACTCTATGCTTGGTGCATGTAATCAGTTCTGACGTCGATCTTTTGTCGAACCATGATGTCAGGCCATCCAACATCTTCTCCCTCTGTGTATGATGATAGTCCTCATATAACTGATTCACCATGCAGTCATTTTCTTCCCTTCATTCATCAAATTATCATTTTAAAGCTTCTTTCTTCTCTCCATTCATCAAATTATCATTTAAAACTTCTTTCTTCCCTTCATTCATCAAATTATCATTTAAAGCTTCTTTCTTCCCTCCATTCATCAAATTATCATTTTAAAACTTCTTTCTTCTCTCCATTCATCAAATTATCATTTAAAACTTCTTTCTTCTCTCCATTCATCAAATTATCATTTTAAACTTCTTTCCTCTCCATTCATCAAATTATCATTTAAAACTTCTTTCTTCCCTCCATTCATCAAATTATCATTTAAAACTTCTTTCTTCTCTCCATTCATCAAATTATCATTTAAAACTTCTTTCTTCTCTCCATTCATCAAATTATCATTTAAAACTTCTTCCTTCCCTCCATTCATCAAATTATCATTTAAAACTTCTTTCTTCTCTCCATTCATCAAATTATCATTTTAAACTTCTTTCTTCTCCATTCATCAAATTATCATTTAGAACTTCTTTCTTCCTTCCATTCATCAAATTATCATTTTAAACTTCTTTCTTCTCTCCATTCATCAAATTATCATTTAAAACTTCTTTCTTCTCTCCATTCATTAAATTATCATTTAAAACTTCTTTCTTCTCTCCATTCATCAAATTATCATTTAAAACTTCTTTCTTCTCTCCATTCATCAAATTATCATTTTAAACTTCTTTCTTCCCTCCATTCATCAAATTATCATTTTAAACTTCTTTCTTCTCTCCATTCATCAAATTATCATTTAAAACTTCTTTCTTCTCTCCATTCATCAAATTATCATTTAAAACTTCTTCCTTCTCTCCATTCATCAAATTATCATTTAAAACTTCTTTCTTCTCTCCATTCATCAAATTATCATTTAAAGCTTCTTTCTTCTCTCCATTCATCAAATTATCATTTAAAACTTCTTCCTTCTCTCCATTCATCAAATTATCATTTAAAACTTCTTCCTTCTCTCCATTCATCAAATTATCATTTAAAACTTCTTTCTTCTCTCCATTCATCAAATTATCATTTTCAAACTTCTTTATTCTCTCCATTCATCAAATTATCATTTAAAACTTCTTTCTTCTCTCCATTCATCAAATTATCATTTTAAATTTCTTTCCTCTCCATTCATCAAATTATCATTTAAAACTTCTTTCTTCCCTCCATTCATCAAATTATCATTTAAAACTTCCTTCTTCTCTCCATTCATCAAATTATCATTTAAAACTTCTTTCTTCTCTCCATTCATCAAATTATCATTTAAAACTTCTTCCTTCCCTCCATTCATCAAATTATCATTTAAAACTTCTTTCTTCTCTCCATTCATCAAATTATCATTTTAAACTTCTTTCTTCTCCATTCATCAAATTATCATTTAGAACTTCTTTCTTCCTTCCATTCATCAAATTATCATTTTAAACTTCTTTCTTCTCTCCATTCATCAAATTATCATTTTCAAACTTCTTTATTCTCTCCATTCATCAAATTATCATTTAAAACTTCTTTCTTCTCTCCATTCATCAAATTATCATTTAAAACTTCTTTCTTCTCTCCATTCATCAAATTATCATTTTAAACTTCTTTCTTCCCTCCATTCATCAAATTATCATTTTAAACTTCTTTCTTCTCTCCATTCATCAAATTATCATTTTAAACTTCTTTCTTCTCTCCATTCATCAAATTATCATTTTAAACTTCTTTCTTCCCTCCATTCATCAAATTATCATTTTAAACTTCTTTCTTCTCTCCATTCATCAAATTATCATTTAAAACTTCTTCCTTCTCTCCATTCATCAAATTATCATTTAAAACTTCTTCCTTCCCTCCATTCATCAAATTATCATTTAAAACTTCTTTCTTCTCTCCATTCATCAAATTATCATTTAAAACTTCTTCCTTCTCTCCATTCATCAAATTATCATTTAAAACTTCTTTCTTCTCTCCATTCATCAAATTATCATTTAAAGCTTCTTCCTTCTCTCCATTCATCAAATTATCATTTTCAAACTTCTTTCTTCTCTCCATTCATCAAATTATCATTTAAAACTTCTTCCTTCTCTCCATTCATCAAATATCATTTAAAACTTCTTTCCTCCCTCCATTCATCAAATTATCATTTAAAACTTCTTTCCTCCCTCCATTCATCAAATTATCATTTAAAACTTCTTCCTTCTCTCCATTCATCAAATTATCATTTAAAACTTCTTTCCTCCCTCCATTCATCAAATTATCATTTAAAACTTCTTTCCTCCCTCCATTCATCAAATTATCATTTAAAACTTCTTCCTTCTCTCCATTCATCAAATTATCATTTAAAACTTCTTCCTTCTCTCCATTCATCAAATTATCATTTTAAACTTCTTTCTTCTCTCCATTCATCAAATTATCATTTTCAAACTTCTTTATTCTCTCCATTCATCAAATTATCATTTAAAACTTCTTTCTTCTCTCCATTCATCAAATTATCATTTAAAACTTCTTCCTTCTCTCCATTCATCAAATTATCATTTAAAACTTCTTTCTTCTCTCCATTCATCAAATTATCATTTTCAAACTTCTTTATTCTCTCCATTCATCAAATTATCATTTAAAACTTCTTTCTTCTCTCCATCAAATTATCATTTTAAACTTCTTTCCTCTCCATTCATCAAATTATCATTTAAAACTTCTTCCTTCCCTCCATTCATCAAATTATCATTTAAAACTTCTTTCTTCCCTCCATTCATCAAATTATCATTTTAAACTTCTTTCTTCTCTCCATTCATCAAATTATCATTTAGAACTTCTTTCTTCTCTCCATTCATCAAATTATCATTTTCAAACTTCTTTCTTCTCTCCATTCATCAAATTATCATTTAAAACTTCTTCCTTCTCTCCATTCATCAAATTATCATTTAAAACTTCTTTCCTCCCTCCATTCATCAAATTATCATTTAAAACTTCTTTCTTCTCTCCATTCATCAAATTATCATTTAAAACTTCTTTATTCTCTCCATTCATCAAATTATCATTTAAAACTTCTTTCTTCCCTCCATTCATCAAATTATCATCTTGTTATCTATATTTGTCAAACAGTTGTTATACCATATAGTTGTTATGTCAAAGTTCAGCCCTCTAGATATTATAAACCTTTGTAACCCTTTTTTTACCTGTATGTTGCATTGCTAATGTTTGACCATCTGAGCGTTAGTGAGTGTCTGTAGCTTAAGTGGTAGTGAGCTCGATCACTACCCCAGCATACCTGGTTCAAACTCCGCGACGGGCAAGTTTGGAAGCGAACTAGTTCCTTTGAAGTTTTACGGCGATAAAAATAGACCTCACCATTCAGAAATAAATGGCAAACTACTGAACGTATAAGTAGTGTCTAGAAAATCAACGACTCATTTACTGTTATTGATGGCTAAGTTCTGTAAAGGATATGCCAACCCGCCTGCCCAGTGTGTTCGTAGCGCGTTGGACTGCGGGTGACAAGCCCTCTGTGAGTACGGGTTCAATTTCATGGACTGGCAGAAAAAGTCACATGTTCTCCAGATTTACGGTGATCATGGCACCAAACCGAAGGGTTATGATGTCCATGGCACTGAACTGAAGAGCTGAAAAGCTCAAGTGTTTCTGGGTGGGAAAAAAAAAAAAAAAGGATATACCATGGTTTTCATTGTTCAATATTTGACTATACTATGTTTTTCATTGTTCAATATTTGACTATACTATGGTTTTCATTGTTCAATATTTGACTATACCATGGTTTTCATTGTTCAATATTTGACTATACTATGTTTTTCATTGTTCAATATTTGACTATACTATGGTTTTCATTGTTCAATATTTGACTATACCATGGTTTTCATTGTTCAATATTTGACTATACTATGTTTTTCATTGTTCAATATTTGACTATACTATGGTTTTCATTGTTCAATATTTGACTATACCATGGTTTTCATTGTTCAATATTTGACTATACCATGGTTTTCATTGTTCAATATTTGACTATACCATGGTTTTCATTGTTCAATATTTGACTATACCATGGTTTTCATTGTTCAATATTTGACTATACCATGTTTTTCATTGTTCAATATTTGACTATACCATGGTTTTCATTGTTCAATATTTGACTATACCATGTTTTTCATTGTTCAATATTTGACTATACCATGGTTTTCATTGTTCAATATTTGACTATACCATGTTTTTCATTGTTCAATATTTGACTATACCATGTTTTATGAGATGAAGTTGCAGTAGAAACAAAGAAAAGGGTTCATTGTTGATATTTTGGGACAAACTTGTCCTTTTATTTTGGGACAAACTTGTCCTTTTATTTTGGGACAAACTTGTCCTTTTATTGTTTTAGAAACTTACTTTTAGTTGTATTCAAATTCATTTTGGACACTGCATAAAACTCACATGGTATTGTTTTTTTGGTTTGAAATACATGTACTTTAAGACTGTGTAGCGTTTTATGACATAGTGGTAGCGCACTCGGTATAGTTACAAATGTATGTGATTCGATTCCAGGTCTAATGAAAAATTTACATTTGTTGCTGCATACAATTTGAGTGATATTTTTGAATGAAATACTTTTTTGGGGGTGTGGGAGGGAATACATTGAGAATGTGTAGCATTTTATGGCATAGTGGTAGAGCACTCGGTACAGTCACAAATGTATATGATTTGATTCCAGGTCTCATGAAAAATTACTTTTGTTCTTACATAAAACTTGAATGGTATTTGTGCGTTTTATGAAATACCTTTTTTTCGGAATATTTTGAGAAAGTGTAGCATTTTATGGCATAGAGGGTCTGAAGTTGAAGAATTTACTCGCCTGAGGGGTTACCGGGGCCCAAATTTGGGGTGTCAAGAAAAAAACCACTGTTACATGCCACACATATATTGTAAGAGGCGAATAAAGAGGTTTGGGTGAAATCGAATGCACATGTCATAAGCGTGTAGAAGTCTATGCGCTTAGAGGCCTACCAAACCAATGTGCAACGTATACACGTTCTTGACAAAGATCAGATATATCACAAAGAGTGATTAAAATTGGTCGTAAAGAACGAACGCAAAGAAGGAGAAGCAGAAGAAGGATTTATTTCATTGAACTGAGTTTTACCACATATTATAACTCGGTCACTCTCTGCAGAAATGGCACGCTACCGGCCGAGAGTATTGCACGCCACCGGCCGAGAGTATTGCACGCTACCGGCCGAGAGTATTGCACGCTACCGGCCGAGAGTATTGCACGCCACCGGCCGAGAGTATTGCACGCCACCGGCCGAGAGTATTGCACGCCACTGGCCGAGAGTATTGCACGCTACCGGCCGAGAGTATTGCACGCTACCGGCCGAGAGTATTGCACGCCACTGGCCGAGAGTATTGCACGCCACCGGCCGAGAGTATTGCACGCCACCGGCAGAGAGTATTGCACGCCACCGGCCGAGAGTATTGCACGCCACCGGCCGAGAGTATTGCACGCCACTGGCCGAGAGTATTGCACGCCACCGGCCGAGAGTATTGCACGCCACCGGCCGAGAGTATTGCACGCCACTGGCCGAGAGTATTGCACGTCACCGGCCGAGAGTATTGCACAAAGCACAAACTCTGTAGCTCCAGCAATAATCCTAGGGGTCTCAACAGAACGGTGTGGCGGTGTGGTCTGGATTTGAACCCACATACTTCTGAACACAAAGTAAAGGCATAACCATTAGCCACAGAGTCCCCATTTTATGTAAGTAAAAAGTCAAGGAACCCCTTTCATACCTCGTGGTATATAGGGCAATACAGTGTTAGGTTTGTATTTTCATTGACCGTCGGCACACGATGGGTGATGTGGTCAGCATCACGCCGGCCGCCTTTACTTTCCCAGAGCCTGTCTGGTACCCAGTTGAGGCTGGGTCGACTTGAGAGCCGTCGCGGTCGGGAAAATTCCACGCGCACTGCGGGAGTTGAACCCAGACCACCAGCCTTGAGAAGCGAGTTCACTAACAACTACGCTACAGCGGCTCTCATTTTATGGCATAGCGATAAAGCACACAGTACAGTAACAAATGTATATTTTTCAATTCCAAGCCCAGTAAATTCTTGGGTCTTTCTACATCATAGTCCTGACCATTCCCAAATACAGGGTGTTCAAGATAAAAGCAGCCCGTGAATGGAGCTAATCTGGTATATATGTATGGAAATGGGAAGGTTCAGTTATGACGTAGTATAGGTCAAGGTTGTGTGACGGTGTGTAATTGTAGTGCGGGAAGGGCGATGAACAAATGTGACGTAGGACGAGCTAGTCAGAACCGGTTTAAATAGTAAATAAACACAACTCAATTTGTACCTGGCAACTTTCGAATTGTCAATGGGGCTGCAATTATCTTGAACACCCTGTAGAACATATAGCGGCAATAAGAGGATAGTGAATAAACTACAAACACATGGGCATCTTGTCACCATGTCTGCGACCTACAAGACATGTCGTAAGAAGTGACTGAGGTAGGGGCCTAGGGAAGCTGCCCTAGTAAACAAAAAGCATCGCAGAAATCGGATGTGCTGACCTACTTGTAGGCTCATAACTGACACAACGCACAATCACTCTTAGACTTGGATCACATACAAATCACAGAGTGGTTAACAAGTGGTCGAGATGGAGCGTTCGAAGAAGTTTTAACCCTTTCGCTGCTAAATACTTTCTGAAGTCTGAGCTAAAAATAGATACTCTTTGTTTCTAGGTCACAAACGTGAATGTACGCCTATAGCACTGACAGTAGCAATGTATAACATGTTAACACGTCTTTAGCCCGCAGAGGAGAGATAATAACAGACGTGTTAATGCGTCTATAGAAGTGAATGGGGAAACGTATATATACGTCCTTAGCAGCTAAAGGGTTTAAAACTTGCCACTTTCAACCATTCACCAGTTTAAAAAAAAATTATACTAGGGCTTTCCGCACTCCACTTGCACAGACCCACTTTTGTATTCTGCTTAGATTGTTTTCAACCACATTTTTGTAACAAATTTGTATATCTTATTTATAAAATTATGACTAATTGAGTCATATTTTAATGTTTATATGATCTATTCTAACATGTCAGTTACATTGACTATGTACCTTTTGGTGCTAATTAAAATAAAGTTGTATATATAACTTCATCAGTGCAGATTCCGTGTTATTTTTAAGAGTTGTATCGATAGTCTTTTGTGGTATTTGTATGGCTCTGTACGACCAAGTTTGTGGTCGAGCTGTATGTCTGACGTATGGGTTACAGTATACAGCGTTGAACTGTTTAGGAGTAGAGGTATTTTTCATCATCTTCTTCGCACGCTCCACATCGACCACCTGTTAACCACTTTTGTGGTTTGTATGTGATCTGAGCCTAAGAGCGATTGCACGTTGTGCCTTTTATGTGCTTACAAGTAGGCCAGCACATCGGATTTCTGTGACGCTTTTAATTTACTAGGGTAGCTTCCCTAGTCCCTATCTCCACTTCTTGTGTCAACTTTCTTGACATCACTTTCACCATAAACTTATCCACCATCAGAACATTCAGTATATTATAAGCCTACTATTATAAGCCTACTATTATAAGCCTACTGATACACATAACTCTTTCTATCCCCATGTCTGTTGTGATTCTTTGCCATTCTCCTAACTCTTGCGCCTTCGTCGCCTGTGTAACGAGGGCGATGATTTTCTTGATAGAGTTCGCGAGATGCTTGATTTCTTCCGCAGTCACCCGAGAAGGTTTTTGTATCTGCTATGCTTCGAGTTCAGAAAATTTGGCCCTTACCAACCAGCATAGGACTTCCGACAGGGTGAAACTTATCTTAACTTTCCACCCTCTTAGTTTACTGGTGAAACACGATTTATTCCGTCATCTGTCTATTCTAAGGTCGGATCCCGAGACACATGTGGTCTTCCAAAACTATCCTCTGGTAGCTTACGACAGGACAGAAGTCTTAAGGATATGTTGGTACACAGTCACCTTAAATTCAATCAATGTCCAGCCATTTTGGCACCATCCAGTGTGGCCATCGGCGATTCCAAACGTCTGCTTATGGGATACAGACCCGTACTGTATCTTTTCCTAAAGCCACGTTTGTTATTGAAGATGATTTCATATGCGAGTCCCGCAATATCATCTACGCCATCACTTGCAAATGGTGTGACAAGACATATATTGGCGAAACTGGCAAAATACTTAGTGAACGTTTCAGCCAACACTTTCGTGATATACGCCAATGCTCTGTGACCCCGTGTATCCACGCAATTTCAATGGAACTGACTATTTTGGGAGCTTGCGATGTCCAGGTCACATCCATCCGATCATGTTCCTCTGATGATCGAAGCCAGTTTGCTCTAGAGAATTGTTTTATTTCGTTATATGGTACCTTGCGATTTCATGGACTCAACGCATTACATCGCTGTGCTTCTTAGTACTTTCTCTTCTCATGCTCCATATTCTTTATGTGTATATGTTTAATGTATATAAATTATATATACATATTTGATTTGTTATTGTTTCTCTTCTTTTTTTCCTCTTCTTTTTTAATGCATTTATTTCGTTATCCGTTTTTAGTCACAGATTTTCATTTTAGGACCGTTAAGGTGCCTCTGTCGTAGTATATATGTAGTATGCTGTGAAATTCGCCACTCGTATTGTTTGCTTGATCAGGGCCTTTTGGTCGAAACGGTTTTTGTACTTTGTAAAACTACAGAACTTTGTTATTACGTGTTTCGTCATTGCTATATAGTTTTACTCTAGTCTTCCCTTATATGGATAATTGTAACAGAGTAAACGTGGAGGTTCTATGTGGTTAAGCTGTTTCTTTTCATTCTGAAGGTCGCTGGTTCGAATAAGGGACGTGCCGTTTTATTCACGGTGCATTTTTTCTAGAGGCCCCTGGGATTGCTGCCGGAGCTACGGAGTTCTGTTTTGTGCAATACTCTCGACAGGTGGCATGCCATTTATGCGAAGAGGGTAAAACCTGGTGCCATAAAGTCAATCGTTCGCTGGACATTTTTGTTAGAGTAAACAAAGAAATTCACATTTGAAAAATCTAAAATAGAACGAACGAAAAGTAAAAAAAAATTTGAATGGAGATAAAGCTCCTGTGAATTACACTTGATTCCTGCCTTATCTTCTGACAAATAATTGCAGTCACCATACAGAAATAATCAATCATTCAGCTAGGTCTGTTATCAGAATCTATGGAAGTTTTGAAGGGTTTTAAAGCCGAAGGATTGACTGAAAAAGAAAAGAGGACGACCCACGGAGAAGATGGATTCAAGAGGCGACTGATCATACGAGCTCGTATGTGCATAAATGCAGAAGAGGTAGGATATCTGGACTTTGAGAGAGTGAAATTCCGAAGGATTGTTAGCATGGTAAAGTTCTGTTCAGGACAAGCTATTGATTGATAACAATGACTGTGCTCAATCAATCAATCAATCAATCAATCAATCAATCAATCAACCAAACAATAAGGGTCTTCTTATTCTTCTTCTTCTTCAGCGATCTCTGGTCATGCTCTTAGTTTACTGTGGTCCACAAACCGGCGAAGCACGTAAAAACAAAATACTGTAGTTTTACCAAATACAGAAACAAAAACAATACATAGCCTAGCAACGCTTCGAATATATCATATAGATGCCCACAAACTGAGCAGTCAGCTTCAGGTCTGTTAGCTTAGTTTTTAGATCGACTGGCTGTGGCCACATGTTGCTTCTCAGCTCACACAGGATCTAAAAATGATCTAAATGCTAAGAATTAACTTAATTGCGCCGGTCTTCCCCATATAGCTCTGCCCCTGTCAGCAGAAGCGGCACAACATCTGCCGAGTGTTGCACAAAGCACGAACCCCGTAGCTTCAGTAACAATCTTCTATTCTATCTATCTATATCCTCTTCGTGTTCCGATTGACACATACGGCTTCCACAAGAGACTTCCACTGTTGCCGTTCTGCTGCCTTGAAATCCCTAGTAACAATCTTAGGCATCACATACAAAATTGCACATGTGACTCGGTCCGAATTCGAACCCACAATCTTCCGAACGTCCGGCCGAACATCTTAACCACTTCCTAACACAACCTTCCGAACGTCCGGCCGAACATCTTAACCACTTCCAAACACAACCTTCCGAACGTCCGGCCGAACATCTTAACCACTTCCTAACACAACCTTCCGAACGTCCGGCCGAACATCTTAACCACTTCCTAACACAACCTTCCGAACGTCCGGCCGAACATCTTAACCACTTCCTAACACAACCTTCCGAACGTCCGGCCAAACATCTTAACCACTTCCTAACACAACCTTCCGAACGTCCGGTCAAACATCTTAACCACTTCCTAACACAACCTTCCGAACGACCGGCCGAACATCTTAACCACTTCCTAACACAACCTTCCGAACGACCGGCCGAACATCTTAACCACTTCCTAACACAACCTTCCGAACGTCCTGCCGAACATCTTAACCACTTCCTAACACAACCTTCCGAACGTCCGGTCAAACATCTTAACCACTTCCTAACACAACCTTCCGAACGTCCGGCCGAACATCTTAACCACTTCCTAACACAACCTTCCGAACGTCCGGCCGAACATCTTAACCACTTCCTAACACAACCTTCCGAACGTCCTGCCGAACATCTTAACCACTTCCTAACACAACCTTCCGAACGACCGGCCGAACATCTTAACCACTTCCTAACACAACCTTCCGAACGACTTAACCCTTTTAATCACTTTCAAATAGAGACCCCAGTTTTCACGATGAATAACACCACATGATAGTAATAAAGTTCTCATGGGTACGGTGAGCAAATGGACTTTGGGATGGCTGCTGCAGCAGAGGACAGAGCATGCATGGGAATGCACAATGTGCCATGATGTCGATTGCATAACATAACATAACATAACATAACATAACATAACATAACATAACATAACAGAACATAACAGATGCAGTAAATCATAAATACTTAACCACTTTCCAATAGAGATCCCAGTTTCCACGATGAATGACACCATAGAAAAAGACACCACAGTGCAGTAAATCATAAATACTTAACCACTTTCCAATAGAGATCCCAGTTTCCACGATGAATGACACCACAGAAACAGATGCAGTAAATCATAAATACTTTAACTTCACAACATTTAGTCGGATAATTGAATAAACTACAAATTTTAAATTGGTTCCTTCACTAAAATCAATCTTCGTACATGTTATCGTAGATCTTCTTCTTCTTCTTTTGTCGTCACACTGCTACCGGGTTGTTGCCCAGTGTCGTGGTTTTCTGTTTTTGTCTTGTGCTGTTCTGGTGGCTTGTGTGATTGTTATCTTTGCTCTTTCACATGATTCTGCTACGCCATCTAACCATCTTTTCCGTGGTCTTCCTCTTGCCTTCTTTATCGTAGATCAAACGTTGTTTAATCAAGTTTTGAACAATTTGCTTTTTAGTGTAAGCTTTGCTTTATATTTTCGTGAAATGTATTTTAATATATAACTATAAACGGTAATCAAATGTAGCCCATATCATATGTTTGAACCAGTGGCGGCTCGTCATTAGGGGCCAGTGGGGCCGGGCCCCACCAAAAATAAGGTGTAACGTGTATTTAATATTTTATACATTAAAATATATCCTAACCGAAATCATGATTTTTCCGAAAATATCTGTCTGGCCCCACCAACAAAAATGATCACGAGCCGCCACTGGTTTGAACTATGCTTTCTTCAGTATGTTTTTATATGCTTTTAATACGTTTTAAAATAATATTCTTTATACCATCCTATAACTTAATTTCTTAATGAAATTTACGTGATACTTTGAGCTTTGTATCATCATTCAATATAAGAACGAGGCAGTCATCATTTTTCGGGCATGTGATTATGAGGGAAAGTTTAGAACACATTTTGACAACCGGTAAAATCGAGGTTGGATGAAACAGAGGAAGACAGAAAGAGAAAATTTTGGATAGTCTGACTTCATGGCACGGTAGGGTGTCAACATCTGAGTTGATAGCAAACACCAACGACAGAGATTTGTGGAGATCCATGATCGCCTACGCCAGCCTCCACGGCACGGCACCTGATGATGATGATCATCATTTGGCTTCATTTTTTAATTCAAGGGAAGTAATACTTTGAGTTTTGTACCATTATCAGTTTTACTCTCTCGATCCAAGTAGAATCACATTTTAAATTATTATTGCCTCTAGTATATTTCTTATATCACCATCATCAGGTGCCGTGCTGGCACAAATCTCTGTCTCTGGTGTTTGCTATCATCTCAGATGTTGACGCTCTTCCGTGCTATAAAGCCAGGCTATCCACAATTTTCTCTCTCTGTCTTTCTCTGTCACGTATACCCTCGATTTTACCGGTTGTCACAATGTGTTCTAAACCTACCTTCCTCATCACATGTCCGAAAAATGATAACTGCCTCTTTCATCTATGATTGATGATAAGTTTTCTCTGTGTCTTGATCTCATTCAACATCTCACCATTAGTCATGTTAGCAGTCCATGGGATTCTTATCATTCTTCTGTAAAACCGCATTTCTGTGGTTCTCAGAGATTATACGATCTGTTTGTTTATTGTCCATGACTCGCATCCTTATGCCAGTATTGGTTCTATGTAGCATTGAACAACTTTCATTCTGAACTCAATGACTTGTCGCATATAATGCTTCTCAATTTCTGGAACGATGTTTTCGCCTGCCCTATTCCGCTCTGATCGGCATCTGCCATCTGATGTTACCAGGACTCGAGGTATTTAAATTGCTGCACTTGTCTTAGCTCAGTCCCATTTTGATAATGCATTTTGCCAGAGTCTGCTTTTTTTTATATGATCCATACCTGCTGTCTTCTTAATATTCCAATTTGTTTAATACTAAAGCTAAAGGACTGGCTTCATTACACCGAGTTTTACCATACAGTTCGGTCGCTGTCCTTGTTATATACTATTTGTCTTTGTCATCATGAACATTCCTGTTTGAATCCAAGTGGAATGACTCTTTGAGCCATACGGCCTTTTTGGCTAAGATCAAAGTGTAGTATCTGTATCGCTTGATATCTGTCACGTGGCTCATTATATGGGTTCACAAAGTTATCAGCTTGTGTTACGGAACTGGTGCCCACATGATCGAAGCCGAAGGTCGAGAGCCGTCAATAAATACCACATGGCTACCCTTGTACAAAACTAGGAGTGCCATCGATCGAAGGATTGATAGTTTATAAACGTTTTCACGTTCCGTTGTACGGGTCCACCTGGTATGGCACATCTGGGACGGGCCCCATAAAAAAAAATTTAAAAAATAAGCTATTTCTGTTTTGTTTTTTATTCATCATTTAGCTTTTCTTTACTTTCGTGTGTTGCTGGGACTTCCAAGGGGAGCAAAGAATAGTAGAACTGCGACCTACAAGGCATGTCTTAAGAGGCGACTGAGGTAGGGGCCTACTGAAGCTACCCTAGTAAATAAAAAGCGTCTCAGAAATCGAATGCGCTGGCCTACTTGTAGACGCATAACTGTCACAACATACAATCGCTCTTAGTCTCAGATCACATACAAGTCACAAAGAGTGGTTAACAAGTGGTCGATATGGAGCGTTCGGAGAAGAAGAAGAAGATTTTCTTTCTCGTAACTCCTACAACAGTAACAATTGAAATTCTTGCTAAATAAAATTGTTTCTCAAAATATATTATTTGTGGTTACAATGACGGTTTATGCGAACATTCTTTTAAATGACAAGTTTGTCAGCCGTTGTATTTTTTTTTTCCGATCCAGAAGCACTTGAGCTGAAAGCTCTTCGGCTCGGTGTCATGGACATCTTAGCCCTTCGGCTCGGTGCCACAAACACCGTAAATCTGGGAACCTGTAGCTTTTCTGCCAGTCCACGGAGTTGAACACGCACTTACAGAGGACTTGTCACCCGTAGTCTAACGCGCTACGAACACGCTGGGCACGCGGGCACCAGCCGCTGTATACAATCCCTTATAGTCAATTTTATGACTTGTTTGGTAGTGTGTAGTTCTTCATTTTATTTGTTTATACAAGAGGACCGCGTAGCCACAGCCAGACGTCAATATCTGGCACAGGCCAGACAACTGGCCGAGTATTCCCTGACCTAGATAAGAAAAGGGATCTGGAAATTACAGATGTTTGATAGAACACTGCACGTTTTTTTGCAATTTTACTCAATTCTGTGAGTCTATGGTTATTTATTGGTGAAAAATATTTATAATATTGATATTCCTTATTGTTAAACTTAACTTGTTGCATAATATGACTTCGAGTTAGCATTTTGTGTTGATTTTAAAATGAATTCGTCTATATACACCAATACTGGAATGCGAGGTCACGTGGTGTAGTTGGGGTCTGATTTCCCACAATTCTTACCTGAGCCCGAAGGCCCAATAGTTTATAGTTGGCTCTGGCGTAGCTGAGAATCGTCGTGCCGTTGAGGTGAAGAGACAGCGAGCTGCACGTACAGACAAAACAACACCCACATATCTAACCGTGATCATGTATGCCCCACTTGTGGTAAGGGAATGTGTTTGAGGATTGGACAAAGGGGTACAACATTAGTACTGCATTTCAACAAGAAACAACAAATTAAATGGTTCGACCACATAAGCAGATTACCAACAGACCAATGCTACTCTGGTACAGTGGATACAAAGCAAAAGGCTGTCCACACAAAAGGTGAGCATCAGAAATAACAGAGGCGATGAAAAACACTATTTACGAAGCGCATACAGATAAATAAATAAACATACAAATAAATGACCAAACGCTAAAGCAGGTGAGAGAATTCAAATACCTTGGAAGTATCTTCACATCTGATAGTAGACTGGACAGAGAGATCGAAACTAGAATCCAGCAAGCCAACAACATTACATACCAGCTTACCCCAATTTTGAAACACTCAGCTATTCCAGTAGTGACTAAAAGACATATTATAAATTCAATCTTTATACCAACACTGTGCTACCAGAGCCAAACATGGGCACTGACAAAAGAACAAGAAAGGAAAATTACCACATGCGAAATGAGATGCCTGAGGAAAGCAGTAAATAAAACAAGAAGAGACCATATAAGAAATGAGGAAATTAGAAGAACAGTCGGAACAACACCTGCTATTAGATTTATTGAAAAACAGAGACTCAAATGGTTTGACCACTTAGTCAGAATGAACCCGAATACACCAGTTGCAAGAGAGTACAACCTAAAAATGGAATCATCAAGAGGAAAGGGCAGACCAAGAAAAGATGGGTTGATGGAGTTACAGACATCTTAAAACTCCACAATACCACACCATATCAAGCGACCGACCGTACATTATCTCGGACACCGATCATCAGTTAAACCTGCTACGCCTAACGGCAAAAAAGCAGAGAAGGACAAAAGAAAGAAAGAAAGAAAAGATACAGAAGCTGGATCTAAAAGTATCTTCTTATCCTGAGATAAGAATAAAGAAGAAGAAAACCGTACTCGTTTCCTAGTGTTAGAGCAGTCCATTTCTTGCTCCTCTCTGGGAAGGGTAGACAACCACAGACGCCCCAGTACTTTAATCGTACAGTATAAATAGCCGAGCGATGTGGACAAGGGCAGGTATATGTCAGAATTACAAAAGCAAGAATAAAAAATATAATTATGTAAAATGGCAACAAACGATGTTTGCTTGTAAGCCGCCAGTGTGTTGCTCGCAAGGGAAGCAAAGAATAGTAACACTTCAACCAACAAGGCATGTCGTAAGAGGCGACTAAGGTAGAGACATAGGAAGCTACTCTAGTAAATAAAAAGTGTCGCAGAAATCGGATGTGCTGGCCTACTTGTAGGCGCATAACTGGCTCAACGTGCAATCGCTCTTAGGCTCAGATCACATACAGATCACAGAGTGGTTTAACAAGTGGTCGATATGGAGCATTCGAAGAAGAATCTACAATATTCAGAACGCAAGGTAAACGTCTCAACTACTTCGCGATACAGACCCCCCAAAAATAAACTTTGTTACAGTAAATATAGTTGTTATATTCTATCTGTATTTTCTTATACTGTAAGCCTGTTTTAATTCTGGTTATTTTTCTTCAAATTAGGACAAAAGTCAGTAGATAATGCAGTACAAGATGTTTCAAGAAAAACAGCAACAAGAAATGCATCAATGAAATCAATAGCTTCTATCTCAAAAACAAAAGCTCAAGAAACAGCCAATATCAGCATTGACAATAAAGTGCCAGAAGTGAAAGAACCAAGACATGAAAAGTCACAACTACCAGGACCAGGTACTAGAGATGTTGCTAGAATAATACCAGAGACTGCAGAACTACAATTGCTACCATCATATAATAAAAAATCACAACCTGTTGCAGATAAAGTTGCTCGGGGTATTGACAAAAGATGGAGTTCTGTTAAATCCCACGGGTCAGTACCACTAGCAGCTTCATCTAAATATGAAAGGATTGAACCACTTCCTAGTTCTAGAATACACAACTCTTCCAAGACAAGAAGTATGAAAGTTGCTTCAAATAGAAAAGTTTATGATGGTGATCATCTTCCTGATAGAATCGGTCTGGCTTCCAGATCCACAGACAATGCTAAAGGAAGGAACGGTAGAAGTACAAGTAATGATCAGATTAGTGCTAAACAGTCAAGTTTAGAGGACAGGGAAAAGTCAAAGGCGTCATCCAATGTGGTAGATTATGCCAACCCCAAGTACCAAGGATTTGTTCTGGTAATTCATACTTAACTTTGTTATACTTATTAGGGTCATCTTAAATGACGCATGCCTCTATGTTTGTCTGTAACATCAAGTTCCTAGTTACTTTTTAGTATTATCATTTTTGTCTTTTAATAGTATCTCCTTATTAGTCAGTATTGTCTCTCTGTGGCAGAGTGGTTAAACCCTTTGCCTTGCGAGTCGAAGATCGTGGGTTCGAATCCGAACCGCAACCTTCTGTTCACGAGTGCAGTTTTTCCAGAGACCCTAGGATTGTTGCCGGGGCTACGGAGTTCGTGCTTTGTGCAATACTCTCGGCAGGTGGAGTGCCATTTCCGATTTAAACCCAGTATTGTCTCTTTGTTTGTAGGAGGTCTCTGAGGCTTTAGGTGCTCGTCTCGCGTGCCAATGGTGCCAGGTTCACTCCCTCGTGGAGCCATCTGGATATTTTGATCTCAGTGTATATCCATGATCTCAGTGTAGGTGAGATCAAGTTCCTAGTCCTATCGGAGACGGACGATAAAAGTAGGTCCCGTGTTCAATTTGAGCACTAAATTTGGTAGTTCAATAATCGAGAAGAGCAGGCTGGAAAGCCACTGCCCGGGCAAAAATTATTAGAAAAGATTTAAAATAACATTCCTCCAAAAATATCTTTACCATTTTAAAAATTGCATCGGTGACCCTCGCCGGTGCTACGGAGTTCGTGCACTGCAGCTGAGATCTTTATGTGTAAGAAAGAGATCGGAGCACACATGGTTACTCACCAAAGTGCAATGATGATGGTCCTATCAATCAATCAATCTTTGTTATTCAGTATTAATGGACAAGAAATGGTTGACGACATTCAGGGAACATTGTATACCATCTTAGTTTTGGTGTAGGGAGTCTCGCTCTCAGGTCAATCCGGAGAAGGAGTGTATGTCATGTTCTTTGAACAATTCCGTAGTCAGGACTGACATAACCGGAGTCACCTTTGATGTCCAGGCTATTGAGCGTAGTGACACGTTTCCGCCGAGTGGTTACCGGGGCCCAAATTTGGGATGTAAAGAATAGAACCACTGTTACCTACCACGCATGTCGTAAGAGGCGGCTAAGGATGTTTGGCTGAAATCGGATGCACGTTTTCTAAACGTGTAGAAGTCTATATGTTTAGGGGCCTACCAAACCAATGGGTAACGTATACACGTTCTTGGCAAAGATCAAACATATCACAAAGAGTGATTAAAATTGGTTGTAAAGAACGAACGCGAAGAAGAAGAAGAGAGTGGCACGTTTCTTTATCTTGGAATAACATTTGACTACAGTCTATCCTTCCAACATCACGTTGAACAAATGATACAATGTTGCAAGCGTGGTCTTGCAACTCTCAACGTTAAAGTATCTGCTCACATTGAGCATAAACTACTTGTTCTTCTGTTTCATCAACTGGTGATGTCCGTGGTAGACATGTCGTTGGGCTATACATTGTAGAATTATACTTTAGTTGATGCATGATTGATTGATTGATTGATTGATAGGACCATCATCATTGCACTTCGGTGAGTAACCATGTGTTCTCCGATCTCTTTCGTACACAGTAAGATCTCAGCTGCAGTGTACGAACTCAGTAGCACCGGCAAGGGTCCCCGATGTAATTTTGAAGATGGTGAAAATATTTTTTGGAGGATTTTTATTTTAAATCTTTTCTAATTAATTTTTTCGTGGCAGCGGCTTTCCAGCCTGCTCTTCTCGATTTTGATCTGCCAAGGGTTCTTTTAACATGCTCAACTTGAACACGGGACCTACGTTTTATCGTCCGTCTCCGATAGGACTAGGAACTTGATCTCAATAAACACTGAGATCAGGGATCTCTGGAAAAATATCCTGGTGGCTTCATGAGAGAGCGAACCGAGTACCTTTGAAACAAGAGGTGACTACCTAACTTCTAGGCCACATGGACCTCTGATATGTCATTGAACCATAGACTGTAGAATTATACTTTACATGGACCTCTGATATGTCATTGAATCATAGACTGTAGAATTATACTTTACATGGACCTCTGATATGTCATTGAATCATAGACTGTAGAATTATACTTTACATGGACCTCTGATATGTCATTGAATCATAGACTGTAGAATTATACTTTACATGGGGCCTCTGATATGTCATTGTATCATAGACTGTAGAATTATACTTTACAGAGACCTCTGATATGTCATTGTATCATAGACTGTAGAATTATACTTTACATGGACCTCTGATATGTCATTGAATCATAGACTGTAGAATTATACTTTACAGGGACCTCTGATATGTCATTGAATCATAGACTGTAGAATTATACTTTACATGGACCTCTGATATGTCATTGAATCATAGACTGTAGAATTATACTTTACATGGACCTCTGATATGTCATTGAATCATAGACTGTAGAATTATACTTTACATGGACCTCTGATATGTCATTGAATCATAGACTGTAGAATTATACTTTACATGGACCTCTGATATGTCATTGAATCATAGACTGTAGAATTATACTTTACAGGGACCTCTGATATGTCATTGAATCATAGACTGTAGAATTATACTTTACATGGACCTCTGATATGTCATTGAATCATAGACTGTAGAATTATACTTTACATGGACCTCTGATATGTCATTGAATCATAGACTGTAGAATTATACTTTACAGAGACCTCTGATATGTCATTGAATCATAGACTGTAGAATTATACTTTACATGGACCTCTGATATGTCATTGAATCATAGACTGTAGAATTATACTTTACATGGACCTCTGATATGTCATTGAATCATAGACTGTAGAATTATACTTTACATGGACCTCTGATATGTCATTGAATCATAGACTGTAGAATTATACTTTACATGGACCTCTGATATGTCATTGAATCATAGACTGTAGAATTATACTTTACATGGACCTCTGATATGTCATTGAATCATAGACTGTAGAATTATACTTTAGTTTTTACATGAGAAGTATAGGATATAATAAATATGTAACATTTTTGCATGAACACCGTATTTGTATGTTAATTATATCCTACTTAACCCACAGCTCAATTCCAAGAAACCACATTAGAAGCATCACGTGGACGATAACTCGCTGAATATGTAAGTAAGTACTTGTATTGTCGTTCTTTGCTTCAAGTCCCACTGATTTTAATCATTAGTAAATATAATAATAATAATAATTCCTCTCGTACCGTTATACGTTACATAGGGCCTGCAAGTAATTTCCCATACCGCTCTATCCTGGGCAACTCGCTCAATCTCCTCCATGGAACTGAGACCGATATTTTTTGCCTGTCTCAGCAAAGTTCGTTTCAGGGTCTCCATAGGTCGTCCACTCTTTCTTGAACCCTTTGCATTCCACTGCAGTGCCTGCTTTGATATTTGTTGATAATTTCTTCTCAAGTTGTGTTCAACATTTCTCCATCTTCTCCTTCTTATAACAGTTGTCACTAGTGGTTGATCAGACATTTCTCTGATTTCATCACTTCTCCTGAATTCGTTTCATTTTAAATTCATTACTTTTCGCAGACATCTATTTTCAAATGCATTCAACTTGCTTTCTATATCATTAGTCATTTTTCAACTCTCGCTGGTATATGTTAGGTTGTGTTATATCCGTGTTTATTTAGTGTGGTCTTGATATTGTCTATCCATCGATTTCTTGGTCTTCTCTTGACCCTAGTACCTGATCTGTTTTTGTTGTATGCTGTTATTGGTGGTTGTTTGTATTCCATTCTCATTAAATGTCCAAAGTACTACATTTGTTGTCTTTCAATTTCAATGTATTCGGTGCATGTCACTGGTTAGATAATGCACACACAAACGTTAATTTGTCTTTATATTAAACTATTTACAGGGAACTGGGTGAATACGGAAAACGTATGGAACGTTCCCCTAATGAATCGAACAAAAAAAGGACGTGGTTCAGAAAGGAATTGGGTCTACCTACCTCCTGCATACTTGGGGAATATAAATGTGAAGTTACAAGCATTTCTCATTCTATAATCTGCTAGAAGAACGGGATATTTTCATTCACATCAGGGACTTTTCAAATCATAACAGGGACTGTTCAAATCATAACAGGGACTTATCAAATGTAGCAGTTTGCACAATTTATTATCTATTATAATTTAACTTGCTTTATTCTTCTTCTCAATTTTATATTCAAAGTTTTGTTATCAAATGTTTTTACCCAGTGGCGGCTCGTGATCATTTTTGTTGGTGGGGCCAGATAGAAATTTTCGGAAAACTCATGGTTTAGGTTAGGATATATTTTAATGTATAAAATAATAAATACAGGTTACACCTTATTTTTGGTGGGACCTTGCCCCACTGGCCCTTAATGACGAGTCGCCACTGTTTTTACTAATCTTTACGGATTTTCACCTAGTAAGTCATTTTGATGCGAGTCATGGACAATGAACAAACAGATGGAAAAATCTCTGAGGGTCACAGAGATGTGGTTTTACAGAAGAATGATGAAAATCTCATTGACTGCTAAAATGACTAATGTTGAGATGCTGAATGACGTCAAGACACGGAGAAAGCTTACTATCAATATCAGGATGAGGCAGTCATATTTTTTCGGACACGCGATGACAAAGAGAAGTTCAGAACACATTATAACAACCAGTAAATTTTTCTGGGAGACGAAACAGAGGAAAATGGCGACCTAGAGTCATGGATACGAGCTGTAGACCGAGAAAGAGAAGAGGCAGGAAAGACCTGAAGTGAACTAAGCTGGTTTGCTCAAGACAGATCTTATTGGTGGTAATTTGTTGATGCCTTAAGCTTCAAGGGGAGATAAGAGAAGAAGACGTAATATTAAGATTTAGTATTATATTGGTTTTTTTTTCATGATTACGTAACTTAGAACTATTAAAATCCAATTGTTTATATATATTGTACTGTTATTTTTAGTTCTTTTGTTGCCAGTGTGTTGTCGGGCCCCACAAGGGAGCAAAGAATAGTAACACTGCGACCTACAAGGCATGTCGTAAGAAGCGATTAAGGTAAGGGCATAGTAAGTAACAAGCGACGCAGACATCTGATGTGGTGGCCTACTTGTAGGCTCGTAACTGGCATAATGTATAATCGCTTTTAGGCTCAGATTACGCCCGAGTGGTTACCGGGGCCCAAATTTGGGGTGTAAAGAATAGAACTACTGTTACCTGCCACGCATGTCGTAAGAGACGACTAAGAAGGTTTGGCTGAAATCGAATTCACGTGTCCGCTAGGGAATGCTAACCCAAAACAAATGCTTACAGAAAACGGATGCACCAGGCCGTAAGGCGCATAACATGGTGCAACGACCCTCGCAATGAGGAATGAGATAACGGATTCTACGGTCGCCAATCTGCCTCGGAGATTTAGACACGCAGTAAGAATGTCAGACTTACCATCACGAGGGTGGCCAAAACTTACTGCAGGAAGAGGTCAGCACAAACGGGAAGCAGAAATCAAAGGAATTATATCCTACAGAACTGCCCCCAGTATGCAGACTTGAAGAAAGAGGTGGCCCACTTACACTAACGTCCAAGACACACTGTATGGCGTGGCTGATAATCTAAGGCAGACGGCTGCCTTTATTAGAGAGTCATAATCCCAATCTAGTGAGAACGCAGAAGAAGAAGAAGGCTCAGATCACATACAAATCACAACGATTGGTTTAATAAGTGGTCAATGTGGAGCGTTCAAAGTGGAAGTTCATTTTGTGTGTTAAGATTTATTAGTGAAGGAGCTGCTATATATTTTAGTTAGACTAGTTCTACACAACAAGAAGTATACGATAGAAGGGTATGTACAACCGTGTTCTTTTACATCACTGAAGAACTCTCGTCATACCATTCAGTATAGATTACTATACCATCTGGTCAATCTCTAGTAGTAACTGTTATAAGAAGGAGAAGATGGAGATATGTTGGGCATACCTTGAGAAAAAAAAAGATCAAAGAATCACAAAACTTAACTAAGTGGGATTCAATGAATTCAAGAAAGAGAGGACTTCGAGGGAGAACCATGAAACGAACTTTACTGAAAGAGGCACAATATATCAGACTTATTTCCACGTAAGAGATTGAGTGAGTTGCCCAGGATATATCAGACTTATTTCCACGTAAGAGATTGAGCGAGTTGCCCAGGATATATCGGACTTATTTCCACGTAAGAGATTGAGTGAGTTGCCCACGATATATCGGACTTATTTCCACGTAAGAGATTGAGTGAGTTGCCCAGGATATATCGGTATGAAGAAATTACTCGCCGGTCCTATTTAAAGTAGCGAAAACACGTAAAAACAAAGTACTATAGTTTTACAAAATACAGAAATAGTGACGATATACATCAACATTTCGACCCAAAGGCCTTTATCAAGCAAACAATACAACAAGAATGACGAATTTCGAGGAACACTACAAATGGACGATTACATATGGAAACATTCAATGGACAGTGTCGTCTTCGTGGTAGAAATAGAAGTTATACTTAACAACTTCTCATAGGTATGGTGAGCAAATGCTAATGGATGGCTGTTGAAGTGGAGGAGAGAGCACGTATAGGAATGTCCAATGTGCCATGACGTCGATCCCATAAAATAACATTTTGAGTGCTGTGTGTATTCAGTTGTGTCTTAAAAATGGGAGACATTTTGAGTGCGGAAGTGTGGACAGAGCCGATGTCGTCAATGTGGTACGCTCTCATGTATGTGATATGGGCGAGTCTCAGGCACTGGAACGAGTGCGAGAATCAAGAGTAAAGTTTGGACATGACAGACACTGGCGTCGTTTTGGTAGAGAGAGAAAAGAGAGAGAGAGAGAGAGAGGGGGAGGTATATTGATCAACTTCTCATGGGTATGGTGAGCAGATGGACTTTAGGATGGCTGCTGCAGCGGAGGACAGAGCACGCATGGGAATGCCCAATGTGCCATGACATCGATCGCATAACATAACATAACATTTTGAGTGCAGTATCTATTCAGTTGCCTATTTACAATAGCAAAGATCCCAAACGTCAACATACTGTTGCAGAAGGCCCAGGTGAGATGGCCGGTCATTTTGCTCGAATGTCTGATAAACGCATCCCAAAACAGTTGATGTATGGCGAACTTGAAGGGGCAGACGTTCAGCTGGTGGACAGAAAAACGCTTTAAAGACACTCTTAAAGTGTCTCTGAAATGCTTCGATATAGACACCACGTCAAATGTCGCGCTGTAAAAACACAAGAGAAACCCGCATAGCTGAGAATCATTGTGCCGTTGAGGCACAGAGAAAACGAGCTGCGCGAAAAGACAGAGCACACGACACCCACATGTCTAACCTTGATCATGTATGCCCCACCTGTGATAGGGGATTGTGTTCTAGGATTGGACTCTACAGTCAACTCCGCACACACCACAGAAGTGCAGCAGCACACGCCTGAGACTGTTGTCATCATCGCTTGTAATAAACGGCTATTGTATTATTATTATTATTATAACAATGGAGGACAGTTTGAGGGCAGTGTATATTCAGCTGTTTATTAAAATTGCTTTTTTTAAAAAAATCTTTATTTATTTCGTTTTTTAAAAACAATATTTATTTTAGACATCAAAATTTGACTTCTTCTTCTTCGCGTTCGTTCTTTTCGACCAATTTTAATCACTCTTTGTGATATGTTTGATCTTTGCCAAGAACTTGTATACATTGCACATTGGTTTGGTAGGCCCCTAAACGCATATACTTCTACACGTTTAGGACATGTACATCAGATTTCAGCCAAACCTCCTTAGCCGCCTCTTACGACATGCGTGGCAGGTAACAGTGGTTCTATTCTTTACACCCCAAATGTGGGTCCCTGTAACCACTCGGGCGATTTGACTTCTAAAACATGTGGGACACGTATCTCTCAGTAGCTGCAAACTTAACCAAGACATGGCGGGACATTGGCAACTAAGAGTTGACCAGTTGGTTGACGATATATCTAAAGGGGTCTAAAGCCGAAGGATTGATTTCATTGTACTGGAAGTTACCCCATATGGCTGTCCCTGTCCACAGAAATGGCACGCCACCTGCTGATAGTATTGTACAAAGCACGAACTCTGTAGCCCTGGCAACAATCCTAGGGGGTCTCTGGAAAAAATGCACTTGTGAGCAGAAAAGCGCGGTCTGGATTAGAACCGACAACTTTCGGAGCGCAAAGCAAAGGCTTAACCACTTAGCTACAGAGACCTCCTTAACCACTTAGCTACAGAGACCTCCTTAACCACTTAGCTACAGAGACCTCCTTAACCACTTAGCTACAGAGACCTCCTTAACCACTTAGCTACAGAGACCTCCTTAACCACTTAGCTACAGAGACCTCCTTAACCACTTAGCTACAGAGACCTCCTTAACCACTTAGCTACAGAGACCTCCTTAACCACTTAGCTACAGAGACCTCCTTAACCACTTAGCTACAGAGACCTCCTTAACCACTTAGCTACAGATACCTCCTTAACCACTTAGCTACAGAGACCTCCTTAACCACTTAGCTACAGAGACCTCCTTAACCACTTAGCTACAGAGACCTCCTTAACCACTTAGCTACAGAGACCTCCTTAACCACTTAGCTACAGAGACATCCTTAACCACTTAGCTACAGAGACCTCCTTAACCACTTAGCTACAGAGACCTCCTTAACCACTTAGCTACAGAGACCTCCTTAACCACTTAGCTACAGAGACCTCCTTAACCACTTAGCTACAGAGACCTCCTTAACCACTTAGCTACAGAGACCTCCTTAACCACTTAGCTACAGAGACCTCCTTAACCACTTAGCTACAGAGACCTCCTTAACCACTTAGCTACAGAGACCTCCTTAACCACTTAGCTACAGAGACCTCCTTAACCACTTAGCTACAGAGACCTCCTTAACCACTTAGCTACAGAGACCTCCTTAACCACTTAGCTACAGAGACCTCCTTAACCACTTAGCTACAGAGACCTCCTTAACCACTTAGCTACAGAGACCTCCTTAACCACTTAGCTACAGAGACCTCCTTAACCACTTAGCTACAGAGACACGCGATGCACTTACGATGGATCCATTGAAGGAGAGGAAAGAATGGACACCAAAGACATTATAAATGCCCTCAGTTTCAACGATGGAGAAACAGCACCAAAGACATTATAAATGCCCTCAGTTTCAACGATGGAGAAACAGAAGTATCAGAGAACGATGGAGAAACAGCAGTATCAGAGAACGATGGAGAAACAGAAGTATCAGAGAACGATGGAGAAACAGCAGTATCAGAGAACGATGGAGAAACAAAAGTATCAGAGAACGATGGAGAAACAACAGTATCAGAGAACGATGGAGAAACAAAAGTATCAGAGAACGATGGAGAAACAGAAGTATCAGAGAACGATGGAGAAACAGAAGTATCAGAGAACGATGGAGAAACAGAAGTATCAGAGAACGATGGAGAAACAGCAGTATCAGAGAACGATGGAGAAACAGCAGTATCAGAGAACGATGGAGAAACAGCACCAAAGACATTATAAATGCCCTCAGTTTCAACAATGGAGAAACAGCACCAAAGACATTATAAATGCCCTCAGTTTCAACGATGGAGAAACAGCACCAAAGACATTATAAATGCCCTCAGTTTCAACGATGGAGAAACAGCAGTATCAGAGAACGATGGAGAAACAAAAGTATCAGAGAACGATGGAGAAACAGCAGTATCAGATAACGATGGAGAAACAGCAGTATCAGAGAACGATGGAGAAACAGCAGTATCAGAGAACGATGGAGAAACAGCACCAAAGACATTATAAATGCCCTCAGTTTCAACGATGGAGAAACAGCACCTTATCTTATCTTATCTTAACCACATTTGCCGTGAAGCGTCGTGGGAGAGTTAGTTTCCTATCTTGTGCCAGGTGTGTTGCGCTTGACGTTGTCAGTCAATGCTTTCGCAGGGACTCTGAGATGTTATCTATCCATCTTGTTCTTGGCCTGCCTCGTGCTCTGCGCCCTGAGTGTCGATTATTATAGGCACGTGATGGTAGTAAATGTGGTTCCATTCTCATTAAATGGCCGAACCACTTGAATCTTTGTTTCTCAATGTACTGTATGCATGGCATAGTACCAACGATGCTTCTGATATTCTCGTTTCTCACTCTATCTCGCCTTGTAACGTTGACAGCTTTTCGTAGACATCTCATTTCACATGTTGTAATCTTTCTTTCTTGTGTCTTAGTCAGCGGCCATGTTTGGCACAGCACCAAAGACATTATAAATGCCCTCAGTTTCAACGATGGAGAAACAGCAGTATCAGAGAACGATGGAGAAACAGCACCAAAGACATTATAAATGCCCTCAGTTTCAACGATGGAGAAACAGCACCAAAGACATTATAAATGCCCTCAGTTTCAACGATGGAGAAACAGCAGTATCAGAGAACGATGGAGAAACAACAGTATCAGAGAACGATGGAGAAACAAAAGTATCAGAGAACGATGGAGAAACAGCAGTATCAGAGAACGATGGAGAAACAGAAATATCAGAGAACGATGGAGAAACAGAAGTATCAGAGAACGATGGAGAAACAACAGTATCAGAGAACGATGAAGAAACAACAGTATCAGAGAACGATGGAGAAACAAAAGTATCAGAGAACGTTTTTTGATTCTTCCGCTATGAGTTTAGGCGTAGTCATAGCGCTTAATATTGCATCTCTGGTTTTTGCGTGAAGGCATGCTTTCCTTATCACAAGATTCCTTCGTCATTCAGGCGACCCATATTCCGATTTCCGAGGTAGTTGTAAATTCGATCTCCAAGTTATGTTGAGCTGTCTACATCATGGTACATCAGACATTCCTATGCGTGTCCCGTCCTCCGCTGCAGCAGCCACCTCAAGGTTCACCTGATTACCGTACGCATAAGAAGTGGATCCGTATATCTTCTCTCTCCACCACATAAGACACTTGTGTAGATCAAGTGTCTCCTGTATTCCACACGGAGGTCTCTATAGCGTAGATGTTAGGTACTTGTCTTACATGCCAACGGTACAAGGTTAGCTCCCTCGTGGCGCCTTCTGGATATTTTCCCCATATATCCCTGTTCTCTTTGTAGGTGAGATCGAGTTCCTAATCCTATAAGAGACGGACGATAATTTGAGCAGGTAAAAGAACCATTGGCAGATCAAAAATAACCGGAAAATCGCTGCCCGGACAAAATTCATTAGAAAATATTTGAAATGAAATTCCTACATAAATATCTTCACCATCTTTAAAATTACATCGGGGATCCTCACCGGTGCTACAGAGCTTGTGAACTGCAGCTGAGATCTTCCTGTGTAATAGAGATCGGAGTACACATGGTTACTTACCGAAGTTCAATGGTGATGGTCTTATCAATCAATCAATCAATCAATCAATCAGTCCAACCGGGTACAGAGTGCACACCGAGAATTTGTGCCCAAACTGGCTTCGAACCCCAGCATTTCTACGGCACGGGGTAACTAGCAAAGCGTGTTACCAACTTCTCTATCGAAGTATATGCAGGTTGCGGTATGACGACATTCTTTCATATCGAAATCTGCCATATTTGATCTTTCGAATCTTTGACTGAGAGTCAGACACAACAACAGCCTAGTAAACAGAGTTCTAGTAAAGCCCGTCTGCCCAGCGTGTTCGTAGCGCGTTGGACTACGGGTGACTAGTCCTCTGTGAGTGCGGGTTCAATTCCGCGGACTGGCAGAAAAGCCACAGATTCCCAGATTTACGGTGTTCGTGGCACCGAACCGAAGGGTTGAGATGTCCATGACACCGAGCCGAAGAGCTTTCAGCTCAAGTGCTTCTGGATCGGGAAAAAAACAAAAAACCTCGAGGTATATAGGGCAATACGGTGTCAGGCTCGTATTTTTCATTGACCGTCGGCACACGATGGGTGATTTGGTTAACATCACGCAGACCGCCTTTACTTCCCAGAGGTATTCCTGGTACCAAATTGAGGCTGTGTCGAGCTGAGAGCCGTTACCGTTGGAACAATATTCCACGCCCACTGTGGAATTGAACAAGAGGCCCTAGGTTATGAAGCGAGTTCACTAACAACTACGCTACTGCGGCTCTCAAACTGAGTCGTAGAGCAACACTGAATGATATCATCATCAAATAGCTTGTCCTGAGCAGAACTTTGCCACCCCAACAGTTCTTATGAATTTCTCTCTCATAGGCCAGATGCACCGCTTCTGCAGCCGTCATGTTCAAACCATCAGCTACATCCTAAATCCATTTTTTCCTTGGTCTTCCTTTTCTTCTCTTTGACGGATGCATCCTTCTATTATGGTCTCCAGCCCTTCGGATCTTTTTATATGTTCAAAATCCCTAACTTTTCTCTTTCTTATTTGTAGCATCAGCCAGTTTTCTTTGTGAGTTCTTTCTGTATAGATATATTTGTTTTCTTCTCTGTCCATGATATACGAAGGACTCTTCTGTAACACTTATATTCAAAAGCACTTATATATTTTTCCACTTCTTTATTCTTTTTCTTCTTTTGTCGTCACACTGCTACCGGGTTATTGCCCAGTGTCATGGTTTCTGTTTTTGTCTTGCTCTGTTCTGGTGGCTTGGGTGATTGTTATTTTTGCTCTTTCACATGATTCTGCTATGCCATCTAAGCATCTTTTCCGTGGTCTTCCTCTTGCCTTCTTTCCCGATGTTCTGTTTTAGAAGACTCTGTATACTATGGAGTTTGGATGCATTCTTATTAAGTGACCAAACCACTTCATTCTTTGTTTCTCAATGTAATTCAAACAAGGTTTTGTGCCAAATTTCTTTCTTATGCTGATGTTGGAAAATTAATGTCGGAAAATACTGCTTTATTAAATACCCATAATGAATTATATAAAAATAACAACACAATATACTTCTTCTTCTGCGTTCTTCTGCATACTGGGGGTAGTTCTGTAGGATATGCTCTGTGACAACTTCTTTTTCTGCGTTCTCACTAGATTAGTATTTTGGGTTCTCTAATAAAGGCAGCCGTCTGTCTCAGATTCTCAGCCACGTCATACAGTTTGTCTTGGACGCTGGTGTAAGTAGACAAATTCTTTCTGCTCAGGTCTGCATACTAGTGTCTGTTCTGCAGGATATGCTCTGTTGTCATACTCGCCAAGCCACAAGGCACAGGTCGTTGGTGCCTATCTTGAATTTAGTGTACAGGTAGTGTCTCATTCTGTAGTAACCCTTCTGGAGGCAAAGTATGACAGTCTGGTCCCTTCTGGACAGTTGGTAATGTCCGTCGTCCTTGTTGTGTTCTAGGTGTTCTTTATCCCACTTTCCTTTGTAGTGCCCTTTGGCAATGGTTTTTGCTTCTTCATAGCTGACCAGGCTGTCATCTTTAGACATTCCTCCTTCCTCTTTAGCCAGTCTGTCAGCAACTTCATTCCCCTTGATCTTGCAGTGTGAGGATAAAACAAAATACAAAGACCAATATTTATTGTGGGAAGTGTTCAAATTTATTTGACAGAATTCAAGTAAGACATAAAATACAGCTGCACATTACTCAACGTTGTTGTTTATCCAACAACAACCAACAACAACAAC
Source organism: Arion vulgaris (assembly GCA_020796225.1). NCBI lineage: Eukaryota > Metazoa > Mollusca > Gastropoda > Stylommatophora > Arionidae > Arion > Arion vulgaris. Next base: position 20,179,618 of record CM036773.1, read on the forward strand.
AACAACAACAGACTTGTGCTTCTCTATAACTAAACATCTGGCAGACAACAGGAGAAACAATTAAAAACAAACACTGCAGTGAAACGAACTACAGAGTGTTTGTGAAGTCTCACAACAATTTATATGTAGAACATGTGGAAAAACAAAGTGCATGACGTCATCTAAACATGTGTTCCATAGTCAATTGTGGTGCAATATGCAGTGAATGACTGTTGTCTGCTGGGGTAATAACCATAATGGTGTTTCCAACCGAAGAAAGAATATTTGACAATATAAAAAAACGTGTACAGACATATCTTGAAGCCCATGGTTGATATTTCCAACATCTGCTATAATGAATATTTCATTTGTTTTTCTAGTTTACCAAGAACAACAGTAGACCATAGCAGTAACTCATCATCAAGGTGCGTGTCCCTTATAGGACGTTGCTCTCTTTGCAGCGCAAATTCACTATGTCTCTAGACAATTCACCCACTTCGCTGATGGTCATATTCATGGTATCTTGTAGGCATCTTCTTCTTGGTCTGCCTCTGCGTCCTGGGACCCTGCCCTCTAATATTGTTCTCTCCAGGCTATGGAGACGCTTGTTGTGACCAAAGTATCTATTAACTATTGTGACTAATTTCACTACTTTGTTTTAGCACATTTGTTGATGACGTCCTGTACTTCATTTTCCAAGCTGACCTACATATCAAGTGTTGGGAGACTTTACAAGCACCCTGTATAATCAATGAATGGTAAATAAAAATGTAGGAATCAAAATCAAAGGAAATATATATCTCACCGTTTTTTTCTCCTTTCTTCGCTATTTGTTTTCTATATTTTCAAGGTTATCATCACATTGATACGTACAAATATATTAGAATACGATTAAAGGAAAATATATGAATATTCATTAAATGAGCAATTATTTACATGTTTTCTTGATTTACTCGTAAAATAAATTCTCTTGTGTAAATTACACTGCACACACAACATGGACATTTGTATACTCAGGTGGTTGATATATATATTAGTAGTGATATAATTTGTTCCAAAATTCGTGAACACACTAAGGTTTAATTTGTACGAAATCTACCGGATGGATATCAGTAATTTGTTTGCATGCAGTCTTATATACCTCACGACGTTACGAATTCATGTTTAACTAATTGGTAGGTAGCTTAGTTGATGAAAACAATGTTTGTTGTTATATAATTTTGCATAAGCACAACAAAATGATAATCATAGTTTAGAATTTACAGTAATACACAAAATGGTGGCGAATGTTTGCAAAGGCGTATCCCTATTATATATTATGAAAAGAAATGTGAAATAGTAAACAAATGATACTTTCCACTTCTATCAATGAAAATAAATGTTGCGTGCATACGTCAATGACAGTAGTTAGGATACATTGTGAACTGATTAATTCCACGGGATTCCCAATTTTTACTTGCGCTGAATTGCATGTGGGGCACGCAAATACGAAATTATAGAAAAACAACGATCTTAATGCTAAATTTCTACATGTATACCAAATCAACATCGCTGTTATTTTAGTAATAACATACAATCAAAATCTTACAGCTTTAAGTTTAGATGAGTAAAAATACTTCAGGAAGGTCCCCACTGTTACCTATAAAAATATGTAAAAATCAATAATTTATGTCGAGGGGATGATTTTCTATCGGTCGGTAAAGATGTTCATGAATTTTGGAACAAACTATAATAATATTCACACAAATGTTTATGGACACACAAATTCAAGCAACATGGTGTATACATAACTTGACATTTACTGATTTGCCTCAAGTCTAACCGTGTCTCCCGGCAACATAAGGCCGACTAGCTCAGACGGGAAATCGAAAAATTCTTATTTAATGGGGGCTGGTTTTTGTATATGTTTAATAGAACGCTGTAGGCTTTTTTCAATTTAATGAATTCTATGTATTCATGGTTATTTATTGACGAAAAATGTTAACAATAATAATATACCTTAGCTTTAAACTTAACATATAACATAACCTTATTTAGTATGTGATTTAAAACAAATTGAATTTGTCTATATACAACAACACTAGAATGCGAGGATCACGTGACAGTTGTGGTATTGTTTCCTATAATTTTTACCTGAGCCCGCCGGCTGTATGTTATCGGAGGCCATGGTCTAACTTTAGGGTGTTGTTTTTGGGGTTTTTTTCCGATCCAGAAGCACTTGAGCTGAAAGTTCTTCGGCTCGGTATCATGGACATCGTAACCCTTCGGCACGGTGCCACGAACACCGTAAATCTGGGGAACCTGTAGCTTTTCTGCCAACCCACACTTACAGAGGACTAGTCACCCGTAGTCCAAAGCGCTACGAACACGCTGGGCACGCGGGCAACTTTAGGGTGTAAATATCTCTCAATGAGTCCGCCACATAATCGAATCAGCTATGTCTTTTATACCCTGGTGTGTGGGTCGCAGGCGCAAAATGTTGGGGTTCGACAACAACAAACATACCCTGGTGTGTAGAGGTACTCCGATACAGTGGATACAAAGCATAAGATCATCAACGCAAAAGGTGGACCTCAGAGATAGCAGAGGCAACATTTGAACCTCCCAATCTTCAGAAAGCAAGTGAACGAGTTAGCTACAGATACCTCATGTCTGGCTGGTAAGGAAGATATCTATCGAGGTCATTGAGAATTAGCTAGAGTACCCGCTCAGGTGTGATGAAATAGAGTTACCTGAATGTAGAAGATCATAGTCATTGAGGCATGTTAGACCTACCTGACAAGTAAGAAACATATCAGCGAGATATGTTAGAGCTACCTGTCAGGTAAGAAACATATTCAATGAGGTATGTTAGAGCTACCTGACAGGTAAGAAACATATTCAATGAGGTATGCTAGAGCTACCTATCAGGTAAGAAACATATCAGCAAGGTATCTTAGAGTTACCTGTCAGGTAAGAAACATATCAGCAAGGTATGTTAGAGTTACCTGACATGTAAGAAACATATCAGCGAGATATGTTAAAATTACATGATGATCAAGTAACATATTAGTTCAGGTTTTATCTAGGCTTATATATATATCTTAACGTCAAATCTGAAATGGGAATTACTGTTGGGTTGACCGTATGTCTTTAAATTTCATTGTTTTTTTAAAAATACACTTCTTCTTTACTGACTACATATGTGAACATTTGTATAACTCTTACTCAGCACAAATGAACATTTTTATAGTGTGTACTTCATTCAGCACAGATGAACAATTTTATAGTGTGTACTTCACTCAGCACAGATGAACATTTTAATGTGTACTTCACCACACAGATGAACAGTTTTATATATTTAACTACTCAGCACAGATGAACATTGTTTGTACTTACTCAACTCAATCTTCCTAACACAGGAACAATTTTATAACTTCTAACTCACTCAGCACAGCAGAACAACTTCTTCTAACTTCCAACTCACTAAGCACAGATGAATAACTTCTAACTCACTCAGCACAAATGAACATTTCTGCAACATTAAAACACCAAAAAAAGAGTGGATACACACAACACAGTGATACATCATTAAAATAATAGCTATATAAACATAAAAAACTACCCACAACTCTCGATACTATTTCCTGTATTGTGATATAGATATGTTAAAATCAATCAAATACACTTCATACATAATCGATCTTGATTAAAATACCATTCTGAGGGCCACAGAGATGTGGTTTTACAGAAGAATGATAAGAATCTCATGGACTGCTAAAATGGCTAATGTTGAGGTGTTGAATGAGATCAAGAAACAGACAAAGGTTATCATCAATATAAGAAAGAGGCAATCATCATTTTTCGGACATATGTTGAGGAGGGTAGGTTTAGAACACATTGTGACAACTAGTAAAATCGAGGGTAGACGAGACAGAGGAAGACGAGAAAGAAAATTATGGATAGCTTGACTTCATGGCACCGTAGAGCGTCAACATCTGAGATGATAACAAACACCAAAGACAGAGATTTGTGGAGATACATGATCGCCTACGCCAGCCGGCAAGGCACCACATGATGATGAAGATACTTTTATATGAATAAATGCTCATTTATCACCAGTAAGTTCACCTGCTGAATCACAGTTCAAATGCTCATTTATCACCATAATTTAAGTTCACTTGCTGAATCACAGTTCAAATGCTCATTTATCACCAGTAAGTTCACTTGCTGAATCACAGTTCAAACAACAGCCTATTTGATGTTAGGAACAAATGTCTAATGAACAAAGGTGTTGCCTTCAAAATTCGGTCAAAATAAGCTGTTTTTCGGGGGTGTGTTTAACCAAAAATTCATAACAAAACTAATGTTTAATATATTCTAAAAAACATGTGTAATACTTTAGATATTACAATTGCTCACCTTAGAGTGAAAAACAGAATTCATTTATATTCATTACATTCAGAGCCTTAGGGATTTGAAATTGTGTGTTTGGCGCCATTTTCTTGTTTCCATGGCAACGCGTTGAGAAACTTGTGAAAACTAAACTTTTTCTACCCTGTAAAGTCATAATATCTCAAAATTGTTAGACAAATTCTACATTTAATATGAAAGCAACAAAAAGTTTCCAGACCAGAGTCCCCATTAACCCCTTAGCCCTTCGGAACCGAAATACTAGCTCCCAGTATTTGTTAACATAACACAAAGCCAGTACACTGGCTTATTTCAGTATGTATTGAAGTATGAATGCGTCTGGACATAGAAAAGAATTACGGAGTGCAGGCAGTTGAGTAAAAAAGAACAATTGATTTCGAAAGACAACTGAAAATCATATTTATAGATGAAAAGTAGATCTTCATTAATAGTAGAACAAGCTGTGGTCAATAACTTAAGAGATACTTCCTCTTCGAACGCTCCATATCGACCACTTGTTAAACCACTCTTTGTGATTTGTATGTGATCTGAGTCTAAGAGCGAGTGTACGTTGTGCAGGTTATGCGTATACAAGTAGGCCAGCACTTCCGATATCTGCGATCTTTTTATTTACTAGGGTAGCTTCCACAGGCTCCTACCTCATTCGCCTCTTATGACATGCTTGTAGGTTACAGTGCTACTATTCTTTGCTCCCTTTGCGAGTCCCGGCAACAAACGGGCAAAAGAGATACTAATTTTTGTAAACTTTCCTGCTCTTACTATCTCAGTCTGAGAATACGTGGAAACATACGTTGACAAAGGTCTGAATCTTATTTGCATTTAAATAACACCCATAATGATACTGGTTAAGAGGAGAACATGGCCATGGGTCGGGGACAAACTCTACGGAAGATATAGTCGACTGTAGCTAGACAAACACTTGAGTGGAACCCGCAAAGAAAACGGAAAAAGGGACGTCCTAATTAGAGCTAGAGATGGCGTCTTCTAAAGCAACTGAAGAGTGCTAAAATATCCTGGGAGGATATAAAGAAAACAGTTAGAGACTGGGAAAAATGGCGAAACAACTAGTGAGGCCCTATGCTCCACATGGAACGGAGGGGAAATAGTCAAGTAATTCAATTATTAGATTAATTGTAAAGAATGCGCCTGAGTATGAAGAAAACAGAGGTAATAGCTATGTATAAGCAACAGGAAACACCACAAGGCAATATCAAAATAAACAAAACAACACTGAAACAAGTCCATCGATTCAAATATCTGGAAACATTTCTAACATCAGATGGTAGATTTACATCAGAGATAAGGAGTAGAATAGATCAAATGAAAGCAGCTTTTATGAAAATTAAAAAAAAACATACTGTGAATTCACTACCAACGACACTGCGGAAAAGAGTACATCAGTTCTGTATTGAGCCAATACTTATGTTTTCCAGCGAATCATGGACACTGAACAATCACTGAGAAATTATCCCGATGCCTGCACGAAGGAGCGAACTGAGTACCTTTAGAACGACAGGCGAGAATCTAACCTCTACGGCACAAAGACAACATTCTTTCGAATTTGATAAAACCAAATACAAATTCCACACCCACTGTAGAATTGAACCCGAACTACTAGTCTAAGAAGTAAGTTCACTAACAACTACGCTACTGCGGCTATTAAGAACAAGAAATGTCTAGATAATTTATTAAGACAGCATCCGTTATGGAAATTATACAGCCAGTGACTTGGTACCATTACTGTATACGTAAGTAAACATTAGTTGCTAAGAAGCTAGCAGAAAAACTAAATCAGATTTCGAATGATTCCTCAAAAATTGTCAATATAGCTGGTTGGTCGTGTTCTTAAAAGCGCTCGTATTGTAGAGCTAGGTAATGTGTGCGGTAAGATATAAGCACTCGTATTGTAGAGTTAGGTAATGTGTGCCGTAAGATATAAGCGCTCGTATAGTAGAACTAGGCAATGTGTGCCGTAAGATATAAGGTGTGATGTTCGAGTCTAGTGTTTGGTATTTTTTTCCTGAAGCCTATAATACTTGTTGTGCACGGTCTATTTATTGATGAATTTTATAGAAAGAAAATCATGAAATAGAAAGGAAATCATGAAATAGAAAGGAAATCATGAAATAGAAAGGAAATCATGAAATAGAAAGGAAATCATGAAATAGAAAGAAAATCATGAAATAAAAAGGAAATTATGAAATAGAAAGGAAATCATGAAATAGAAAGGAAATCATGAAATAGAAAGGAAATCATGAAATTTACAACTTCTTGAGCAACTTTGGAAACGTGTACAGTGAACACCAACTTTTGTTACATTGTAAAGTTTGTTGGATCTTACGAGGTAAAGTCTTGTCTCGTTTTTGGGAAATCGAGAGACGAGAGAAGAATTGTTCTCATAGACCAGCAATTTCCGAACCTGAACAGGTCTACAAGGTGTGTCTTGAGCCTAGTCCTGCATTTAGCAGGGTTGGGATCGGCTAGTCTCTCTTAGGAGGGGCGAAAAGTGAAAATTAGTAGCCTGTTGATGACCCTCAGAACACACAAGTCAACCCCCACCTCCAGCGGTGTAGACCGGGAAACTTTTACCGTGAGGTCAAAGGCTAACAGGGCAAAGGCTCGCCTAGGAAATGGACTCCCTAGGTCAGAATTTTTTTATTTTTTTTTTGGTTATTTTTTATTTTAATGTCCTTGTGGAGTTAACCCGACAAAAATCTTCGGTATAGGTCTGGCCTCCGCAGACTTGTGATATGAGTGGATTTACCCTGATATCCAAGATCCAGACCCACATCTATGGACAAATAGCCCCACTGCCTTGTTGGAGCATCGGGAGAGGCAAAGACTATAGGAGTAAACCCAAACAGAAAATCAACCTGCAGGTCGGCTAGGGACAGCCAAAGGCTGACGGAGAGCGAACCCAGTAAACGCTGGCTAAAACCGAACACATCGCCGAAGGATAAGCACCAGAGCTCCAAATGGCACTAATGATGTGACGTAAACACATCAATGCTAAGGCTACATGAATCAGATTTCCACATAAATAGAATTTATTGGGAGATCTGGCACATCGATCTGGGCGATGATCGCGAGAGAGAGAGAACCTAAACAGTTTCGAGTTGACCGCACTAGCCATACGCCCATTAAATTCATCATGCTCATGTTCCACATAACCTCCACCGCCGTAAATTGCGGTATTACACAGCCAGTAACAAAACAACAAACTTGACGTTTGTCTACTAGTCACGATATATGTACTCATTTCAATATATTAAATTGAAGTCTTCTATGAGGAGTTAGTTTTTGGAGTCAAAAACGAGATCAAAACAATGAATAAATTGTTTGAATTGTGTTACCATCATCAATTGAACTAAATAAAATCAAGCCTCAAAACTTTCCGTAGTTCCATCAGAAATGTGTTTGAAAATGCTACATTACTCCGTGGACGACATGTGAAATATCCACTTCCAGTTAATGTTTATGAACTATGAGATAATGTATGTATGTGTGTGAATTGAGTATGTCTGGGAGGTAACACAACAAATATTACTTTAAATGGTAACCATCTAACACTAGTTCAACAAATTTGCTATCTTGGGTCCATGGTCACTGCCAGTCTTTCTCTTGATGAAGAAATCAACGCTCGTATAGAGAGTGCGGCTACTACATTCGGCAAACTATCCAAGCGAGCGTGGGACAATAAAAAGCTAACATTGCAGACGGAGATTCAAATATATCGAGCCTGTGTAATTAGTTCTTTACTATATGGCTCAGAAACATGGACAACATACTCAAGACACGAGAGGAGACTTAATATCTTTTACTTCGATGTCTCCGCAAGATTATGAACATCAGGTGGTACGACAAGATAACCAAATCTGAAGTACTGGAATTTGCAAACCTGCCTTTCATCATGGGCATGCTCAGCAATGGACGACTAAGATGGTTGGGGAATGGGAGAAGAATGTAAACTTGTCGAACACAAAAACAAATGTTGTTCTGTGAACTTTCGGAGGAAGAGGCACCAGGGCAGACCACTGCTCAGATATAAAGATGTCTGCAAAGCGTCAATGAAAAACTGTACTATAGGTTACAGCACATGGAAAAACTAGCTGATGACAGAGTTGTGTGGAAAGCCAACTTGCGAAAGGACGCAGTCTTTTGAAAAGAGACCTATGTATGAGCTGAAAGACAAGAGAGAAAAGCGAAAAATCAGAAGTTGTCACAGTAAAACACTTGCCAATTGATCGTCTGTAAAGACGAAAATCCCATATAATGAATTAAGTATCTGCGATTGCAAATGTGTTTCTTTACACACAAAATAAGCTTTATACAATACCATCTTCATACCAAATTTGTGCTTTCAGTATCAAAATTTGACAACTACAGCTTATGAAAAAACAAAAATTACAATCGAGAAGAAATGCAGCGGAAAACATTGGGAGTAACAATGAAAAAGCTAAAAAACACCAGTCAATTAGAGACTTTGTAGAAACAACACCACCAGTGCTTAGAGCATATCAAATGGTTCAGCCATGTAATGCAAACTGCGGTCCAACAGGACACCACAACGTACATTACTATTTGGATACAATGGTTACAATATCTCCACAGGAAACGATGAATCTCAGAAGATATTTCAGAGAGGCAGTGGAAAACATCGTATACAAGGCGAACTCTAGAGCACTTGCTAGAACTCTTCGCATATCCTGAACACTGAAAGACACAACATGAATAGATTAGATAGATAGATAGATAAATAGATATAGAGATCGCCCGAGTTGTTACCGGGGTCCAAATTGGGGTGTAAAGAATAGAACCACTGTTGCCTGCCATGCATGTCTAAGAGGCACTAAGGAGGTTAGACGTGGGCTAGCTACTCCACACCATAAAAACACTAGATGGCTACAGAACGGAGAGCGAACCGAGTAAACGCTGGCTGAAACCGGACACATCGCCGAAGGATAAGCACCAGAGCTCCAAATGGTGCTGAAGATGTGACGTAAAATACATCAATGCTAAGGCTGCATGAATCAGATTTCCACATCAATAGAATTTATGGGAGGTCTGGTACATCGGTCCGGCGGTATCGAGAGAGATAGATAGATAAATAAATAAAGAGACTCGATAAACAGTCTAGGAGAGGGGCTTACATTAAAGCAGCAGAGGAAGACGAGCTGGTGCATTGAAATTACAGTTAAAGAAAAAATACATTGACAATGTTTGGGCTAACTAAGAAACTGATTTTCCAGAACTATAAAAGACAGCTTTGAAAGTATTAATGCAGTTCCTTAATACTTACTTACTTGGATTATCCACAAGTACACTTAGTTCATTATTATTATTTTATGTTTCTTGTTCAAAACGCTCTGATATGAACAAATACCTGTCGTTAGGTCGAAAAGTTACCAACAACACAAATACCTGTCGTTAGGTTGAAAGAACAGCCTGCAAAGTTTACCAACAACACCAGAAAAGACAGAGTCACCAACGTCAGCATAAGAAAGAAAGTTGGCACAGAACCTTCTTAGAATTACATTGAGAAACAAAGAATGTAGTGGTTTTTGCCACTTAATAAGAATGCATCCAAACTCCACAGCACTAACAGTCTTCTACAACAGAACACCAGGAAAGATGGCGAGAGCCAGATCACGAAAAAGATGGTTAGAGATGGCATAACAGAATCATCCTGTCAAAGAGCAAAAATAACAATCTTCCAAGCCACCAGAACATCGCAAGACAAAAACAGAAAACCACGACACATGGCAACAACCCGGTAGCAGTGTGACGACAAAAGAAGAAGAAGAAGAAGAAGAAGGTTGAAAGAGCGTGCCTCCACTTAAAGAGGCTTTAAAGAGGTCCTAAATAAAAAAATAAAAAAATTGATGCCTTTACTTATGTTATGTGGGCGTCTGTAGCTCAAGTGGTATTAAGCTCAATCACAACACAAGTGTACCTGGTTTAAACTCCGCTGCAGGCAGTTTAGAAGCAAATGTGTTTGCATGGAATTTTATAAACGGCGAAACACAGACCTGGCTTGGGATTAGCTACCCCACCCTGTAAAACATTTAGCTTTAATAACCACAGCCAAGCGCACGAGAGCGAGCTTGCAAGGCCTTGGTTGTGGACCTTTGCCTCCTAGGAGGAGAAGGAGTAACCCAGCCAAGCGACGAGAGCGAGCTTGCAAGGCCTTGGTTGTGGACCTATGCCTCCTAGGAGGAGAAGGATAACCTCAGCCAAGCGCACGAGAGCGAGCTTGCAAGGCCTTGGTCGTGGACCTATGCCTCCTAGGAGGAGAAGGAGTAACCCCAGCCAAGCGCACGAGAGCGAGCTTGCAAGGCCTTGGTCGTGGACCTATGCCTCCTAGGAGGAGAAGGAATAACCCCAGCCAAGCGCACGAGAGCGAGCTTGCAAGGCCTTGGTCGTGGACCTTTGCCTCCTAGGAGGAGAAGGAGTAACCCCAGCCAAGCGCACGAGAGCGAGCTTGCAAGGCCTTGGTCGTGGACCTATGCCTCCTAGGAGGAGAAGGAATAACCCCAGCCAAGCGCACGAGAGCGAGCTTGCAAGGCCTTGGTCGTGGACCTTTGCCTCCTAGGAGGAGAAGGAGTAACCCCAGCCAAGCGCACGAGAGCGAGCTTGCAAGGCCTTGGTCGTGGACCTTTGCCTCCTAGGAGGAGAAGGAATAACCCCAGCCAAGCGCACGAGAGCGAGCTTGCAAGGCCTTGGTCGTGGACCTTTGCCTCCTAGGAGGAGAAGGAGTAACCCCAGCCAAGCGCACGAGAGCGAGCTTGCAAGGCCTTGGTTGTGGACCTTTGCCTCCTAGGAGGAGAAGGAGTAACCCCAGCCAAGCGCACGAGAGCGAGCTTGCAAGGCCTTGGTGTGGACCTTTGCCTCCTAGGAGGAGAAGGATAACCCAGCCAAGCGCACGAGAGCGAGCTTGCAAGGCCTTGGTCGTGGACCTTTGCCTCCTAGGAGGAGAAGGAATAACCCCAGCCAAGCGCACGAGAGCGAGCTTGCAAGGCCTTGGTTGTGGACCTTTGCCTCCTAGGAGGAGAAGGAATAACCCCAGCCAAGCGCACGAGAGCGAGCTTGCAAGGCCTTGGTTGTGGACCTTTGCCTCCTAGGAGGAGAAGGAGTAACCCCAGCCAAGCGCACGAGAGCGAGCTTGAAGTCCTTGGTTGTGGACCTTTGCCTCCTAGAGGAGGAGAAGAGTAAAGAAGAAAACGAAAACACAGACCTCACTGTTCATAAAGCAATGATAAACTACTGAACGTATAAGTGGTGCCTAGAGAATCAACAACTCTTTTACTGTGGTTGCTTGTGACGTCCTGTAAAGGATATGCCACAATTTTCATTCCTTTTATTTCCATTATGTTATAAATCATTCTCTATTATCGGTTATATCAAACATAAGTAACAAAAACAACACAGCTTGGAAAACAGAATCAATACGCAATAATATTAGTTTCTGTTATTAGCATCAACATATAACAGACTATCTAAATTGAAGAAGAAGAAGTAGAAGACAGAGAGACATCATCTTTAATAATCTAAACTGAAAAAGGAAAAAGACATTAAAAAAAAATACTATATGATCAACCTTTATCACAGTAGTTCTCAACTTTGATAATACCGCGACTCTTTAATTCAGTTCCTCATGTTGTGGTGACACCCCCCACTATAAAATTATTTTCGTTGCTACTTCATAATTGTAATGTTGCTACTGTTATTAATCGTAATGTAAATATCTGATATGCAGAATGTATTTTTTTCATTGTTATAAATTGAACATAATTAAAGCATAGTGATTAATTACAAAAATAATATATGTCATTATATATTGTGAAATATTTATTTCTAATTATGGTAAATGTGTGTTTTGCGATGGTTTTAGGCGATTCAAAGATACACTCCAGAACTCGATGAAATCCTTTGGCATAGACGTCAACAACTGGGAGAATGTTGCTCAAGACAGATCAGCCTAGCGCACACTTCTTCGACACGGTTCCTCGGTCTGCGAGGCAGGTAGAACAGCACAGATGGAACAAAAACGTCAAAGTAGAAAGGCAGTAAAACCCCCCACAACTGCAGCTATATACCTTGCCCCCATTGTACAAGAACATTTCAAGCCCGTATCGGGCTCACTAGTCATCTACACACAAAACAGACAAACATAGCGCAGCTACATTCCCTTGGATGGACATTTGTGTGGTCATCATCACCCGTGATGGACGAGCATCAGGTGACCCCTGTGAAATTGTCTTTCGAACTCACAGGGATCGCGACCCACATCTTACGAACCACTGCTTTATCACGTACTGCAACAAATATAACAAGAACTAGTTCAGGCAGGTAAGTTTACAGTATTAATGCCAAGTTTCCCATGTAATCAAGTTTGAACTTAAAAATACAAATCTCCAATCTGGCAAAATTCACAATTATTTGTTCTTTATTTGAAAACAAACACAATCAGGAATATAACATATACTAACACTTTTCTTCTTCACATTTATCAGAAAAATATCAATGTATAGGGATATAAACAAAACAGACATATGAACACATAGAGGATCACATGGAGACCAAAAATAACTCAAGCGTGATACATAAGTATTGTGTTGTATACAAAACTAAAAAAAACCAGACTCACATGGTTTGGCCATCTCGTGAGAATGAAGTCGACCACACCTGGTGCAAAAGCGTGCAGCCTGAAAATGGAATCAGCAAGAGGAAGGGGCAGATCAAGAAAAAGATGGATTGATGGAGTTACAGACAACTCCACAATACTACAGCATATCAAGCGACTGACAGTGCATTATCTCGGACACCGACCATCAGTTAAACCTGCGACACATAACGGCAAAAAGCAGAGAAGGACAACAGAAAAGAAAGAAGAGTAAAACAATGATAAGAAAACAAAGATCAGAGTATTAAGAGCATGCATATTTCCGGTGACAATGTATGGGCGTGAAGCATGGACATTTAACAAGAAGGTGGAAAAACGAATATGTACTTTTGAATATAAGTGTTACAGAAGAGCCTCCGTATATCATGGACAGAGAAGAGAACAAATAGATCTATTCAGAAATAACTAATAAATTTAAAAAAACTTGCTATTGCTAACCAAAAAAACGGAGAAAATTTAAGTATTTTGGACAACTAAAAAGACAAAAGGTTGGAGAAGGAATAACATTATAGAAGAAAGCATCCTGGCAACTATGAGAAGAGAAAGACAACAGAGAAGACGAATTTAGTATGTAACTGATGATTTGAACAGAGGCGGGACATCTGGCCTCTGAGAGAAGAAATTCCAAAAAAAACTTTGACTCAGAACAAGCTATTTGCTGATATGAAACTGCAGAATTATTATAAACATTGATGGGCATATATATATATATATATATATATATATATATATATCATATATCACAACTTGAACACAAGAGATGGCTGTTTAGATTTGCCAGTTTGCATTCTCCAACAAATACATCATTCATTCTTACATAACAATCAAACCATCTCTGAAAACATCAATATTCGTACAACCAAACAAGTATTGAAAATAGAAATATTTAACGAGTGGCTTACATTTGTAGTTCCTGGTAATAAAGTAAATTATCAACTAAGAAATAGGTAGTTTTCACCGCTTGTCTGAAATGTTAGCATTCTTGCCAAATATCTGTGCCAGCTGGGATTCGTACTGGTGTATGTTTCTTTTCATGATGTCCATACATGGTCCCATCAGTCGCTCAAATGCATGTACATCTAAAACTGTTAGAAGATATGAGAGATAAGGTGAGACATAATTAATTAATGAATATTGAATCTAATCATCACAAGAAATCAGATGAAAAAAATCATTTTGTAGTGTACATTTAACAATGATTGCTTTTTTTCCGATCCAGAAGCATGAGCTTTTTCAGCTCTTCGGCTCGGTGCCATGGACATCGTAACCCTTCGGTTCGGTGCCACGAACACCGTGAATCTGGGGAATCTGTGGCTTTTCTGCCTGCCCACGGAATTGAACCCGTACACACAGAGGGCTAGTCACCCACAGTCCAACGCGCTACGAACACGCTGGGCACGCGGGAACAATGATTGCTTAAGACCATCAACAAACTGAAGACCTTCGTAAATGGATGTTTACGTAGAATAGAGGGACTGAGATGGTATGATAAGATTACAAACGAGGAACTTAGAGAAAGAACTAAGCAGGTACCAGTGGAGAAAGAACTCAGGAAGAGACGCTGACGATGGATAGGACATACATTGAGAAGACTGCCCAGAAACATTGCAAGAGAGGCACTGTTTTGGAACCCGCAGGGAAAGAGGAGTAGGGAAGGCCTAGACAGAACTGGAGAAGAGAGCTGGAGACTGATATTAAAAGGGTAGGTAAAACACGGAAAGAATTGAAAGGGATGGCAGGAGAGAGGAAGAGCTGGAAGAAGTTTGTTGAAGACCTGTGCTCCGCTGGGAGTTGAATGGTGAAGAAGAAGAGGTAGAGGACAAGAGAATGATTGCTATAAGGAAGAAGTTAAGAAATTATTATTGTGTGTACATCTAATTCTTTCTGACATCATGAAGAATATGAACACAAATTTATCTTTCTTTTTTTCTTTTGTCCTTCTCTGCTTTTTACCTTTAGTCGTCACAGCTTTCTTTAACTGATGATCGGTTTCCGAGATATTGCATACACAGTCACATGATAAGCTGTGATATTGTGTCGTTGGCTTGATAAAGGCCTTTTGGTCGAAACGTTGCTGTTTATCGTCACTGTTTCTGTATTTTGTAAAACTATAGTACTTTGTACGTGTGATATTGTGGAGTTTTAAGATGTCTGTAGCTCCATCTTTTTTGCGGGCGGTTTGCCCCTTCCTCTTGATGATTCCATTTTTGATGATCTCTTAATCATTCAGGTTGTACGCTCTTGCAACAGGGGTAGTCGATCGGGTTCATTCTTACAAAGTGGCTAAATCATTTTGAGTGTATTTTTAATGAATCTAACAACAGGTGTTGTTGAGAATTTTTTCTAATTTTTAATTTCTTATGTGGTCTCTTCTTGTTTTATTTACCGCTTTCCTCAAGCATCTAATTTCAAAGGTGGTAATTTTCCTTTCTTATTCTTTTGTCAGTGTCCATGTTTGGCACTGGTAGCACAGTGTTAGTATGAAGATTGCATTTATAACCTGTCTTTTAGTCTCTACTGGAATTGCTGGGTATTTCAAGATTGGGGTAAGTTGGTATGTAATGTTGTTGGCTTGCTGGATTCTAGTTTCGATCTCTCTGTCCAGTCTACTATCAGATGTGAAAATACTTCCAAGGTATTTGAATCCTCTCACCTGCTTTAGCGTTTGGTCATTTATTTTTATGTTGATATCTTGATGTTCTATGCTTATAGTCATGACTTCTGTCTTTTGAATGTCTTTTGAATTTGAGTGTGGCACCGGGAACCACAAGTGAAGCAAAAAATAGTACCACTGCAATCTACAAGGCATGTCGTAAGAAACGACTGATGTAGGACCTAAGGAAGCTACCCTAGTAAATAAAAAAGCATTGCAGAAATCGGATGTGCTGGCCGACTTATAGGCGCATTACTGGCACAATGTATAATTGCTCTTATGCTCAGATCCCATACAAATCACACAGAGTGGTTGACAGTTTTTCGATATGGAGCATTCAAACAGAAAAGATTATTTCAGTCGTATTAACGTTTGGACGTTTATTTGTATTTTGATATCTTTCTGTTTATAATTCATTAGAAATTAATTCATTAGAAATTCATTAAAAATTCATTAGAAATTCATTAGAAAAGATTCAAACTAAAATTCCTACATAAATATCTTCACGATCTTCAAAATTACATCGGTGACCCTCGCCGGTGATACGGAGCTCGTGCACTGCAGTTGAGACCTTCCTGTGTAAGAAAAAGATCGGAGTACACATGGTTACTCACCGAAGTGCAATGATGACGGTCTTATAAATCAATCAATCAATCAATCAGTCAATCTCAGTTAATTTTCACGACTTCTTCTTCTTTGCGTTCGTTCTTTACGATAAATTTTAATCACTCTTTGTGATAAGTTTGATCTTTGCCAAGAACGTGTATACGTTGCACATTGGTTTGGTAGGCCCCTAAACGCATAGACTTCTACACGTTTAGGACATGTGCATCCGATTTCAGCCAAACCTCCTTAGTCGCCTCTTACGACATGCGTGGCAGGTAACAGTGGTTCCATTCTTTACACCCCAAATTTGGGCCCCGGTAACCACTCGGGCGTTCACGACTTCAATAATTAGTATATACAAAATTTGGAACTGTCTTTTCATAAGAAACACTTATACGATATTATTGACGAATATTGAACTGAAATTGGTGTTCATTACTGTTCATGTACATCATGTCAAGAAGTGATGAAATCAGAGACATGTCTGGTCAACCACTAGTGACAACTGTTATAAGAAAGAGAAGATGGAGATATGTTGGGCACACCTTGAGGAGAAATGATCAACGAATATCAAAGCAGGCATTGAAGTGGGATGCAAGGGTTCAAGAAAGAGAGGTCGACCTAAAGAGACCCTGAAAGGAACTTTGCTGAGAGAGGCAGGAAATATTGGTCTCAGTTCCATGGAGGAGATTAAGCGAGTTGCCCAGGATAGAGCGGTATGGAGAAATTACTTGCAGGCCCTATGTAACGTATAACGGTACGAGAGGAATTATTATAATTATTACACCATCTTAAATATATATGAGAAGAATAATTGATGGTATTTGATGAGGACAAAAAAATAATGACTAACTTGCACATTTAGTCATTCCAACAGCATAAACTGAAGCTGCTCGTGGCTTGCGTGTCACCAATGCAAGTTCTGTGGATAACAATCACGACAATGTACACATCTGTGTAGTCTGTAGATGGTGATAGATGGTGTGTGTGTGTGGTATTGTACACATCTGTGTAGTCTGTAGATAGGGATTGATGGTGTGTGTGTGTGTGGTATTGTACATGTCACTTATTGTACAGGTCACGTATTGTACAAGTCACTTATTGTCCAAGTCATTTAGACAAACTGTGAATCAATACAGACACATCTATCGGATGAGATTTGCAGATTTGTCTTGACGTATACGCAAACTAATAACTCACACCATCACCGACAAGTTGAAAACAATCGTTTATAAAGAATGTTACAGCTAAATTGCCCGCCTGCCCAGCGTGTTCGTAGCGCGTTGGACTACGGGTGACAAGCTCCCTGTGAGTGCGGGTTCAATTCCGCGGGCTGTTAGAAAAGCCACAGGTTCTCCAGATTCGCGGTGTTCGTGGCACCGAACCGAAGTGTTACAATGTCTATGGCACCGAGCCGAAGAGCTCAAATCTCAAGTGCTTCTGGATCGGAAAGAAAAAAACATAAGAATATTGCACATTTTCTGGCCAAATACGGTAGAAAATGAAGAATCTTTCAGTTATCAGTTATTAGAGGACTATCATCATACTCCGGACATGTCCATAGGTGTTCCGATCTCCGACTCAGCAAATCCAGCAGCGTTCAGCGCCAGTTCGATGTTGACTAATCAGTCTCTTTGCATATTTGGTATGCCGTTATTTATTATCGTTCTCTTTTTCCAGTTATTTGTCTAGTTGTCACATTGTGTTCTAACTTATGTTGTAGCATCACAGGCCAAAACACAATGAATGCTTCCTTGTCGGTAGATTCCTTTCTTTCTATGGCCTCTCTCTTATATTGATCATCTTAGTAGTCCATCTCTCTCTCGCTCTCCTCTCTCTCTCTCTCCTTTCTCATGTGTGCTTTTTTAAACCCCTAGTTGGGGAAGCTAGTCTTCCTGGCTTTAGCTATTTCTTGCAGCTCTTTCCATGTCTTCCTTATATAGTTAATCTTTGCATACAAATCTCTTCAGCTCCTTCCATGTCTTCCTTATATAGTTAATCTTTGCATACAAATCTCTTCAGCTCTTTCCATGTCTTCCTTATATAGTTAATCTTTGCATACAAATCTCTTGCAGCTCCTTCCATGTCTTCCTTATATAGTTAATCTTTGCATATACATTTCTTTGCCTTGTATTTCTAGAATGCCCCCTATTTGGTTTTAACATATGGATAAGAATCATGGACAATAATTCAGTATAAATGTCGAATCCTTTGAAAGAAAGTGGTGGAGACAAATTCTTAAAATGTTCTGGTAAAAAACGATGAGAAATATGAATGAAAATCGTGGCACATCGTTTACAGGACTTAGCCATCAACCACAGTAAACAAGTAGTTGGTGGCATTTGTCCTTCCATCAACCACAGTAAACAAGTCGTTGGTGGCATTTGTCCTTCCATCAATCACAGTAAACGAGTCGTTGGTGGCATTTATCCTTCCATCAATCACAGTAAACAAGTCGTTGGTGGCATTTGTCCTTCCATCAATCACAGTAAACAAGTCGTTGGTGGCATTTGTCCTTCCATCAATCACATTAAACAAGTCGTTGGTGGCATTTATCCTTCCATCAATCACAGTAAACAAGTCGTTGGTGGCATTTATCCTTCCATCAATCACAGTAAACAAGTCGTTGGTGGCATTTATCCTTCCATCAATCACATTAAACAAGTCGTTGGTGGCATTTATCCTTCCATCAACCACAGTAAACAAGTCGTTGGTGGCATTTGTCCTTCCATCAATCACAGTAAACTAGTAATTGGTGGCATTTATCTTTCCATCAATCACAGTAAACAAGTCATTGGTGGCATTTGTCCTTCCATCAATCACAGTAAACAAGTCGTTGGTGGCATTTGTCCTTCTATCAATCACAGTAAACAAGTCGTTGGTGGCATTTGTCCTTCCATCAACCACAGTAAAAGAGTCCTTGGTGGCATTTGTCCTTCTATCAATCACAGTAAACGAGTCGTTGGTGGCATTTGTCCTTCCATCAATCACATTAAACAAGTCGTTGGTGGCATTTATCCTTCTATCAACCACAGTAAACGAGTCATTGGTGGCATTTGTCCTTCCATCAATCACAGTAAACAAGTCGTTGGTGGCATTTGTCCTTCCATCAATCACAGTAAACGGGTCGTTGGTGGCATTTGTCCTTCCATAAATCACAGTAAACAAGTCGTTGGTGGCATGTGTCCTTCCATCAACCACAGTAAACAAGTCGTTGGTGGCATTTGTCCTTCCATCAATCACAGTAAACGAGACGTTGGTGCCATTTGTTCTATGATTATAGTTCTTTTGTTGCATCTGTGTAATAAAGACGACAGCAAAAAAAAAAACAGACAAAAGGCATTAAACTTAACGATGGAAGAGAAGAAAGAACTGACTAAAGATGGAGAGGATCTTTGATGAGAGCGACGTTATGCGAAGGAAATTCTAAATGACGAAACATATTACAAAATTGTTCTTTCTAAATCTGCTAAAATATATTTACAATAAATGTTTCCTTATCAGACACCGATTTCTTTAATTTCTGTAATTTTTTGATTGTTCCAGTCAAAGTAAGTCAAATTTCAAGTCTGTAGTTTTTTTGGTAATTTTGGTTGATTATATTTAGTAGAAATTAATATGAACGTTTTAAAATTTTCTAAATTCACACAATTTCAAAAACACAACAAATAAAATGGTTCTTGATTCGCTGAAATTTATTCTAAGACAAAACGAATTGGACAATTTATTTCAATAGTTCAGCTACAATCAATTATTTTATTATAAATTTATTTAACAATAAGATATGAAAGGAAAAGGCTATATAGGAATAACACTGGGATAAAGAAATAAGTTATTTTGGCATAACTGCTCTCTCATGGGCTACCACAACGTAATGCTTTTCTGATATCAATCTTTCCTGTTATTTTACGACGTAGATATAAGTATCTGGTACCTTTAACAAGTGTTTCCTAATATGGTCTCCCATTACCGCCCTGTATCGACAGATATATAGAGAGTACCAGGGCCGCGTCGTACTATGATACAAAGAGGCGGCCGCATCAGGCGACGCCTTAGGGGGGCGGCATGAGCAGCAAAATCGAAATTCCAATTGACGGTTATTTTAAAGAAAAAACATTGAAGGGATTTCGAAGACTTGCATCATACTGAGAAAATATACCGCACGGCCCTGGAGAGTACCTACCTCCAAAGTATCCACCTGGTCCGATCCTACTAATATCTTTCTCCACCGTTGCCTTGGGATCACTCTGTAGAAAGATAATGTTTATAATTAATGATACATTTAAATATATATATATATTTGTTTAGAGGGTCTCTGTGGGTCTAGTACCAAAGGTACCAGGTTCGCCCCCTCGTGGAGGTATCTGAATATTTTTCCCGAGATCCCTGATCTCAGTGTAGGTGAGATCGAGTAAAGGTAGTCCTATCGGAGACGGACGATAAAACATAGGTTCAGTGTTCAATTTGAGCACGTAAAAGAACGATTGACAGTTCAAAATCGAGAGGAGCAGGCTGAAAAACCACTGCCTGTGCAAAATTCATTAGACAAGACAAAAAATAAGATTTCTACAAAAATACAATTAGCATCAATATCCATTAACTCCATTAACACCATGAACCACCATAATGGCATACAAATGTGCACCAAATACATCACCAGCCACTATATAGGATTCTCACATAGATCAATTATTCTGTGTACTAAACCGTCCATGATTTTTTTAATTGCAGCTATATATATATATACAGGGTGTTCAACTTAAAAGCAGCCCCAGTGATAAATAGAAATTTGCCAGGTACGCATTGCATCTCGTTTATTTACTATTTAAACCGGTTCTGACTAGCTGTCCGACGTCACATTTGTTCATCGTCCCTTCCCACACTACAATTACACACCATCACACAACCTTGACCTATACCACGTCATAACTGAACCTTCTCATTTCCATACATATATACCAGATTAGCTCCATTCACATGCTGCTTTTAAATTGAACACCCTGTATATATATATATATATATATATATATATATATATATATAAATATATTAGTATATTCTGCTCGTATCGGTATACGTTACAGAGAGCCTGCAAGTAATTTCTCCATACCGCTCTGTCATGGGCAACTCGCTAAATCTTTTATATGGAATTTAGTCCGATATTTCTCGCTTCTTTCAGTAAAGTTTGTTTCAGGGTCTCCCTAGGGCGTCCTTTCTTTCTTGAACCCTTTGCTTCCCACTTCAATGCCTGCGTTGTGATTCTTTTATCTTTTCATTTTCAGAGTGTGAACAACATATCTCTATCTTCTCCTTCTTATAACAGTTATTACTAGTGGTTGACCAGGCATTTTCAGAGTGTGTCCAACATATCTCTATCTTCTCCTTCTTATAACAGTTATTACTAGTGGTTGACCATGCATTTTCAGAGTGTGAATAACATATCTCCATCTTCTCCTTCTTATAACAGTTATTACTAGTGGTTGACCAGGCATTTTCAGAGTGTGAATAACATATCTCCATCTTCTCCTTCTTATAACAGTTATTACTAGTGGTTGACCAGGCATTTCTCTGATTTCATCACATAACCTGAATTCGTCCCATTTTATATTCATTATTTTTCGCAGACACATATGTTCAAATGTATTCAACTTTCTATATCTTTAGTCAAACTCTCGCTGGCATATGTAAAGATTATATTGGAAATGAAAAATCATAATTTAGATTTAAAACTAAGCAACTTAGAGTTTCCTACGAGGAAGCTAATTAATAAAGTTGCACATGAAAAGATTGAAGATAACGCAGATCTATAATGGAAGTGTATATCATCATCATCATCATCATATAGCTTGTCATGAGCAGAACTTTGCCACCCCACCAGTCCTTTGGAATTTCTCTCTCTCATAGAGCTGATGACCTGCTCTACTGCTGCCATGTTGAAATCATGAGTTATATCCTGAATCCATCTTCTCCGTGGTCTTCTTCTTCTTTACTTTGTGGGGGGTGCCAACTTTAATAATAATCTTTTCCAACCCTTTGTGTCTTTTTATATGTCTAAAATACTTCGATTTTCTCACTCTTATTTGAAGAATGAGCCATTTGTCGTTGATTTTGAGTTCCTTCTGGATACATCTAGTTGTTCTCTTCTCTGTCCATGATATATTGAGGGCTCTTCTGTAACACTTATATTCAAAAGCACACATATGCTTGTCCACTGCCTTGTTAAATGTATAGGTATTGTGTTTACCATTGTTTATTTAGGTATTGTGTTTACCATTGTTTATTTTCAAACTATTATGTGCTTACCAAAATAGGCAATACGGTAGGAAAATGGTTGTCATATGAATGGACAATGGTTAGAGTTTGCACATGCATTGTATTAACAATTTATTAATTTATATAATTAATTGCATATTAACACAATAATACGGCGAGTCATCTGACAAACCGCTCTGACAGTACCAATTTCCCGATAATCCACCTCATGAACAAAAATATGAAATAGTAAAAAAAAAAAAAATACAAAATAAATTTGATACTATTTATGTTTAATACTTTGTAGAACACAACAGATAAATTTATAAAATAAACTCTGCACATTCTGATATATAAAACATAGTATGTTTATGTGTTTAACATAAGAAACTTTATATATTCTCTATTTTCCTGTTTTGCCTTTCAGCGTCAGGTTGAAAAAGGAGACACATAAAGCGAGCTTCTCTATGTACCTTATCTTTCTTTCTCTTCTCCAATCCTGGTTTGCCTCATAGCTTCAGGGTAAGAATAATTTTCTAGCACGGGCTTTTGTGTGTGCTTGATAAATAATGTCTTTCGTCGCCTCTGTTCTCTCTATCTCAGCAACGTTCGTTTCAGGGTTTCCCTAGTTCGTTTCAGGGTTTCCCTAGTTCGTTTCAGGGTTTCCCTAGTTCGTTTCAGGGTTTCAGGGTTCGTTTATGTCTATTAAACATTTGGTATTTCCGCTTCTTCTTCTTATGTGAACGCTCCATATCGACAACTTGTTAACCACTTTTGTGATTTGTATGTGATCTGAGTCTAAGAGCGATTGTACGTTGTGCCAATTATGAGACTACAAGTAAGCCAGCACATCCGATTTCTGCGACGCTTTTTATTTACTAGGGTAGCTTACTAGGCCCCTATCTCAGTCGCCTCTTATGACTTGCCTTGCAGGTGGCAGTGCTACTATTCTTTGCACCCTCGAAAGCCCTGGCAACACAAGGGCGAAAATTTGGTGTTTTGGAAAAAGGGTTCTAGAAATGTGGATTTAGTGTGCGTTTTCTTACAGAACTTCAATTGACATTGTGAGCATTGTTGGTTTCGGTAAATCGTTCTTTCTTTCTTGATCTCTTTGTCTCCCACTTCGATGCCTGTTTCAGCTGAAGTTCATTTCGGTTTCCGATAAATCGTTCTTTCTTTCTTGATCTCTTTGTCTCCCACTTCGATGCCTGTTTCAGCGAAGTTCATTTCTCGGTTTCCGATAAATCGTTCTTTCTTTCTTGATCTCTTTGTCTCCCACTTCGATGCCTGTTGTCATGCGAATAAATTTCTCAGAGTTTCCACTAAACCGTTCTCTCTTTCTATGATTGTCTCCATCTTCTCGCCTGTTTCAGCGAAGTTCATTTCTCGGTTTCCGATAAATCGTTCTTTCTTTCTTGATCTCTTTGTCTCCCACTTCGATGCCTGTTTTGTAATTCTTTGATAAATTCTTCTCAGAGTGTGCCCCAACATATCATATTCCATTTTTTATCATTTAGAGTGCCCAACATTCTATCTCTCAACATTTTCTTCAGAGGTGGCGCCAACATATCTCCATCTTCTCAGAGTGCGCCCAACATATCTCCATCTTCTCAGTGTCCGCCCAACATATTTCCATCTTCTCAGAGTGTGCCCAACATATCTCCATCTTCTCAGAGTTAGTGCCCAACATATCTCCATCTTCTCAGAGTGGCCCAACATATCTCCATCTTCTCAGAGTGCACTGCCCAACATATTCCATCTTCTCAGAGTGCGCCCAACATATCTCCATCTTCTCAGAGTGTGCCCAACATATCTCCATCTTCTCAGAGTGTGCCAAACATATCTCCATCTTCTCTAACTTATAGCAGTTTTGGCCCGTGTGGTGCCGGGGCCCGCAAGGAAACCAAAGAATATTACCACTGCGATCTACAAGGCATGTCGTAAGTGGTGACTGAGGTAGGAACTAGAGAAGCTACCCTAGTAAATAAAAAGCATCGCAGGAATTGGATTGCTGGCCTACTTGTATGTGCATAATACAACGTATAATTGCTCTTAGACTCAGATCACATATAAATCACACAAAATGGTTAACAAGTGGTCTTGAGCGTTTGAAGAAGCAGAAGAAGAAGAAATAACAGTTGTTATTAGTGGTTGACCAGAAGTGTGCAAATATTAAGAGTTAAAATGTTAATACAGCGATAGCTAGCAACTGTCCATGTTTTATTTAAGGACATCCAACTGCAACGGTTCTAGTATGTAAAGACATCGTTATTATAACTGATCATAGTATCACATTAAATGAGTTCAGTCGATATATCTTCTTCTTCTGCGATCAACTTCTGCTATGCGACTACTCCGGTATGTGTCATAAACAGGGCGGTCGCTTGAGGTCTTCACCGGTTCCCCATAGCTTGATTTGTAGTGTTGTTTCTGTTGGCTAGATTTCCATTCTCACACTGCTCAAGCTGTGGCAGTCATGCAGGATGTATTCTGGGGACTGCTTTGGTGCTTCACAGGTGCAGACAGCCAAGTCTCCGGGACCAATTTTGTGGAGGCGTGCTGTGAGACTGCAGTGTCCCGTTCTAAGTCTGAAAACTGTGGTTTGTGCTTTTCTGTTTAGTGTATTTATACTGTCGTGCTCTGGGTTGTATCCTCCATTTGTTTTTCTCCACATTATTTTTCTAGATTGTTTCAGGAGAGTCTTTGCTTCTGTAAAGCTTTGTGTTGGGTGGTGTTGTGTTAGACTCCCTCCAGTCTTTGCGAGTTTGTCAGCCTTTTCATTTCCTGTTATTAAACAGTGTCCCTTCTGTTATATCCACTGTAAGACTAGTTTTGATTTTTTTGATATCATGCAATTTTTCGCCTTATATATCCTTGATGAACTTGTCTTTTTGGGACATGACATGGCCTTGGTGAACGGATCTTGAGTCACTAAAGACTACACTATTTTTTGCTGACACCTGCTGGTTGTTTAGAATTTGTGCGGCTTTAAGAGGTAGACTGTTGCCTTTGCTCTAAAGTTGGTTCATGTTCCTACACATAGAACACCTGAACACACCTAGAAGTAACAGGAATAACCTCACAAAAATTACAGACAAAGACAGAGCAAAGAACCAGGTTACTCCTAATGCTACAAGAGCAATATCCCACCAGCATATTTACACGCGTGTTCACAGATGACTCAACTACAGATGCTATCAGAAAAGGAGGAAGCGGAATATACATTACACCAACCCCACTGAAACACAGAACCACACACTCTGGCAGGAGTCGGTATATCATTACATCACATTGAATTTTTAATATTGCCTTTGTAGATAATTGATTAAAAATGTTTACAAAATCACAACAATTTACATCATTCTTTATATTCTTGCACAATTCTCAGATCGAACTTCTACACGCGGTTTAAATACGGTCAATGTCAGCGAATTGTTCAAATATTGTTGTATAGTATTTGCTACCTTGTGTCTATTCACAGATCTGTACTTATTGACACAATTTGCGTTTACTTAGTTTTGATTTCTTTGCGGTAGTTTCGATTCGTTGATGTTACTTTGATGTTTGTATGCGTCCCATGCTCCGTGTGTTTGTGTCATATAATCAATGAGTATTGTATTGAAGACAAAAATAAATACATTAAAACCATCAAGACTTTAATTTATTTCTGTGGTCATGTTCTCACGTATATCGATGATCGATAATCCTTTGTCAATGGATAGTCGGACTTTCTACAAATAGAGTTTTAAAAAATAGCTTTGGAAGTCGTGGTACTTGAATTATTTCTCTCTTCTCTTCGTGGAGCATAGGGCCTCAACTGTTGTTCGCCACTTTTCCCAGGTCTCTGGCTGTTTTCTTTCTGGTCTTCCAGGAGAGTCCAGCACTCTTCAGTTCCTCAAGAAGATTTCGTCTCCAGTTCTGTTTATGGCGTCCTCTTTTTCGTTTTCCTTGAGGGTTCCAACAAGTGTTTGTCTAGTGACACTCAACTATGTCTTCCATAGGGTATGCCCGACCCATCGCCATTTTCGTCTCGTAACTTGGGCCATCATGAGTTCATGTCGTGTTTTCTTCCACATGTTTTTGTTGGAAACTCTATCATACCATCTCAGTCTGAGAATACGCTGAAGACATCAGTTGACAAAGGTCTGAATCTTATTTGTATTTAACTTGGTGGCTCGTCACGTTTTTGAGCCATACAGCAACACAGATTTCACATTTGAGCGGCCTACCGTGAGCTTTGTTTTCGTGGAGATGACAATGGACATCTACACTGTTTGCAAGACAGCAAAGGTTTGTAGGGCTTTCCTAATCTTGGCATTAATGTCCTCATCAGTATTTCCGATTTTCTGATCTTGCTTCTAAGGTAGACAAATTCTCAAACATCTTCTATACCCCTTCCCTCAACCAATGTCGGATGGGGCCATGGTAGGTTTGAGAAAACAAAATAATTCTTCCATAGTTGATATATAGACAACTGGAATGGCAAATGCAAGCTTTACAGCATCTGAAGATCTAACATTTACGGAACCAAGACAAAGCTTTGGATGAACAAAACGTGTCTTATGACAGTTCTCCTCTACGGATCTAAGACTTGGAAAACAGATAAGAAAATGGAAAGTATGATAAGATGATTTGAGGAAAGACTTCTTAGAAGAATACTTGAGTATACCTGAGAGGATAAGATTGGCAATACCAAACTTCAAGAACTAACTAGCCTGAAGGCTTCTTAGAAGAATACCTGAGTATACCTGAGATAATAAGATTAGCACTACCAGACTTCAAGATCTAACTGGTCTGGTAGAGTTCTTAGAAGAATACCTGAGTATACCTGAGAGGTTAAGATTAGCAATACCAGACTTCAAGAACTAACTAGCCTGGAAGACATACATAAGAAGATACAAAAGAGACGATGGCGATGGATTGAACATGTTCTCAGGTTGGGAAAAGAGAGACGTTCAAGACGACATGCAATGCAGTGGACACTGCAGGGATAGGGACACAAAATAAAACGTTGAGGCACATATATGCGAACTTTTGAAGAAGAGCTCAAAGCCATACATAAGACTAAGCTTTAAACAGAGCTCAAAGCCATGCATAAGACTAAGTTTAAAGAGCTTAAAGCCATGCAAGACTGCTAAAAGACTAAGCTTTCTAAGAACAGAGCTCAAAGCTATGCATAAGACTAAGCTTTAAACAGAGCTCAAAGCCATGCATAAGACTAAGCTTTAAACAGAGCTCAAAGCCATGCATAAGACTAAGCTTTAAACAGAGCTCAAAGCTATGCATAAGACTAAGTTTGAAGAAGAGCTCAAAGCCATGCACGAATAAGATTAAGCTGGAGCTCAGTCATACATAGAACTAAGATTAAGATGGAGCTCAGTCATACATAGAACTAAGTTAAGATGAGCTCAAATCATCATAGAACTAAGATTAAAGGAGCTCAGTCCATGCATAAGACTAAGATTAAGATGAGCTCAGTCATACATAAGACTAAGTTAAGAGAGCTCAGCTATGCATAAACTAAGATTAAGAGAGCTCAGTCATCATAAACTAAGATTAAAGAGCTCAAAGTTATAAGAACTAAGATTAAGTGGAGC
Source organism: Arion vulgaris (assembly GCA_020796225.1). Classification (NCBI taxonomy): domain Eukaryota; kingdom Metazoa; phylum Mollusca; class Gastropoda; order Stylommatophora; family Arionidae; genus Arion; species Arion vulgaris. The sequence continues at coordinate 20,207,801 of CM036773.1, forward strand.
TCAAATATCATATAGAACTAAGATTAAGATGAGCTCAGCATGCATAGAACTAAGATTAAGAGGAGCTCAGTCCATACATAGAACTAAGATTAAGATGGAGCTCAGTCATACATAGAACTAAGATTAAGATGGAGCTCAGTCATCAAGAACTAAGATTAAGATGGAGCTCAGTCATACATAGAACTAAGATTAAGATGGAGCTCAGTCATACATAGAACTAAGATTAAGGTGGAGCTCAGTCATACATAGAACTAAGATTAAGATGGAGCTCAGTCATACATAGAACTAAGATTAAGATGGAGCTCAGTCATACATAGAACTAAGATTAAGGTGGAGCTCAGTCATACATAGAACTAAGATTAAGATGGAGCTCAGTCATACATAGAACTAAGATTAAGATGGAGCTCAGTCATACATAGAACTAAGATTAAGATGGAGCTCAGTCATACATAGAACTAAGATTAAGATGGAGCTCAGTCATACATAGAACTAAGATTAAGATGGAGCTCAGTCATACATAGAACTAAGATTAAGATGGAGCTCAGTCATACATAGAACTAAGATTAAGATGGAGCTCAGTCATACATAGAACTAAGATTAAGATGGAGCTCAGTCATACATAGAACTAAGATTAAGATGGAGCTCAGTCATACATAGAACTAAGATTAAGATGGAGCTCAGTCATACATAGAACTAAGATTAAGATGGAGCTCAGTCATACATAGAACTAAGATTAAGATGGAGCTCAGTCATACATAGAACTAAGATTAAGGTGGAGCTCAGTCATACATATAACTAAGTGTGAGGTAGAGAGGAAGGCACACGATCAAACTGAGTGGGATTTTTGTTCTCACAATTTTAACGATAATTTTTAAAGGAGTTTTAAAGCTGAAGGATCGATTCATTGCACCTAGTTTAATCACATATGACCGGTTTCTCTCCGCAGAAATGGCACGCAACCTGAAAAGAGTATTACACAACGCACGAGCTCCGTAGCTTCGGCAACAATTCAAGGGGTCTCTGAAAAAAATACACTCGTGAACACGACGGCGTAATCCGGATTCAAACCCATGACTTTCGACTGGCAAGCTAAAGGTTTAACAAGTTAGCCACAGAGACACAGTTAACCTGTTAACCATGAAGCATCACACCAACCTTCATTTGACAATATCTCATTATTTTCTCACTCAAATATCTACCCAATATTCGTCCCCTTTTAATTACTATTGATTTTTGGCTATCTCTGGCTGTTAGACGGGGATAATATGAGATGTGGTTCAGGCCCAAGTCGCCGTCTGTAAGTTGCCGACTTCGTGTATACATAATTCAAAGTAGCAGTGTTCATTTTTATTTCTTCTTCTCTTAACTCTCTTTTCTTCCGCAGCACTTGAGCTGAAAGTCTTCGTCTCGGTGCCATGGACATCGTAACCCTTCGGTTTGGTGCCACGAACACCGTAAGTCTGGGAAACCTGTGGCTTTTCTGCCATCCGCGGAATTGAACCCGCACTCACAGAGGACTTGTCACACGTAGTCCAACGAGCTACGAACACGCTGGGCAGGCGGGCCTTAACTCCCTTTGAAGCATAAGGCATCAACACATTTCCTTCAACAAGATCTGTCTCGAGCAAGTCAGCTTAGTTTATTCCAGTTCCTGGCTGTTCTCTTTCTCTGTCTACAGCTCCATGTCTCTAAAGGTCGACCACAAGCAGTGATAAATATCATCATCATCTCATCAGGGCCGCGCCGGTTGGTGTAGGCGATCATGGATCTCCATAAATCTCTGTCTCTGATATTTGCTATCATCTCAGACGTTGACGCTCTTGCGTGCCGTGAAGTCAAGCTGTCCAACATTTTGTCTCTTTTGTCTTCCTCTGTCTCGTCTCCCCTCGATTTTACCTGCTGTCACAATGTGGACACCGTAGTTGGTGCAGGATTCGCCTGAAATGCGAAGGACACTAGTAAGTAGGAAAACAAGCCTTCACACAAAAATCAGTCAGATGGGCCAAAAAATTACGTTTGAAATTCATAACTGACAAACGAAAAAAATCGTCTAATATAATCCGTTCAGGCGATCCGTACTCAGACTTCAGAGCGACTTGTAATTTAGATCCGGAAATATAGGATCGGGATTTCCTGTAGTCCAACTGCGTACCATGTTCACAACGATGATGTACCATGTTCACAACGATGATGTACCATGTTCACAACGATGATGTACCATGTTCACCACGATGATGTACCATGTTCACAACGATGATGTACCATGTTCACAACGATGATGTACCATGTTCACCACGATGATGTACCATGTTCACCACGATGATGTACCATGTTCACCACGATGATGTACCATGTTCACCACGATGATGTACCATGTTCACAACGATGATGTACCATGTTCACACGATGATGTACCATGTTCACAACGTGATGTACCATGTTCACACGATGATGTACCATGTTCACAAGATGATGTACCATGTTCACACGATGATGTACCATGTTCACACGATGATGTACCATGTTCACACGATGTGTACCATGTTCACAACGATGATGTACCATGTTCACAACGATGATGTACCATGTTCACAACGATGATGTACCATGTTCACCACGATGATGTACCATGTTCACAACGATGATGTACCATGTTCACAACGATGATGTACCATGTTCACAACGATGATGTACCATGTTCACAACGATGATGTACCATGTTCACAACGATGATGTACCATGTTCACAACGATGATGTACCATGTTCACAACGATGATGTACCATGTTCACAACGATGATGTACCATGTTCACCACGATGATGTACCATGTTCACAACGATGATGTACCATGTTCACAACGATGATGTACCATGTTCACAACGATGATGTACCATGTTCACCACGATGATGTACCATGTTCACCACGATGATGTACCATGTTCACAACGATGATGTACCATGTTCACAACGATGATGTACCATGTTCACCACGATGATGTACCATGTTCACAACGATGATGTACCATGTTCACAACGATGATGTACCATGTTCACAACGATGATGTACCATGTTCACAACGATGATGTTTAGCTCAAGCTGGCCATGAACATCATAATTTTTCGCCCATAGTCACTAGTGTCGCGTGTTGTCAACCTCGCTATCGTCGGCACCCATTATATACTTGAATCAGTAATAGTGTAATAGAATATAATGATTACATATTGCAACATGGTGAGTGAAAATCTGAAATTATAATGGACGAAAACAATCCAGCAGAATCAAAGAAGCAAATCACAACTTAAAACAAATCACAACAAGAAGCAAATCCAAGAAGAAATCAAACTTAGAAGCAAAATCAACAAAATCACAACGAACAAATCACAACAAGCAAATCAAAGAAGCAAATCACAAAATCACAAGAACAAATCACAACTTAACAAATACAACAGAAGCAATACACTTAAGCAAGAATACACTAAGATTACATATCAACTTAGTTACAAATCACAATAGATACAAATCCAACTAAGATGTAACAAATCACAACTTAAGAACAAAATCACAACTTAAGATTAACAAATCACAACTTAAGAAACAAATCACAACTTAAGATTAACAAATCACAACTTATTTAAACCGTTCACACATACTCATGTTCAAATCCTTAATTCAAAATACGTTTAAAAAAATACAAGTTGTACTAGAGCAAACGAAGAACATTTACACAGCAACAGCACGTCCACAACACAACACACGCAACATGCACGCACACACACACGTGCACACAAACACACACAAATGCACACATAGACACATATTATTACTTTCAAGTACTAGGTTGGGGGAAGAAGGTTGGTCGATTGATTTGAAATACACAAATCATGTCGAATCGTATATTTCTTGATTTAAAAAAAGGCAAAAGTAGACATTTCTCAGTACAGTTCTTTGGAAACAAGCAAATTAAATGCGACTGTAGCAAACACTACATTCAAAATAGAAACTAGCCTGCAGCTTTAACAAGGCATTGAACTGAAAGACTGACAGAGTATCTTAGTACTGGTGTGGAATCAATTCCAGGCGGAAACAAACCTACTGTCATACGTTGCTACAGCGGCGCGGATGCTATGGTATTTAAGACGGTCGATTTTCTAACCCTAACTATCAAAAACACAGAAAAATCAATTTGTGAAAAAAAAAGGGTTGGGGGAGAGGGGGAGAGGGTAAAAAAATGTATTTCTTCTTCTTCTTTTCGAACGCTCCATATCGACCACTTGTTAACCACTCTTTTGATTTGTATGTGATCTGAGCCTAAGAGCGATTCTACGTTGTGCTAGTTATGCGCATACAAGTAGGCCAGCACATCCAATTTCTGCGACGCTTTTTATTTACTAGGACAGCTTCCCTAGGTCCTACATCAGTCGCCTCTTACAACATGCATTGTAGGTTGCAGTGGTACTATTCTTTGCTTACCTTGCGTGCCCCGGCACATCACGGTCGAAAAATGTATTGAAATGTGTCCCTTGTTCTGAAACTCTTGCTGACTCAATTAGAAAGTTTAACGTACCCCTATCATCGCGAGTCGTCGCCGCAACCATGGGAACACACAGCAGAAACAGCACACTTTCCATCCAATTACCAGGTCACATTTTTATTTCTGGATAAAATAAAATCGATGACGTACACACGGGTGGCGACAGCTTCGAACAAGCTACTTTAATTATTCTATCCTATACAATGACATGGGAATCACTCTCCATTTCTTTGGAAAATTGTTTTATTGTCTCGTGTATATGGTTTATTTATTGTCTCGTGTATACTGCTTTATTTATTGTCCATATGTTTATTTATTGTCTACTGAACTCACTTCTTATAACCAAGTCAGCTTATATATCTACACAAGTCAGACTGTATATCTACCAAGTCAGCTATATATCTAACAAAGTCAGCCTTATATATCTACCAAGTCAGCCCTGTATGTCTATTCAACCAGACCCTGTATGTCTATTCAAGTCAGCCCTGTATGTCTATTCAAGTCAGCCCCTGTATGTCTATTCAAGTCAGCCCTCCATGTCTACCAAACTATTCATGTATGTCTATCAAAGTCAGCTCTGTATGTTTAACTAAGTTAGTACCGTAGTGTATTAAATTTCCCAAAGAGGACTCTCCTCTTGACTGTTTTAGTTGATAGACAAACTTGATATTGAACAAGATCAAGTGCATGAGAAGGAGACAACAATCCTGGAACAGGGGTGATAAGGACGCTGTGTCAACAAGAGAATTGACAGGCAAGAATTACCTGTCGTAATGATTTTCAATGAAGGTCGGCACGGCACTCAATAATGATAATACTATTATCGAAAATAGGAAAAGCGTGAGTGCTCTCGTTCAAAGGAGTTAGGGATCCAGGAATCGATGTGCTCAAAGAAAATCACTAGCTAATCCTGTTATAAATCATCGTCTCATGTCTTTTTGTGTTAAAAAGCATCAATTATTGTAAGCTTGTGATGCGGTTCCATCTTTCGTTCTTTCACTTTCTCTCTCTCTCACACTTTCCTCTCATTGCTCTTTTTCTCTCACTCTCTCACGTTTTATCTGTCCAACATGTACAGATACTCTCTCCCTCTCTCGTTCTCTATCATAACACACATATAAGCACACTGTTCCACTTTCACACTATCTCTCTCTCTCCTCTTTCTTCTCCCTTTCGCTCTCTCCGCCCCTTTAGCTACATCTAACATACTTTCTCTTTTATATTTTTCTCGTTCAGACTCTCTCATATATATATATATATAATACAGTGGCGCTCGTATCGTTTTTGTTGGTGGGGCCAGACACACATTTTCGGGAAAATCATTGCTTTGGGTCAGGTTACTTTTTAATTAATTAAATAATAAATACACGTTAGACATTATTTTGGTGGGGCGCGGCCCCTCTGACCCTAAATGACGAGCCGCCACTGTATATATATATATATTTATGTGTGTGTGTGTGTTGTGGAGAATGTATGTATATAATATATTTTTTATTATATGATAGCCTTTTCGTGATGTTACAGACGGTGAATTGGCAAGTGTTTTACTATGACAACTTCCAAGTTTGCAGTTGTCTTTATTGCCTTTCAGCTAAGTCTATCTGGAATGTTGCTTTCTGTGTTCTGTCCGAGCCAAAAGCAAGGATGAAGTGTTCTCTTCATTTATACTTAGCCTGAGCAGTTGATATGTGGAATGTGCCTATATATATATATATATGTGTATGCGTATAAATATGTCGTATAGTCTTCGCAAACCGTAGACATATCACTGCTAATTTCTAGACGCAAGTATGCAAGAAGTAGGAAAGACATTTCCTTTCCTCACTTGTTGGAGCGTCGGATGTAAAAAGTAAGCGCGCAACCCTCTTGTGTCCGATACGAATTACGATAATCAGTTACATATATACCAAATGCCGGAGTGGCATAATAAGTAGTGTGCTTAACCTGCGAACTATAGGCACCATCAATATAAATATACTGTTGGGGAAGACTGAGCATCTATGGGTCTACCCGGAGAGTCATGACGTCGGTTGATAACTAATACACACATACACACACACACACACATATATATATATAGACATACATTCCCACACACATTCCCTCACACACACACACACATATATATATATATATGCACATATATTCGAAATATATATATATGCAATTCGAAAGTTGCCAGTTACACAGTGAGTGGTGTTTATTTACTATTTAAACCGGTTCTGACTAGCTCGTCCTACGTCACATTTGTTCATCGCCCCTTCCCGCACTACAATTACATACCGTCACGCAACCTTGACCTATACTACGTCATAACTGAACCTTCTCATTTTCATACACATATGCCAGATTAGTTCCATTCACAGGCTGCTTTTATCTTGAACACCCTGTAGAAAACTTCTTATCCTGACGGTGTGAGAAATTCAGGATTGGTGAAAAGAAGAAGAAGAAGAATTGCTCATCGGTTTACCAACATCCCATCAGGAGGGCGGTTGCACTTGTGCTAGTAATTTGCACCAGAGACAAAACATCCGTGATATTTAAACACCAAAAAACCCCTCATAAAACACATCACTCCTATTCAAAAATGCGAAAAAAAATATCAGAAAATACTTTGCAGTAATGGCATCTGCGGTTCATTTTTCTTAAGCTATAAAAAATAATATGTAACTTCGGAAAGATTGGATGAAAATCCTGCAGAATGACAAACTAAGGTTTTTTTTTTATGATCCGATTGCACATTCCAAGCCATAGGACGTGCTCAACAAGATTACAGACGACAAATTTGTTGGACAAAATGATTAATGCGGCTGTATGTTTGTGCGGCAATTTTAACAGTGTACATACTCTTCCTTCTTCTTCATCTTCTTCTCTTCCATCATTTACTCCTTTATAGAATCTTCTTCTTCTTCTCTTCCATCATTTACTCCTTTATAGAATCTTCTTCTTCTTCTCTTCCATCATTTATCCTTTATAGAATTCTTCTCTTTCTTCCATCATTTACTCTTCTTATAGAATCTTCTTCTTCTTCTCTTCCATCATTTACTCCTTTATAGAATCTTCTTCTTCTTCTCTTCCATCATTTACTCCTTTATAGAATCTTCTTCTTCTTCTCTTCCATCATTTACTCCTTTATAGAATCTTCTTCTCTTCCATCATTTACTCCTTTATAGAATCTTCTTCTCTTCCATCATTTACTCCTTTATAGAAGTGTTGGGGAGGAGCGTAGTGATCTTGTGTGTGCCTGTTTTAAGGCACTTTGTAAGCTGATATTCATATTCGAAAGGCTGTTCTTGATGCTGTCGCTCCATCTTTTGCGTGGTCTTCCTCTTGCTTTGTACTCATTATACTTTTTCTGTGTGGCTCTCTGTGGCAGGCGATACCAGGGCATTCTTGTCAGGTATCCAAACCATTTAATTTGTTGTTATTTTATGAATTGCATTAGTGGTTTCACATCCAGTGTACATACGCGATATAAAAAAGACGTTTCGATCAGTTGGTCTTCGTTACCGATCGAACATTGAAGAAATGAGAATACAAGTTGAATTGAAGGAGATGAGAACGAGTATTATAAAATAGCAGATATGCAGAATAAAGAATTCGTATTGCATCGCACGTGCGTTCGTCCATGTGTTGCCGGGGCCCACATGGAGAGCAAAGGATAGTACCACTGTGACCTACAAGGCATGTCCTAAAAAGCGACTGAGGTAGATTCCTAGGGAAGCTACCTTAGTGAATAAAAATCGTCGCAGAAAAAGGATGTGCTGGCCTACTTGTAGGCGCATAACTGGCACAAAGTACAAACGCTCTTAGGTTGAGATCACATACAAATCACACAAAGAGTGGTTTAACATACAGATCACACAAAGAGTGGTTTAACATACAGATCACACAAAGAGTGGTTTAACATACAGATCACACAAAGAGTGGTTTAACATACAGATCACACAAAGAGTGGTTTAACATACAGATCACACAAAGAGTGGTTTAACATACAGATCACACAAAGAGTGGTTTAACATACAGATCACACAAAGAGTGGTTTAACATACAGATCACACAAAGAGTGGTTTAACATACAGATCACACAAAGAGTGGTTTAACATACAGATCACACAAAGAGTGGTTTAACATACAGATCACACAAAGAGTGGTTTAACATACAGATCACACAAAGAGTGGTTTAACATACAGATCACACAAAGAGTGGTTTAACATACAGATCACACAAAGAGTGGTTTAACATACAGATCACACAAAGAGTGGTTTAACATACAGATCACACAAAGAGTGGTTTAACATACAGATCACACAAAGAGTGGTTTAACATACAGATCACACAAAGAGTGGTTTAACATACAGATCACACAAAGAGTGGTTTAACATACAGATCACACAAAGAGTGGTTTAACATACAGATCACACAAAGAGTGGTTTAACATACAGATCACAGAAAGAGTGGTTTAACATACAGATCACACAAAGAGTGGTTTAACAAGTGGTCGATAGGGTTCGAAAGAAGAAAACACGTATGCATGTGCGCGTGCACGCACACACATACATTCCTACACATGTGTTAGAAAGAAGGCACTCTTTCCACGCTTTAAGCCGCACACTGCGCCATGGCGGAAGTCCGTTGCACGCTTTAAGCCGCACACTACGCCATAGAGTTGCTTTCCTTATAAGAAGTCTTTCTAGTTTTACTTCTTCTGTTTTACTTATAGTACTTTTAACCTTGTTATTCTGTTAGGCTGTCCAGTTTACTTCAATTTAGTATATAATAATATATATATGTTTATTTATTGATAAGTAGTTGGGATCGTAATTTTTATTTTTTTATTTTTTTTTTACTTCCTTGAATTAACTGCTTAAAAATTGAGGAAATAAATGGGCGTGGAAAGAGTTAACACTGGTCTGAGAATTGAAAAAGGCAGACTAAGACTTCTCGCAGATATAAACCGTACCATGAGAAAGCAGCAAAGAGAAAAAGTAAAGTAGCCGTTTTCATACCTTGAGGTATATTACAGAATTCGGTGTTAGGCTCACATTTTTACTTATCAACGACACAAGATAAGTGATATTGTCAGCTCCACACAGGCAGCCTGTTCTCCCGACTATTTCTCTGACATCCAACTGAGAACGGACAAGTCAAGATTGTTCCCGCTCCCAAATGTTAGGAGCGTTTTTCAGCAGATGGAGGATTAACTGGCAAGATCCAGCAATGGATGCAATGGAACAAGTCGAATCGGGATGCGGCGAATAACGCTGATATTGAGGCGCAAGCATGTCGACATGGACACTGGGGGACCATTATGCAACACGATCTTTCTCACGGCGTTACACTATCGGTACTGGACATGGGAGTTTGCATCAGGCGGTAGAAGAAAACTGGTGATAACACAGCAAAAGTGTCGGAGTGTTTGGATTGTCAAGAAAAAAGCCGATTTAGAAATAAAAGCATCAGAAAAAAGTTGGGTACAACATCAGTGCTGAACTTCATCAAGAAACAATAAATTAAATGTGTCGGTCATATAAACAGACTACCAACAGACAGAACACCTCAGAGAGCAATGCTTCTACTATAAAGTGGATACAAAGCAAAAGGTTGTTCACGCAAACGGTGGACTACAGCAATAACAGAAGCGTTGGAAGACAGTGTGTGTAAAGCGCATTTAATAGAACAATTTAATTTGTTGTTTCTTGAAGTTCAGTACTGATGTTGTATCAATTTTTTCTTTCCTAATGTCTTCATTTCTTTCCCTAATGTCTTCATTTCTTTCCCTAATGTCTTCATTTCTTTCCCTAATGTCTTCATTTCTTTCCCTAATGTCTTCATTTATTTCCCTAATGTCTTCATTTCTTTCCCTAATGTCTTCATTTCTTTCCCAAATGTCTTCATTTCTTTCCCAAATGTCTTCATTTCTTTCCCTAATGTCTTCATTTCTTTCCCTAATGTCTTCATTTCTTTCCCTAATGTCTTCATTTTTTCCCCTAATGTCTTCATTTCTTTCCCTAATGTCTTCATTTCTTTCCCTAATGTCTTCATTTCTTTCCCTAATGGCTTCATCTCGTTCCTTAATGTCTTCATTTCTTCCCTAATGTCTTCATTTCTTTCCCTAATGTCTTCATTTCTTTCCCTAATTTCTTTATTTCTTTCCCTAATGTCTTCATTTCTAAACCGGTTTCTTCTTGATATTTCCAGAATTTTGCATAGACACTTCATCTCTCTCGTGACAATGTGGTATACGAACACTAAAACCAAGCATTTAAGCACTTTAGTTTAGATTAAAATTTAATAGTGATTGAAGTTTTACAAATTCTATTTAAATTATTTATATTAATCACCAAAGTACTATTTAATATATCAGTAAGTCGAGAGAGAAAAGAACCCTTTTGTAATTTCCCCTGCTGCATTCTTCAAAGAATTCTACACAAATAGTACGAACTTGATCTTGTTAACCTATTCGTCATTCTAAGCCGGTTCGCTGCATTTTTAAGACGTCTCAAAGCTAGTATACTGGCTAGTTTAGTCATCATCATCAAGTGCCGTCCCGGCTGGCGTAGGCGTTCATGGATCTCCACAAATCTCTGTCTCTCATGTTTGTTATCATCTCAGATGTTGACGCTCATTGGTGCCATGAAGTCAGACAATCTAAGATTATTTCTCTCTATCTTCCTCTATATCGTCTCCCCTCGATTTTATCAATTGTTACAATGTGTTCTAAATCTCCCCTCCTCATCACAAGCCAAAAAAATGATACCTCTTTCTTATATTGATGATAAGCTTTCTCTGTGTCTTGACCTCATTCAACACCTCAACATTAGTCATACTAATTTAGTACACATTAAAAATAAATGCATCTGGAGATTTAAAATAACACGGAGTGAAAGGGTTAATAGTAAAGCTTATATTTAATGATTTGGTTCGTGAGGTGACCTTTCGGAAAATTGGTACTGACAAAGCGGTTTGTCAGTTGCTTTCCATACTGTAAGAGTTAACGTCCATTAACCGATTCACATACTTTAACATTGATCTTAGTTAGACCGTGGCCCCGGCAACAGAAGGCCGAATAGCTCAGACAGGAAATCGAAAATTCCTGTTTAATGGGGGCTGGTTTTGTATATGTCAAACAGGCTCTCTGCCGTGTCAGCAGGCAGAACAGACACCACAGCATATCCTGCAAGACTGTCCTCTTCTGTGTGAGCTGAGAAGCAACATGTGGCCACACCCAGTCGACCTGAAAACTAAGCTTTGGGAAACCTGACAGACCTGAAGCTGTCTGCCCAGTTTGTGGTCCACAGTAAATTAAGCGCATGACCAGAGATCGCTGAAGAAGAAGAAGAAGTATATGTTTGATAGAAAACCGCAGGCTTTTTTTTGCAAGGTTATTAAACTCTATGCTTTTCTGGTAATTTATTGATGAAAAATGTGAATAATACTGCTATTACTTAGCTTTCAACTAAACTTGTAACATAATATAACCTTGATTTAATAAGTTGTGTTGTTTTTAACATGTATTAGTATTTATACAACAACACTGAAATGCGAGGATCACGTGATATTTACAACCTGAAATGCGAGGATCACGTGTATTTGTACAACACACTGAAATGCGAGGATCACGTGATGTTTGTGATCTATCCTAATTTCTACCTGCCACGGCCGTATGTTATCGGAGGTCACTTAGATTTAATGATTTGGTTCTGCAGGTTCATCTGAAATTGGTCTGCCAGTCGGTTGTATCTTTCCGTACTGTGAGAGTTAACGTTCATTGAACATCACATACTTTAACATTGATCTTAGTTTGATAAATGAATAAAAAGCAAATCTCAATGAAGAAGCGTAAACAAAGAACAGAATCACACAAATTAATGGGAAAGCATAAAAATGGGGGGAAAATTGAACATGCTTCAAAAAATTCAAACTTACCTTACTGGAATCCTGAAAAAAAAATAAAAAAAATACAAATGTCGTGTTAAACAACACATAACAACAAGCGCGCTCAACAAATGTGGAAACAATATTTAACAAATGACTGCAGTGGAGGGAGACAGACGACGAGGTGAGGGTTAATAATAAACATCAACTATATATAACTTTGGCCGAGTTCTTGATGAAGGTGTTTAAATGCTGATGATGTATCACAATAAATGAAGTTTTAATATATTTTATTTTTTAAAAAACCAATCTGTTGTTACTGTATGTAGTACTGCTTGCGGTGTAGGACAGGTGGGACGACCGTCTGAGGAATTTAATGACCGCATGGCTAGTTCAGGTTAGGATTTTTCATTTATGCCACACAAAAAAACTCCTCGGCCTAACCGTGAAGTAAGCACGGGTCTCCCGTATGGGAACCGCACTCTAATCCATTCGGCCAGACACTTTCTATAAATAATCTAATTTGAAAGAAAATTTTCTTATCCAAGAGAATCTGACTTGAATAATTGTTTGTGTACAACTTATAGAACTAGTGGCGTATCCTGATGAACAACTTGTCGAACTGGTGGCGTATCCTGATGAACAACTTATCGAACTAGTAGCGTATCCTGATGTACAACTTATAGAACTAGTGGCGTATCCTGATGTACAACTTATCGAACTAGTGACGTATCCTGATGTACAACTTATCGAACTAGTGGCGTATCCTGGACTATCCTGATCCTTAATACAAGATGTGCTTAAAAAACCCTAAGAATTTAGATCAGTCAAGTGACATGCATGCCGGCGTAGACGATCATGTCTCTCCACAACTCTCTGCTTGGTGCATGTAATCAGTTATGACGTCGATCTTTTGTCGAACTATGATGTCAGGCCATCCAACATCTTCTCTCTCTGTCTCCCTAAATTTTACCGGTTGTCACCAAATGTTCTAAACCTTCTCTTCGTATTATATGTCCGAAGAACCTTGATTGTCGGATTCTTATTCTTTTGATAAGGTTTCTTTGTGTGCAGATCTGATTTAATACCTCTGTATTTGTTTTCTTCGCTGTCCATGGAATTTTCAGCATTCTTCTGTAAAACCACATCTCTGTGATTTCCAATAATCTTATTGATTGTTTGTTCGTTGTCCATGATGCGCAGCCATACATAAATATTGGTTCAATATGACACTAGAGTACTCGTTTTCAGTGTCGGTGGTAGTGAGTTCGCACTAAGAATTTAATACTCTAAAAATCAATGTTTACAGAATGTCGTTTACATCGTTAAGTGTTCATTTTAATGAGAATTATTTTTTGTTTAAAGTAAAGCAACTATTTCTCTTACCAGGATGTAATATTTGGAAATATGGTGTTAGCCCCGCATTCTTCATTAGCCATCGGCACACGATGGGTGGTGGGTTAAATCTCATCAACCTGCTGCCTTGCAGGTCGGCTGGGACAGCCAAAGGCTGACGGAGAGCGAACCCAGTAAACGCTGGTTGAAACTGGACACATCACCGAAGGATAAGCACCAGAGCTCCAAATGGCGCTGAACGATGTAACGAATCACACCGTTCTTGGTGTAGGCTGTTTATATATCACAATAAGAATGATCAAAATGGCCGAAAAGAACGATCGAGAGAAGAAGAAAAGAAGAAATCCCATCTACCCATGCTTTACCTGCAAGTGCTTTACCTGCAAGTGCTTTACCTGCAAGTGCTTTACCTGCAAGTGCTTTACCTGCAAGTGCTTTTCTTCTTCTCAGTTAAGGATAGGTCGACCTGAGAGTAGTTACGGTCGGAGAGAAATGTCACTCTCCCTGTGACATTGAACCAAGATTACACACCTAAACAGAAAGTGCACTATCGACTACGCTATCCATGCTCTCTTATAGCAACATTGTTATTATTATATTTATAACACAAGATGCCCGCGTGCCCAGCGTGTTCGTAGCGCGTTGGACTACGGGTGACTAGTACTCTGTAAGTGCGTGTTCATCTCCGCGGACTGGCAGAAAAGCTACAGGTTCCCCAGAATTACGGTGTTCGTGGCACCGAGCCGAAGGTTACGATGTCCATGACACCGAGCCGGAGAGCTTTCAGCTCAAGTGCTTCTGGATCGGAAAAACAAAAAAATAACACAAGACTGTTAAACATTTTGTCCTTATATTTCGTTACAACAGAAGGAAAAATATAAACTCGCACTGAATACGATAATAGACCAAATGCTTTCCCCGTTAGTAAATAAACCAGTATGAACAATTCTTTAAGTATAAGACAAAAACTATCACGTTGAATAATCTAGCTGTGCGCTGAATTACTAAAGGAAATCGGTCTATAGTTATTTATATTACTGGGTCTTGTTTGACGTGACTGTTTGTTTGTCTCTCTTTTGCATAAAATTGTATTTTAATATAAGTGTGCTCGATTCTCGCTCCCGAAAGTTAAGTTTCGCAAATCGCTGTTTCTCTAAAATCTGTGTTAACTTTCTCGCTGATATCAACAATAACAAATACGCAATTTAATATAATTTTATTAACAATATTTTAAGAATTAACAAAAAATTAACTAAACATAAAAGCGCCACCACAATCTTCAGACTTAGAATGGAACACTACGATCTCAGAGTACACCTCCACAGAATGGGTCTCAGAGACTCGGCTGCCTGCACCTGCGGATCACCAAAGCCGTCCCCAGAGCACATCCTGCAAGACTGTCCCAGCCTGAGCAGTGTGAGAATGGAAATCTAGCCAACAGAAACAACCCTACAAAATAATATATGGGGGACCGGTGAAGATCTCAAGCACACAGCCCTATTTATGACACATATCGGAGTAGTTGCATAGCTCAAGCACACAGCCCTGTTGATGACACATATCGGAGTAGTTGCATAGCTCAAGCACACAGCCCTATTTATGACACATATCGGAGTAGTGGCATAGCAAAAGTTGATAGCAGAAGAAAAAGAAGAAGAATAAAGACAATTTGAGAATCGTTTCTTATTAATTTAAAAAAATACTTTCATAACACATTATTAAAATCTCTCACGAAAACTTCACTGAGATGTACGCCAGAAGGTAAACGAAAATGCGGAAGACATCAAACTACCTGGAGAAGAACAATAGAAAACGAACTGAAAGAAATGAATCATAACTGATACAGAGGGCGGCCAAAAACAGAGGGCAGCCAAGAATAGAGCGAAGAATGGTTGCATTTGTTGATATCCTAAACACCAGAGGCTTGACGGCTAGATAGAGACAGAGATAGATAGATATATAGATAGATAGATAGATAGATAGATGGATGGATGGATGGATGGATGGATGGATGGATGGATGGATGGATGGATGGATAGATAGAGAATATTAAAAACAAAGGTTGTAAGTTTCACTTGAAAGCGCAGAGTATAACAAACATATGTGGAATATTTGTCACTGCGTGCCACACTCTATTTTACATATGTTATGTCCCCTCAAGTAAAGTATTTTGGGCACATAAAAGGCATGACACCATGATAAAACATTTACTAGAGGGGAAAGTTGAGGGAGAAGAGCAAGAGGAAGACCGAGAGATAAGTGGGGGGGAAACTTTAAGAAATGGACAGGTTACAGTCTGGCAGTGTGCAACACCAAGGCGAAAGACAGAGGATGCTGGAGATTCATTGCAGCCAACCTTCGATGTGGAGACGGCACCTGATGATGATGATGTCCCCCTAAATGGATGCGGCAGACACTGTTATTATGATGTATGTTTCTCTTGATGTATTGCTAAATACGCTATCAATATTTTATCTATCACCATAACCTTTGCCAGGAAAAGCTGCCCTTGTTTTATTTGTGATGCAAATTTAAGATAGGATACACTGTTCTTGATCTATCTGTCATCTTAACGTATGACATGATACACTGTTCTTGATCTATCTGTCATCTTATCGTATGGCAGGACACACTATTCTTTTCTATCTGTCATCTTATCGTATGGCAGGACACACTATTCTTTTCTATCTGTCATCTTATCGTATGGCAGGACACACTGTTCTTGTTCTATCTGTAATTTTAACGTATGACAGGATACACTATTCTTCTTCTATCTGTCATCTTAACGTATGACAGGATACGCTGTTCTTCTTCTATCTGTCGTCTTAACGTATGGCAGGATACACTGTTCTTGATCTATCTGTCACTTTAACGTATGGCAGGATACACTGTTCTTGATCTATCTGTCACTTTAACGTATGCCAGGATACACTGTTCTTAATCCGTCAATGTAACTCTTGACATGATACGCTACCAATATTCGATATGTCATTTTAACGTATGGAAGAATATACGTTCAATATGTTGCTATCTGACATCGCACACGCTGTCATTATTTTAAATGTGATTCTAATTTAAGACAGGACAGATTGTCAATATTATATCTTTCATTCTAATTTAAGGTAGGACAGGTGTCAATATTCTATCTTTTATTCTAATTTAAGGTAGGACAGGTGTCAATATTCTATCTTTTATTCTAATTTAAGGTAGGACAGGTGTCAATATTCTATCTTTTATTCTAATTTAAGGTAGGACAGGTGTCAATATTATATCTTTTATTCTAATTTAAGGTAGGACAGGTGTCAATATTCTATCTTTTATTCTAATTTAAGGTAGGACAGGTGTCAATATTCTATCTTTTATTCTAATTTAAGGTAGGACAGGTGTCAATATTCTATCTTTTATTCTAATTTAAGGTAGGACAGGTGTCAATATTCTATCTTTTATTCTAATTTAAGGTAGGACAGGTGTCAATATTCTATCTTTTATTCTAATTTAAGGTAGGACAGGTGTCAATATTCTATCTTTTATTCTAATTTAAGGTAGGACAGGTGTCAATATTCTATCTTTTATTCTAATTTAAGGTAGGACAGGTGTCAATATTCTATCTTTCATTTTAATTTAAGGTAGGACAGGTGTCAATATTCTATCTTTCATTCTAATTTAAGGTAGGACATGCGTCAATATTCTATCTTTCATTCTAATTTAAGGTAGGACATGTTGTCAATATTCTATCTTTTATTATAATTTAAGGTAGGACAGGTGTCAATATTCTATCTTTCATTTTAATTTAAGGTAGGACAGGTGTCAATATTCTATCTTTCATTCTAATTTAAGGTAGGACATATTGTCAATATTCTATCTTTTTTTCTAATTTAAGGTAGGACATGTTGTAAATATTCTATCTTTCATTCTAATTTAAGGTAGGACAGGTGTCAATATTCTATCTTTCATTCTAATTTAAGGTAGGACAGGTGTCAATATTCTATCTTTCATTCTAATTTAAGCAGAAATGAAATGAAAATCGTGGCATATCCTTTACAGGATGTAGCCATCAACAACAGTAAACAAATTGTCGATTTTCTAGTCACTACTTATACGTTCAGTAGTTTGCCATTGCTTTCTGAACGGTAAGCTCTATTTTTGCAGTTAGTAAAAATCCAAGTGAACTAATTTGCTTCCAAACTCGCCCGTCGCGGAGTTTGAACCAGGGACTCTTGGGTTGTGCTTGATCTCACTACCGCTTAAGCTACAGACGCCCACCAAAGTAGATTTTGAAAATTGGTTTCGTCCGTTCCACTACTAAATGGTCTACAGGCGAAGAATTGACTTCATTGCCCCGGGCTTCCATATAGCTCTATCCATGTTGGTAGAAATTCCATATCATCTGCCGAGAGTGTTTGCACACAACCACTAACTCCGTAGCTCCAGCAACAATCTTACCGATCTCTTGAAAAAATGACATGTGATTCGGTCCAAATTTGAACCTTCAGAACAACAAACAAATAACTTAACTTCGCAATAGAGCCCCCCAACTCCATATACTATCCTGACAGAATGAATCAAAATGCCCGTCTGCCCAGCGTGTTCGTAGCGCGTTGGACTACGGGTGACTATCCCTCTGTGTGTGCGGGTTCAATTCCGCGGGATGGCAGAAAAAGCCACAGATTCCCCAGATTTACGGTGTTCGTGGGCACCGAACAGAATGGTTACGATGTCCATGGCACCGAGCCGAAGAGCTGAAAAGCTCAAGTGCTTCTGGATCGGAAAAAAAAAAAAAATGAATCAAAATATATCATATTTGATGTCTTCCATCTTGTATTCATAACGTAAAACCGTGGCCTCCTATAAACATACGGCCGGCGGGCTCAGGTAAAATTGTAAGATATAAGACCACAACTATCGCGTGGTCCTCGCATTCCCAGTGTGGTTGTATATAGACTAATTCATATTAAAAACAACACACCATGCTAAATCATGGTTATATTATATTACAAATTATGTTTAAAACTAAGGAATATCAGTATTAGTAATACTTTTTATCAATAAGTAACCACAAACGTATAGAATTGAGTACAAATAAAAAAAAAAAACGTACGGTGTTCTATCAAAAATATACGAAAACCAGCCCCCATTAAACAGGATTTTTCGATTTCCCGTCTGAGCTAGTCAGCTTATATTGCCAGTGACCACGGTAAAACATAGTCTACAAAATCTCCCCATACTTTTTTCTAATTCCTAGGCATAAACACTGCGTGTTAAATTTGAAAGAAATAGAGTATTGAAAAATTCCTTTTACAAAATTCAATTTACGCTAAGCATATCTGGATGAATCTTAGACACGACAAAGTAACCCAGGACATAATGTGTCCAAACACCGGGAGAATAATGTGTCCAAACACCGGGAGAATAATGTGTCCAAACACCGGGAGAATGTATGTCTTCAAATTGTGGTGAATTTTTGCTGCTCACATATTTTCTTATGTTCTATTAAGTTTGATGAATATAATTGTAAATAATGAACATAGTAATTAATGATCTAAGTCAAAACCTCGTCATTATCATCACCATCCAGTCTAGCATCACAATCAGCATCACAATCACCATCAAATCACCATCATCATCAGCATCACATCAGCATCACATCAGCATCCCATCAGTCAAGCATCAGCATTATCATCACATCAGCATCACCATCATCATCATCACATCAGCATCATCATCAGCATTATCATCACATCATCATCCCCATTATATCACCATCATCATCAGCATCACCATTATCATCACATCACCATCATCATCAGCATCACCATCATCATCATCACATCAGCATTATCATCACCATTATCATCATCACATCAGCATCATCATCACCATTATCATCATCACATCATCATACATCATCATCATCATCGCATCAACATCCTCATCATATCATCATCATCACATCAACAACATCATCATCATCATCCTCATAACATCAACATCACCATCATCATATCATCATCATCATCATCATCACCATCACCATCATCATCACAACAACATCACCATCACCATCATCATATCATCATCAACATCACCATCAACATCATGCTAGAAAGTCTGCAGACCGGTGATATAGTCGTTGGATCATATCACTTCACTGCAACCTGTTTACATCATCTGTTTGAGCCGTCTGAAGACTAGTGACCAGGTCTCTACATTACACTTTGACATAATCCAATTAGACAGTGAGAATCCTGGTGTTGAATTTGTCTGACCAGGTCTCCATTGAATTTTGACGTCATCATTTCATTAGACTGGTGTCAAATTCGTCTCACGAAATCTCTCCATTGAACGTTGACATAATTCCACTAGACCATGGGTTCCCAAAGTGGGCGTACGCCCCTCCCCAGTGGGCGCTGAAGCCTTCCAGGAGGGGCGATAGTGGGTTCAGAAGCATTTGGGGGGAGATTTTTTCGTGATTTTGCGATTGAATAATCATTAAAAATTTGAATTCTGCATTTTACGTTATCTTATGTCCATCTTACACGATCCATTTTTTCATCAATTTTCTATTTCATGTATATAATCATTTGAAAATTGACCATGTGTAACAGAAATATATATCAATTTTCTATGTCAAAGTGAAAATAGAGCATGTATATATATGTGTGCGGGGGTGTTGGCAAATTGTTATAATGGGGAGGGGCGTTACAAAGTTTATGTCGTGCAAAGTGGGCGGTGAGTCGAAAAAGTTTGGGAATCTATGCACTAGACAGCGAGAATACTGATGTTAAATTTATCTCACCAGGTCAATCCATTGAACCCTGTTGCCATCGTTCAAGTAGAAAGTCTGTATAATAATCAAATAACATTCTCCTATCCTTTTCTAGACCTTAAGATATAAAGTGACTGTCATTTCATATTTCTAGACCCTAGTGGGCAGGAGGTAGTAGGGCCAATTACTTTTCTCACGTGTGGGACGTCGAGTGTGGGATTTGAACCCACAATAGTGTTCACGCATTAGTGAAATCCGACGACTAGAAAACCAGTTTGCAGGCTTTCTAACCTGATAATGGTGATGGTGTAGATGATGGTGATAGCGATAATGATGGTGATGATGATGGTGATGATGCTAATGATGGTGATGATGATGGTGATGATGATGGCGTTAATGATGGTGATGATGATGGTGATGATGATGGTGATGATGATGATGATGGTGATGATGATGGCGTTAATGATGGCGTTAATGATGGTGATGATGATGGTGATGATGATGGCGTTAATGATGGTGATGATGATGGTGATGATGATGATGGTGTTGAGGATGGTGATGATATGATGATATGATGATGACGACGGGGTTTTGATTTAGATGATTACTTACTATGTTCACGCGTTAGTGTAGTGCTAACACATTACACTAATCCGGTAGAAGACAGTCTGTATACTGATGTTAAATTCGTCCAAGTCTCTACATTAAACTTTGACATAATCCCATTAGACAGTTTGTAAACTGGGGACAAATTCGTTGGAACAGATCTCCCCATTCAACCATGTATCCATCATTAAATTAGATAGTCTGAATATTGGTGTTAAATCAGTTATCAGAGGTTTATCATAATATCACTCCGGACACGTCCATAGGTGCTCCGATCTCCTTCTTAAAATAATCCAACAGCGTGCAACGGCCCAACACGCCAGTTCGATGTTGATTAATCAATCTATTTGCATATTTGGTATGTCGTTCTTTTCGGGCAATACCAATATTGACACCCATCTCTCTTAGTCTGGTCAGCGAGTGAGAATCGCAACCCTGAAACTCTTAAATTCTGGTGTTAAATTCGTATGACCAAGTCTCTTCAGGGGCGGCTCGTCATTGAGGGCCAGTGGGGCCCAGCCCAACTAATAATTGAAAGGGAGAATAACTTCCCGGAATAGACAAATAATAGTACATACTCCAAACACAATGATTTTTCCGAAAATCTGTGTCTGGCCCCACCAAGAAAGCTGATCACGAGCCGCCACTGAGTCTCTTAATTGAACCTTATCATCATAAAAGACAATCTGAAGAATGATGTTATATGCCCGACCACATCCTATATAAAATCAACTATCATCATTTATTCAGTGGAGAAAGATAGCTACCATCCTAACGGTCACTGAACGCACGATGGATATATCCAATAGTTGGTTCCAAAATTCGTGATCACACTAAGGTTTAATTTGTACGAAATCTATCTGATGGATACAAGTAATTTTTGCATGCAGTCTTATATACATCACGACGTTACGAATCCATGTTTAACTAATTGATAGGTAGCTTAGTTGATGCAAAAAAAACGTTTTTTGTTATATAATTTTGTATAAGCACAACAAAATGATAATCAAAGTTTAGAATTTATAGTAATACACAAAATGGTGGCGAATGACTGCAAAGGCGTATTCCTATTATATATTATAAAAAGAAAGATCACATAGTGATCAAATGATACCTTCCACTTTTATAAATGAAAGTAAATGTTGCGTACATACGCCAATGACAGTCGGTAGGAAACATTGTGAACTGATTAATTCCACGGGATTCCCGATTTTGACGTGCACTGAATTGCATTTGGAACACGGAAATGCTTAGTTATAGACAAACTTGACAATCGTACTGTAAAATTTCGACAAGTATACCAGATCAACATCGCGGTAAATTTAGTAATAACATATAATAACATTCTTACAGAACTAAAGGTTTGGGTGGGCAAAAATACTTTTGGAACGTCGTCACTGTTACCTATATAAAAATTCAAAAATCAAGAATTTCTGTTAAGTGGATGATTTTTATATCGGTCGGTAAAGATGATCACGAATTTTGGAACGAACTATAGTAAATACACTTATCTAAGTTAAAACATCCCTCGCTTCTTAGTCTTGTGATCTGGTTTCAATTTCGTAGTGGGCGTGGAATTTTATTGGACCGTAAAGGCTCTCAGGTCGACATAGCCTCAATTGGGTACCGGGAAAAGCACTGGTAAGTAAAGGCGGCGCCGTGATCTTGACCACATCACCCATCGTGTGCCGAAGGTCAATGAAAAATACGGACCTAACACTGTATTATCCTGTATGCCACGTGGTACAACAAGAGTTCTTTTATCTTTTTTTAAAGTTAAAACATCAGCATTAACTTAAAAACATACTAAACCTTAAAACACGCTTAGTTTGGTTGAAATCGGATGCATGTGTCCTAAACGTGTAGAAGTCTATGCGTTTAGGGACCTACCAAATCAATGTGCAACGTATACATGTTCTTGGCAAAGATCAAACATATCACAAAAAGTAATTAAAATTGGTCGTAAAGAACGAACGCAAAGAAGAAGAAGAAAACACGCTTAGTGTCAAAGTGCAATGGGTTACAGCAGTGAGCATATAAAAGACATGTAATGAACAACATGACGAAACGAAATATTAAGTGTGTGCACTAAGCAATGTGATTCTATAATTTTTTCATATATTAATTTCTTACTTTTGATATATAAGATAGGAACAAACATAGTTTAGAACGAAATAATAATTTGGTAGGCCCGTGTATTTGTGGACATGGTGAAGAATACAATGTTTAATATATACATTATACTTTTTTTTTTTTTTTACTGCAATATTTTCTGTTCGTTGTCTGCTTCGATCATATTTGTTAAGCTTTTTTAAAACAAAATCTTTATTTAGATAAATCAACTTGTATATGTGTTTGTATATATATTATAAACCTCTTGCCAACTCTCATGTCTGTGTCCAGATATCTTGGAGACAATATGAACTGGATCCACACCTCATTTTCATTCAACTTTCGTTGATATTTACATATAGAAATGTGTATGTGTGTGATCATTATTGGTTATTAGTTATTGGTTACTAAACTCGATCGTCAGTTGCACTCCCCGGGCAGACCCATAGGTGCTCAGTCTCCCCCAACAGATATCGAAGAGTATGCATACTGATGGTTGATCATCATTATCTAACATTTATCTATCTGAACGTGTCTAATCTGACAGCTCTTCTTCTTCTTCTTTGCGTGCGTTCTTTACAACCAATTTTAATCACTCTTTGTGATATGTTTGATCTTTGTCAAGAACGTGTATACGTTGCACATTGGTTTGGTAGGCCCTAAACGCATAGACTTCTACACGTTTAGGACAAGTGCATCCGATTTCAACCAAACCTCCTTAGTCGCCTCTTACGACATGGGCGGCAGGTAACAGTGGTTCTATTCTTTACACGCCAAATTTGGGCCCCGGTAACCACTCGGGCGATTCTGACAGCAATATCTGCAGATTTTGTTCAATGCAGGAACTTTGCAATGTTATTTTATGTAAAATATCTGCTGTTTGTGTTATATATACCAGTTCTGCAACAATGTTCTCAAAATGTCTCCCTGCTTTGCGTGAGATGTCCGGTATCTGCTGCAGTCACACTGAACCTGTCTACGACATCTTGCATCCATCTTCTCCATGATTTTCCTCTCCCTCGTCTGTTCAGTACAATACCCCCCACCCCGCCTTCTAACCCAGAATGATTTTCTCCAGAGAATCCTTATGTACAAATATCCTTCTTCTTCTTCAGCGATCTCTGCTGGTCATGAGCTTAGTTTACTGCGGACCACAAACTGGGCAGTCAGCTTCAGTTCTGTCAGGTTTCTCCAAAGCTTAGTTTTTAGGTCGACTGGCTGTGGCCACATGTTGTTTCTCAGCTCACACAGGAGAGGACAGTCTTGCAGGACATGCTCCTGTATCTGTTCCGCCTGTTAACACTGGTAGCGAGATGTTTGGCGTATTCCTAGTATATGCAAGTTCATTTGTCATATTCTTTACCAACCCCATTTCTTCTATTTCAAACTGTTATACAATTTGTCCATTTTTTCATGCCATTTCAAACTGTTATACAATTTGTCCATTTTTTCATGCCATTTCAAACTGTTATACAATTTGTCCATTTTTTCATGCCATTTCAAACTGTTATACAATTTGTCCATTTTTTCATGCCATTTCAAACTGTTATACAATTGATATATTTGTCCATTTTTTCATGCCATTTCAAACTGTTATACAATTTATATATTTGTCCACTTTTTCATGCCATTTCAAACTGTTATACAATTTGTCCATTTTTTCATGCCATTTCAAACTGTTATACAATTGATATATTTGTCCATTTTTTCATGCCATTTCAAACTGTTATACAATTGATATATTTGTCCATTTTTTTCATGCCATTTCAAACTGTTATACAATTTGTCCATTTTTTCATGCCATTTCAAACTGTTATACAATTGATATATTTGTCCATTTTTTCATG
Source organism: Arion vulgaris (assembly GCA_020796225.1). Taxonomy (NCBI): domain Eukaryota; kingdom Metazoa; phylum Mollusca; class Gastropoda; order Stylommatophora; family Arionidae; genus Arion; species Arion vulgaris. The sequence continues at coordinate 20,232,900 of CM036773.1, forward strand.
CCATTTCAAACTGTTATACAATTGATATATTTGTCCATTTTTTCATGCCATTTCAAACTGTTATACAATTGATATATTTGTCCATTTTTTCATGCCATTTCAAACTGTTATACAATTGATATATTTGTCCATTTTTTCATGCCATTTCAAACTGTTATACAATTGATATATTTGTCCATTTTTTTCATGCCATTTCAAACTGTTATACAATTGATATATTTGTCCATTTTTTCATGCCATTTCAAACTGTTATACAATTTGTCCATTTTTCATGCCATTTCAAACTGTTATATAATTGATATATTTGTCCATTTTTTCATGCCATTTCAAACTGTTATACAATTGATATATTTGTCCATTTTTTCATGCCATTTCAAACTGTTATACAATTGATATATTTGTCCATTTTTTCATGCCATTTCAAACTGTTATACAATTGATATATTTGTCCATTTTTTCATGCCATTTCAAACTGTTATACAATTGATATATTTGTCCATTTTTTCATGCCATTTCAAACTGTTATACAATTGATATATTTGTCCATTTTTTCATGCCATTTCAAACTGTTATATAATTGATATATTTGTCCATTTTTTCATGCCATTTCAAACTGTTATACAATTGATATATTTGTCCATTTTTTCATGCCATTTCAAACTGTTATACAATTGATATATTTGTCCATTGTTTCATGCCATTTCAAACTGTTATACAATTGATATATTTGTCCATTTTTCCATGCCCATGTTATTCCGAGTATCTTCTGTAGCAATTGCATTCAAAGGAAATCGAAGTCATTGATTTCTTGGCAATATCGAGTACCTTGTGTGCCCTTCCTTTTTCCCTTTATATTGAATGATGGATAGGGTCATCATCATTGCACTTCGGTAAGTAACCATGTGTGCTCCGATTTCTTTCTTACACAGGAAGATCTCATCTCCAGTGCACGAACTCCGTAGCACCTGCGGGGATTCACGATGTAATTTTGAAGATGGCGACGATACTTTTGTAGGAAATTTATTTTTAATCTTTTCTACTGAATTTTGCATAGGCAGCGGCTTTCCAGCCTGCTTTTTCGATTTTGAACTGCCAATGGTTCTTTTACGTGCTCAAATTGAACATGGGACTTACATTTTATCGTCCGTCTCCGATAGGATTAGGAACTAGATCTCACCTACACTGAGATCAGGGATCTCTGGAAAAATATCCAGTTGGCTCCTCGAGGGAGCGAACCTGGTACCTTGGGCACGAGACCAGCGCCTAATCTCTACGCCACAATATACACATATAAACTATATATGTGGTGTACACAGATGTACGCTGTGAGGGTTTCTTCTCAGATGGAGTATACGTTATATAAAGCAATATGCAAGGCAATAAGCCTCTGTATCCTGGAATGTACTCCGTGTTAGTGAATCATCGCCCCAGTTGTCCAGGAGGGATCATCAACTGACAAATCTACTTTTTGGGGAACTAAATTTTACAGTCATCTTTGAAAGACTTCCAGTCACAATCTCTGGGCGCTAAGACGCTTTCACTAGGAATGTTCCACTCTGCAAGTGGGACATCACCAAAGATGTTGGGACAGTACCACAGTCGATGGGGTATCACCGCATACTCTCTCTTGCGTTCCCGGCCTAGACTGATGGACCAACTTTTATCATGAATTTTACTGTTGTTTTTAGTGACTCCGTTCCTCCGTACAGCTTTTCGCGAAGCTCTGTGTGTTGTGCCCATGACTCTTTCCTTATACCTGCTAACCGTTGACAGTCTTGCAAGACATGTTCTGCCATCATGTCTGCCATTTTGCAGGGGATCAGGTTAGTTGTGCCAATTTTAAATTTATGGAACATATCGGCTCTGAGCTTGTTGTGTCCGGTACGGAGGCGAAGTATGGCAACTTGTTCACTTCGAGAGAGACCATAGTATCCGTCACTGTATGTGTACTGAGGGTAGTCTTTTGCCCATTTGCTTCTATAGTGCGAACTGATGGTTGTTTTGACTTCCTCATAACTGATCTCGAGATCAGTCTGAGGTAGTCGCCCGCCCTCTTTGGCTAGCTTGTCGGCTGCTTCGTTTCCCCTAACGTTGCAGTGGTATCACCACATACATTGGGACATGACCATATACATTGGGACATGACCATATACATTGGGACATGACCATATACATTGGGACATGACCATATACATTGGGACATGACCATATACATTGGGACATGACCATATACATTGGGACATGACCATATACATTGGGACATCAGAGTCGTTGGGAGATCACGACATATGCTGAGACTTACATACCTGATTGATACAAATGAAAGTGTGAATACAACGACGGGTGAAGATTAAGACAACAACGGGTGAAGATTAAGACAACAACGGGTGAAGATTAAGACAACAACGGGTGAAGATTAAGACACCAACGGGTGAAGATTAAGACACCAACGGGTGAAGATTAAGACAACTACGGGTGAAGATTAAGACAACAACGGGTGAAGATTAAGACACCAACGGGTGAAGATTAAGACAACTACGGATGAAGATTAAGACAACAACGGGTGAAGATTAAGACAACAACGGGTGAAGATTAAGACACCAACGGGTGAAGATTAAGACACCAACGGGTGAAGATTAAGACAACTACGGGTGAAGATTAAGACAACAAAGGGTGAAGATTAAGACAACAACGGGTGAAGATTAAGACACCAACGGGTGAAGATTAAGACACCAACGGGTGAAGATTAAGACAACAACGGGTGAAGATTAAGACAACAACGGGTGAAGATTAAGACAACAACGGGTGAAGATTAAGACACCAACGGGTGAAGATTAAGACAACAACGGGTGAAGATTAAGACAACAACGGGTGAAGATTAAGACAACGAAGATTGGAAATTATGAAAACATGTGGTATATTTTAATAATATATAAAACTTGTCACTAGAAAGATCAATTAAACGTGCATCACGTGATATTCTCAGGGTCACATCAATGGACAGGAAGTGAACTCAAGTTATGCATACATTAACGACAATGGTTATACTAATACAAAGAGAAGCTTATGATATTATGTCTGTACATACCTTGTTGAGCATAGCGACTCGAACTGTTCCCTCCTCCACAAAATACATACAGTCTGCCTTATCACCCTGAAGAGAATACATGCGTTACTGTGATTAGTTGATGCATTATTGATGAGATATTCCAATAGAAATACTAGACAGCACTGGCATTCCAAGCATGTACACCTTGCTGGGTCAGCCACGTCTGAGATAGCTGGAATACGTGTGCCGTATGAGGAAATCCCCACTTTATATCGGATTTGTTGATTATGAGAAGGCTTTTGACAGTATTGATAGGGAAACCCTTTGGAAATTAATGAGGCATTATGGAATCCCACAAAAAAATTATTAACCTAATAAAAGCAACATATACAGATATGAAATGTAGAGTTCTTCATGAAGGTAAACTAACAGATACTTTCGGAATAGAAACAGGAGTGCGTCAGGGATGTCTTCTATCACCTTTGTTGTTCTTACTGACAATAGACTGGATTATGAAGACCACAGTAACTAACACCAGAAATGGAATCCAATGGACTCTGACGGAGCAACTAGATGATCTGGACTTGCTGATGATATAGCCCTTCTGTCACATACACGAAATCAGATGCAGGATAAGCTAAACACATTGAATCAAAGGTCCCAGCAACTAGGGCTGAACATTCATAAGGGAAAGACAAAGATATTGAGAATTAACCAAACAAACGACAACTCGATCTCCCTGGGGAAATCCCACTTCAAGAGGTAGAATCATACACATATTTGGGCAGCAACGTAGACAAAGAGGGTGGAACAGATAGAGATGTTAAAATAAGAATACAGAAGGCAAGAGGAGCTTTCATTGCACTGGGAAACATTTGGAAGTCCAAAGAAATCAAATCTAGAACAAAAATTCGGATATTTAACTCTAATGTTAAAGCAGTTCTACTGTATGGGTCAGAAACATGGAGAACAACTAAAACAATAGCGCATAAATTGCAAACATTCATCAACTGGTGTCTGCGCAGAATAGAGGGAATAAGATGGTATGATAGGGTCACAAATGAGGAGCTTATGGAGAGAACAAGACAGATTCCAGTGAACGAACAGGTTAAAAAAGACGCTGGCGCTGGATAGGACACACTTTGCGAAAACCGGAAGGGAATATAACGAGAAGGGTCCTTGCCTGGAACCCGCAGGGACAGCGAAAGAAGGGAGGCCGAGAAATACATGGAGACGAGATTTGGAGGCGGAGATCAACAATATAAAGAAGAGCTGGAGGGAGCTGCAGGAGATAGCTAGAGATAGGAAGACTTGGCATGAGTTGGTTGAGGGCCTATGCCCCAACCCGGGGTAAAAAGGCAAAGAGAGAGAGAGAGAGATGAGCGATGGTAGAGCCCCAAAGGATATTCTATATAGTCAACTCGCAATAGGTATTAGACAGTACCACCGCCCATTACTACGTTTCATTGACACCTGCAAGCTTGATCTAACTTCACGCAGCATAGACAAAGAAATTTGAGAGCGGCTGGTCAAAGACAGGCAAGCACGGCGAACGGCAATGACGGGTGGCTCAAAAAGAAAAGAAGAAAAACACCATCATATATGGTAGCAAACAAGAGCGCAGAGAGCAGAGATAACACCCTGTGTATCAGCTTCAGTCTCCGGTTTCACCTGCAACAACTATGGCAAGCATTGTCAATCCAGAATAGGCCATTTCAGTCATAAGAGACGTTGTCTTCATCTTCTTCATCGACCGCTCCAAATCGACCACCTATTAACAACTGTGTGATTTGTATGGGATCTGAGCCTAAGAGCCTACCATTATGCGTCTACAAGTGGGCCAGCATATCAGATTTTTGCGATGCTTTTTATTTACTAGGTAGCTTCCCTAGGTCCTACATCAGTCGCATCTTACGACATGCCTTGTAGGTCGCAGTGTTACTATTCTTGCTTCCTTGCGAGTCCCGGCACTACACGGGCGACACATTTCATTGAACATCAAACATAAATCGGAGGCAATTACTTAGCTTCACGATCACCAACTTAAATACTAACTAAAAGTTCACACTTCACGATTCCCGTCTATTTGCGTAAAACCACTAACATACTCCAATATAAACTCAAATACACCGGTCTCCATTGATTGAATTTAAATTAGTTGGCATTGGTTTTACCTGGAAATGCTTTTCCAATTGTTAACAATTTATTTTAACATTGATGGACAGATAATCTAATCTTATTTTCACAACGGAAAAAAAATATATTTCCACAACTAAAAATATATTATTTATTTTAACAATGAAGACACATATAATCTATTTCCACAACGGAAGAAATATTTGTTTATTTAAACAATGAGGACGCATCCACAACTGAAGACATATTCTTTATTTACACAATAAAGTCATCCATAATCTATTTATACAACTGAAGACATTTAATTTATTTACACAATGAAGACACATATAATCTATTACTACAACTGAAGAAATATCCTTTATTTTCACAATGTAATCATACTTAGTCTATTTTTTTAATCCCATAGACAGTGCACGAGCTCCGTAGCATCACGACTGTCTCAGGTGTCATTTTGAAGATAATGAGCATTTTCGCAAGAATTTTATTTTAATTTATTTAATGAATTTGGTCAGGTCAGCGATATTGCAGCCTATTCTTTTCGTTTTTCAACTACTAGGGATTCTGATACGCGCACAACTTATACACATGACCTATATTTTATCGCCTGTCTCTGGTAGGACTAGGAACTCGATCCCATCGACATTGTGTCCAAAACCTTTTCTATCCTTTGTTTAACTAGACTGTCCCAGTGAACACATCCAATTGAGTGTAACATTCAACGGAACACATCTAATATACTTCCACAACGGTACACATATTATATTATTTTCACATCGGAACACATATAATCTATTTTTCACAACGCTACACATATACATTATTTTCACATCAAGAGATCTATATTCTATTTCCACAACGGAAGATCTATATTCTATTTCTACAACGGAAGATCTATATTCTATTTCCACAACGGAAGATCTATATTCTATTTCCACAACGGAAGATCTATATTCTATTTCTATAACGGAAGATCTATATTCTATTTCCACAACGGAAGATCTATATTCTATTTCTACAACGGAAGATCTATATTCTATTTCTACAACGGAAGATCTATATTCTATTTCTACAACGGAAGATCTATATTCTATTTCTACAACGGAAGATCTATATTCTATTTCCACAACGGAAGATATATTCTATTTCTACAACGGAAGATCTATATTCTATTTCTACAACGGAAGATCTATATTCTATTTCCACAACGGAAGGCCATTAATATATTTTTCAAAGGTAATACATATATTGTGAGCGTCTGTAGCTCACGCGGTAGTGAGCTCGATCACGAACCCAAGCGTACTTAGTTCAAACCCCACGGTTCGCAAATTTGGAAGCAAATTCGTTTCCGTGGGAATTTTGCAAAAGGTAAAAATAGACCTCACCGTTCAGAAAGCAACGACAAACTACTGAACGTATAAGTGGTGCCTAGAACATCAACGACTCGTTTACTGTGGTTGATGGCTACGTCTTGTAAAATATATGCCACGATTTTCATTTTCAATAACACATATATTATTTTCACATAGGAAGTCCTATATTCTATATTCACAACGGAAGATCTATATTCTATTTTCACAATCAAAAACATAATATATTAACAGAAAACTTGTTTTTTATTTGGCCGCAAGTAAATACATACTGCAACAAGCTCTGCTTCTATGAGTCCTGCCTGAGGGTCACATTTTGTGCATATAACAAAAATATCTAACGACAGCATAGACATACCCTAAAATGTTATTTTAATTGGAATTTCAAGGAAGTAAACAGCGATTATGTTACACAGACAACAGAGGAATGAAAGAATGGTGTTCTATATCAATTAGGTGTTTTTGAAATAAGGAGAAAGTTACTATTACAAGTTCAAGAGAGTTTCTCAACGTAATTTATCACCAAAGGGTACTACTAAGCAAAATGAGATAAAGAACACCCACAACACGGATGATGGATATTACCAACTGTCCAGGAGGGACTAGACTGTCATACTTTGCCTCCAGACGGGTCACAACAGAATGAGACACCACCTGTACACTAAATTCAAGATAGGCACCAACTATCTGTGCCCCTATGGCTTGGCGAGTATGACAACAGAGCATATCCTACAGAACTGCCCCCAGTATGCAGACCTGAGAAGAGAGAGGTGGCCCACTTACGCTAGCGTCCAAGACAAACTGTATGGCGTAGCTGATAATCTGAGGCAGACGGCTGCCTTGATTAGATAATCCAAAATCCCAATCTAGCGAGAAAGAAGAAGAAGAAGAACGTAATTTACATTTATAATTTGTCTCGTCTGCACAATTTGTGCCAGATATGATGTCAGAGGCGGCTCGTCATTAAGGGCCAGTGGGCTGGGCCCCATAAAAATAATGTGTAACGTGTATTTATTATTTTATAAATTAAAAAATTACAACCCAAATCCATGATTTTTCCAAAAATATTTGTCTGGCCCCACCAGCAAAAATGGACACGAGCCGCCACTGTATGATGTAGTGTTAACGGGAAGTGTTCATATGCCAGATACAATTTGCAGTCAAAAAATGTTTTGGTTGCACAGAAGTGTATTATTTTATTGATGTCAAAGCATAAAGGCCAGGAAGAAGTGCCATGGGAGTGTTTATTATAACAGTAGAGCGTGCTGGAAAATGACCCAAAATATCGTACACAAGCTGGAGACATTTCAGAATAAATGCTTATGAAGAATATTGCGAATATTCTTGCTAAATACAATAGCAACTGAAAAGCTTTCAAATCGAATAAAATGTGCATTACTGGAGACCGTCCTTAATCATTATTTATTAGTAAAATATTTAGCATTTATTAGTAAAATATTTAACATTTATTAGTAAAATATTTAACATTTATTAGTAAAATATTTAGCATTTATTAGTAAAATATTTAGTATTTATTAGTAAAATATTTAACATTTATTAGTAAAATATTTAGCATTTATTAGTAAAATATTTAACATTTATTAGTAAAATATTTAGCATTTATTAGTAAAATATTTAGTATTTATTAGTAAAATATTTAACATTTATTAGTAAAATATTTAGTATTTATTAGTAAAATATTTAACATTTATTAGTAAAATATTTAGTATTTATTAGTAAAATATTTAACATTTATTAGAAAAATATTTAACATTTATTAGAAAAATATTTAGTATTTAGTAGTAAAATATTTAACATTTATTAGTAAAATATTTAGTATTTATTAGTAAAATATTTAGCATTTATTAGTAAAATATTTAACATTTATTAGTAAAATATTTAGCATTTATTAGTAAAATATTTAGTATTTATTAGTAAAATATTTAGTATTTATTAGTAAAATATTTAGCATTTATTAGTAAAATATTTAGCATTTATTAGTAAAATATTTAGCATTTATTAGTAAAATATTTAATATTTATTAGTAAAATATTTAACATTTATTAGTAAAATATTTAGCATTTATTAGTAAAATATTTAGCATTTATTAGTAAAATATTTAGCATTTATTAGTAAAATATTTAGTATTTATTAGTAAAATATTTAGTATTTATTAGTAAAATATTTAACATTTATTAGAAAATATTTAAGCATTTATTAGTAAAATATTTAGCATTTATTAGTAAAATATTTAGCATTTATTAGTAAAATATTTAGTATTTATTAGTAAATATTTAGCATTTATTAGTAAAATATTTAGTATTTATTAGTAAAATATTTAACATTTATTAGTAAAATATTTAACATTTATTAGTAAAATATTTAGCATTTATTAGTAAAATATTTAGTATTTATTATAAAAATGTATAATATAGAGCTAAGCAGATACCAGTGGAGAAAGAGCTAAGGAAGATACCAGTGAGAAAGAGCTAAGCAGATATCAGTGGAGAAAGAGCTAATCAGATACCAGTGGAGAAAGAACTAAGCAGATACCAGTGGAAAAAGAGCTAAGGAAGATACCAGTGGAGAAAGAGCTAAGCAAATACCAGTAGAGAAAGAGCTAAGCAGATATTAGTGGAGAAAGAGCTAATCAGATACCAGTGGAGAAAGAGCTAAGGAAGATACCAGTGGAGAAAGAGCTAAGGAAGATACCAGTGGAGAAAGAGCTAAGCAGATACCAGTGGAGAAGAACTAAGCAGATACCAGTGGAGAAAGAGCTAGCAGATACCAGTGAGAAAGAGCTACAGATACTCAGTGGAGAAAGAGCTAAGCAGATACCAGTGGAGAAAGAGCTAAACAGATACCAGTGGAGAAAGAGCTAAGCAGATACCAGTAGAGAAAGAGCTAAGCAGATACCAGTGGAGAAAGAGCTAAGCAGATACCAGTAGAGAAAGAGCTAAGCAGATACCAGTAGAGAAAGAGCTAAGCAGATACCAGTAGAGAAAGAGCTAAGGAAGAGACACTAGCAAATGGATATGACACATATAGAGAAGACCGATCGGGAACATTGCAAGACATTCACTGTTTTGAAACCTGCAGGGAAAGAGGAGTAGGGAAAAGCCTAGATAGACCTGGAGAAGAGAGCTTGAGGCTTATATTAAAAGGATAGGTAAAACATGGAAAGAATTGGAAGGGATGGCAGGAGAGAGGAAGAGCTGGAAGAAGTTTGTTGAAGACCTGTGCTCCGTTGGGAGTTGAAAGGTGAAGAGGAAGAAGTAAAATATTTAATATGTATTAGTAAAACGTTTAGTATCTATTAGTAAAATGTTTATTATTTATTAGTAAAACGTTTAGTATCTATTAGTAAAATGTTTATTATTTATTAGTAAAACGTTTAGTATCTATTAGTAAAATGTTTATTATTTATTAGTAAAACGTTTAGTATCTATTAGTAAAATGTTTATTATTTATTAGTAAAACGTTTAGTATCTATTAGTAAAATTTTTATTATTTATTAGTAAAACGTTTAGTATCTATTAGTAAAATGTGTAATATAAGTTACTAGAATGTTTAGTATATATTAGTAAAATGTTTAGTATATATTAGTAAAATGTTTAGTATCTATTAGTAAAATGTTTAGTATATATTAGTAAAATGTTTAGTATCTATTAGTAAAATGTTTAGTATCTATTAGTAAAATGTTATTTATTAGTAAAATGTGTAATATAAGTTAGTAAAATGTTTAGTATATATTAGTAAAATGTTTAGTATCTATTAGTAAAATGTTTAGTATCTATTAGTAAAATGTTATTTATTAGTCAAATGTGTAATATATGTTAGTAAAATGTTTAGTATATATTAGTAAAATGTTTAGTATCTATTAGTAAAATGTTTAGTATCTATTAGTAAAATGTTTAGTATCTATTAGTAAAATGTTTAGTATCTATTAGTAAAATGTTATTTATTAGTCAAATGTGTAATATATGTTAGTAAAATGTTTAGTATATATTAGTAAAATGTTTAGTATATATTAGTAAAATGTTTAGTATCTATTAGTAAAATTTTTATTATTTATTAGTAAAATGTGTAATATATGTTAGTAAAAACTTTTTGTAACTATTAGTAAAATGTTGCCACCTTCCAGCTAGCCCATTGCTAATGAACCCAACAATTTCACTGATAGCTAAACAACAGATTATCAACAGCATTTTCATATCTACTTTGTGTTACCAGTGCCAAACATGGACAATGAGCAAAGAACAGTGGCAAAAAATAACTACATATGAAATGCGCTACCAGCGAAAAGTTACGAACAACACCAGAAAACACAGAGTCAATAACATCGGCATAAGAAAGAAGTTGGCTCAGAACCTTTCTTGAATCACATTGAGAAACAAAGAATGAAGTGGTTTGGCCACTTATTAAGAATGAATGCAAACTCCACAGTATACAGAGTCTTCTACAACAGAACATCAGGAAAGAAGGCAAGAGGAAGACCACGAAAAAGATGGTTAGATATTATAGCAGAATCCTGTGAAAGAGAAAAAATAATCACCCAAGCCACCAGAACAGCGCAAGACAAAAACAGAAAACCATGACACTGGGCAACAGTCTGATAGCAATGTGACAACAAAAGAAAAGTAAAAGGTTGAGTAGGATAACCGACGAAACAAGAGAAATAAAAACATTGACGTAGTATAAGACGCTCTGAAAAACACTATTTAAGAAGCTCACACAAAAGGATTATGCTTCTTCTTTCTCGAATCCTGTATGCCTCACAGTGTCAGGTCAGGAAGAGATTTCTAAAACGGGCCCTAGTATGCGCTTCGTAGATAGTCTTTCGTCGCCTCTGTTATCTCTGAGGTCCTTTTTGCGTGGCCGGCCTTTGCTTTGCACCCATTGTATCGGAGAGCATTTGTCTTTGGGTGCACTGTCGATGGTAATCTGCTTACGTGACCGAACCATTTAATTTGTTGTTTCGATGAAGTCTAGTACTGATGTTTACCCTTTTTCGATGTCTTCATTTTCAACCGGTCTTCTTTACACCAGATTCTGCGTAGACATTCATCTCTGTTGTGACTAGTTTTCTTCTATCGTTTGTTGTCAGCGTCCTGGATCATGCTACCAGTGCCAAACCTGGATCCTGACATCAAATGATAGAAGAAAAGTAGTCACAACAGAGATGAAGTGCTACCAGAATGCTGTGTAACAAGAAGAGATCGGTTGAGAAATGAAGACATCAGGAAAAAAAGTGGGAACAACATTAGAACTAGACTTCATCAAGAAACAACAAAGTAAAAGGTTCGATCACATAATCAGATTACCAACAGACAGTGCACCTCAAAGAGCAATTTTGATCAGATACAATTGATACAAAGCAAAATGTCGGCCACGCAAAAGCTGGACCTCAGAGATAACAGAGGCGACGAAAGACACTATTTATGAAGCGCACACAAGGGCTTAACAACCTCGATAACAACTACAATTTAATCAACGAACTACTCTTTGCCAATGATCAGAGTATAATTTACAACAACGAACACAAACTTCAACAACACATAAAATGTACTGCAAGCGACATGGGAAAAATATGACATGAAAATGAACACCTCCAAAACAGAAGGCATGACAATAAGTAGGTCAACAGGTCAACTAAATATCAAAAAGTACTATAGTTTTACAAAATACAGAAACAGTGACGATAAACAGCAACGTTTCGACCAACAAGGCCTTTATCAAGCAAACGAACAAACAGGATTGACAAATTAAATGAAACACAAATGGACGACCAAATACAAACGTATCTAAGGAAAATCTGGAATAAAAACGAATAACGAAATAAATGTAACACAAAAAAATAGAAATAGAACGGAAAAGAAACAATGAAACATCTAGTAAATATATAACTTGAATACATGCAACATATACCCATATAGATTACAAAGCATGGGAAGAGAAAGTACTAAGAAGCATAAGAATGTAATACATGCAACATATACCCATATAGATTATAAAAGCATGGGAAGAGAAAGTACTAAGAAGCATAAGAATGTAATACGTTGAGCCCGCGTGGTCGCAAGGTACCATACAAAGAAATCAATCGATTCTCCAGAGAAAATCGACTACGATCTTCAGAGGAACATGATCGGATGGCTGTGACCTGACATCGCAAGCTCCTGAATGGCCAGTATCATTGAAATGGGTAGCTACAGGGGTCACAGAGCATTGGCGTATATCGCGCAAGTGTTGGGCGAATCGGTCACTGAGTCTCCTGCCGGATCTTCAATCCTATAGTCACCCCACTACCTTCATTCTTGAAAGATACGAACCACACCTTGTCTGTTTTTTCGTCTATTGAGTTGTTGCCTGGCAGGACTTACCATCTCTTCCTCCTGATGTGTGCTCATTGTACACCTCCATACCTCATTCCGACGGACTTCAAGCTCTCCAGTTCTTTCTCGACAGGAGAACTAACCCACTTGTCTCCACCTCGGCTCTCCTCGTCTTGCAGAACTAGTTCTAACTCTCAACTCCTTTCAGTTCAATGACCAGTTCTTTGAGCAGATCAGTGGGTCGCCATGGGTACTAAAATGGGACCCAGTTATGCTTGTCTATTCATGGGTCATCTTGAGCACTTAGTATGGAATTCCTATGATGGCCCTCTTCCGTCTGTGTATCATAGATACATTGATGATTGTATTGGCATTACCGATATGCCTGAAGCCGATTTGTCACGCTTCATTAATTTCATTAATGTCTTCAATCCGGCTATTCGGTTTACATCTCACATCTCTAACTCTTGTGTCAACTTTCTTGACATCACTATCACTATCAGCCTATCCACCATCACTACATCAGTATACTACAAGCCTACTGATGCACATAGTTTTCTTCTTTATACCTCTTCCCATTCCCAGGCTTGTCGTGACTCTTTACCATTCTCTCAACTCTTGCGCTTCGTCGCCTCTGTAGCGAGGACGACGATTTTCTCGATAAAGCTCACGAGATGCTGGATTTCTTTCGTAAGCGCTTATACCCGGATAAGGTGCTTGCTTCTGCTATGCGGCGCGTTCAGCAAATTTCTCGCCAGGAGGCTCTCTCTAGCCAGCATAGAACTTCCAATTCTGACAGGGTGAAACTTGTCTTAACTTTCCACCCTCATAGTTCCCTTGTGAAGAAAGTCTTATTCCGTCATCTCTCCATTCTTCAGTCTGATCCTGAGACACGTTCAATCTTCCAACACTATCCTTTGGTGGCGTACAGACGGGACAGAAGCCTTAAGGATATGTTGGTTCACAGTCGCCTCAAACCCAATATCCAGAGTCATTTTGGCACCATCCAGGGTGGCCGTCGGCGCTGCAACACTTGTGCTTATGTAATACAGACCCGCACGGTGTCCTTTCCAAAAGCCACGTTCGTTGTTGAAGACAGTTTCACGTGCGAGTCCCGTAATATTGTCTATGCCATTATCTGCAAGCGGTGCAACAAGGCCTATATTGGGAAACCGGCAGGAGACTCAGTGACCGATTCGCCCAACACTTGCGCGATATACGCCAATGCTCTGTGACCCTGTAGCTACCCATTTCAATGATACTGGCCATTCAGGAGCTTGCGATGTCCAGGTCACAGCCATCCGATCATGTTCCTCTGATGATCGTAGTCGATTGCTCTGGAGAATCGGTTGATTTCTTGTATGGTACCTTGCGACCACGCGGGCTCAACGTATTACATTCTTATGCTTCTTAGTACTTTCTCTTCCCATGCTTTGTAATCTATATGGGTATATGTTGCATGTATTACATTCTTATGCTTCTTAGTACTTTCTCTTCCCATGCTTTGTAATCTATATGGGTATATGTTGCATGTATTCAAGTTATATATTTACTAGATGTTTCATTGTTTCTTTTCCGTTCTATTTCTAGTTTTTGTGTTACATTTATTTCGTTATTCGTTTTTATTCCAGATTTTCCTTAGATACGTTTGTATTTGGTCGTCCATTTGTGTTTCATTTTAATTTGTCAATCCTGTTTGTTCGTTTGCTTGATAAAGGCCTTGTTGGTCGAAACGTTGCTGTTTATCGTCACTGTTTCTGTATTTTGTAAAACTATAGTACTTTTTTTGTACGTGTTTCACTATTTACCAAGTTTTACTGCAGTTTCCCCCTATTTCGATATTCGTAACTAAATATACACGTGAATAATGTTAAAATACAAGACTCCAGAATTCAAATATCTCGGGAGTATATTCATAGCAGATGGAAAGATGGACAGAGAAATCGAGACTAGATGCCAGAAGGCAAATGCAGTGACATACCAACTGTCACCACTATTAAAACATCCAAGCATTAACATAGCAGTCAAACTACAACTGATAAACTACATATTTATTCCAACTCTCTGCTATCAGTGCCAAACATGGCCCTGACTAAGACACTAGAAAGAAAGATTACAACATGTGAAATGAGATGTCTACGAAAAGCTATCAACGTTACAAGGAGAGATAGAGTGAGAAACGAGAATATCAGAAACATCGTTGGTACTATACCGTGCATACAGTACATCGAGAAGCAAAGAATCAAGTGGTTCGGCCATCTAATGAGAATGGAACCACATTTACTACCATCACGTGCCTATAATAATCGACACTCAGGGTGCAGAACACGAGGCAGGCCAAGAACACGAAGGATAGATAACATCTCAGAGTCCCTGCGAAAGCATGGACTGACAACATCAAGAGCAACGCGCCTGGCACAAGATAGAAAACTAACTCTCCCCACGCCGCTTCAACGGCAAATGTGGTTAAGATAAGATAAGATAAGACACAAGGGCTTGTTCTAGAAATCTCTTCTTATCCTGACGCCATGAGGCAAAACAGGATTGGAGAGAAGAAAGAAACAGTTTTGTGTTGCTACATTCGCGACAGCCATATGCATTTTATGCGGTGCAGGTTGCTTTTTTGTGGCGGTACGCCGCTGTTTCATTCTGGAATGAGTTCACACAGGAAACTTTTCACAGGTGTTAGCATTTCGTGTGATATTCATTGGCACAGGAACGGAGCAATTATGGGGTGACCCGTTGCAGTGAAGTTGGAACCGTACTTTTGAACTATGAACTAAGAAACAGACCACAAAGACTGGCTCTAGAAATCTCTTCTTATCGCTATGAGGCAAAACAGGATTGCAGAAAAGAAAGAAAAAAAATACAAATATTGGCTCTAGAAATCTCTTCTTATCTTGACGCTGTGAGACAAAACAAGATTAGAGAAGCCGTTAACAAAGCCGTAGACATAAAAATCCGACTTACCTGAGATATAATCTTCTCCCCATCTCTAAATGTCTTGGAAGTGAGAGCATCACAAACATTCATACGCTCGTACAACTGAAATGTAGAACAACAATCACAACAATCAAATATTAAAACATATTCAAAGGCACTAAAATATACCATCAAAAAGATACTAAATTACACACACACCAAAATATACTAAAGTGTACACAAAAAATAAATATACTAAAGTGTACACAAAAATAAATATACTAAAGTGTACACAGAAAATAAACATACTAAAGTGTCTTCCATGGACAGCGAAGAAAACAAATGAGTATTTAAATCAGGCCTGCACATAAAGAAACCTTATCAAAAGAATAAGAATCCGACAATCAATGTTCTTCGGGCATATAATGCGAAGTGAAGTTAAGAACTTTTGGTAACAACAGGTAAAATTCAGGGAAGAAGAGATCGCGGAAGACAGAGGGAGAAGATGCTGGGTGGCCTGACATCATAGTTCGACACAAGATCGATCTCAGAACTCTCTCTCTCGCGATCCCGGCCTAGACTGATGAACCAACTTTTATCATGAATTTTACCGTGGTTTTAAGGGACTCCGTTTCTCCGTACAGCTTTTCGCGAAGCTCTGTGTTTTGCGGCCAGGTTTCGTCTCTTAAATCTGTTATCCGTTGACAATCCTGCAGAACGTGTTCTGCCGTCATGTCCGACTTTTTGTATGGGCACAGGCTAGTTGTGCCTATTTTAAATTTGTTGTACATGTGGGCGCGTAACTTGTTGTGGCCGGTACGGAGGCGAAGTATGGCAACTTGTTCGCTACGGGACAGACCATAGTATCCGTCACTGTTGGAATGCTGGGGATGGTCTTTTGTCCATTTGTTTCTGTAGTGCGAACCAATGGTTGTTCGGGCTTCCTCATAACTGATCTCGTGATCGGTCTGAGGTAGTCTCCTGCCTTCTTTAGCTAGTTTGTCGGCACTTTCGTTTTCCCTTATATTACAGTGTGATGGTATCCACTGAATGACGGTGCGTTTGAGTGAGCACGTTAGTTCATTGAGGGTCGCTTTGAGCTCATTCAGCTCTGTTTTGCCTACACTTTTGAGTGCCGTGATGACCGATAGAGCATCGGTGAATATCACGACCTTGTTGCGAGAGGTGCCTCTTCTCTCTAGGATCATTTCGGCTGCTGTCCCTATTGCCTCTTCCCTGTAATTATTCGAGTATTTGCCTGTGGCAATAGCTTTTGTAACCGTCACTTTCTTTGAGAGTTTTAACACTATTCCTCCTCCACCATCTCTGATTGCGTTCCTGGCCGACCCGCCAGTGTACACATGTGTCCACTTATTTTCAGGGTATTTGGTTGATATGTATTTCTCTGTGTCCGCTCTTCATTCGAAGTTTTCTTGCTGACCTTTTTTAAGTATGCCTGGGATTGTATCCCTTAGTTCTGGCATTATGGTTTTCCACGGCGAGCAATTATCAGTTGCTGGGATTGGTTTGGTTTTGCATTTTGCTAGGACCGGGTGGTCCTCGGTCAGTGCTTTAGCGATTTTTACGAAGCTAGATCTCTGTATCCTGCTTCTTTCGAATTCGTACATTCTTTCATGCGTAGGGTGGGAATCGAGCCGTTTAAGTTTTTCGGCTAAGACTAATACTTTTCTGTCCCTTCGATCTGTCATTGGTGATTGTTTCCATCGCCTTGATGGGTGTGGACTTCATGGCTCCAGTGATAATGCGCATTGCTCGATTTTGGCAAATTGCTTGTTGGATGTATTACTCCACGCTGCAATGCCGTACTCTAGGACCGGTCGCACTCTTCCGGAGTAGAGTGTTTTGAGGACTCTGGTGTTTGCTCCCACGTGGAGCCTGCGAGTTTGCGCATCATCGTGAGCCTGTGTCTCGCTTTTGCCGTAGCATTTTCAATTTGAGTGCACCAAGTCAATTTTCGGTCGAGTGTGACTCCGAGGTACGTAGGGGTTTTGCTTTCTGGGAGATCATGCCCATTGACTTTAAGTTTAATTTTGTGGTCCTGGTTGTTCTGGGAGAACACAGCGTAAGTGGTTTTAGACGCATTTATGCTCATATTCCACTTTTTTCTCCACACTTCCAGGTTATTTAACGTAACTTGTAGTCGATTTGTTGCTGTGGGCATTGACTTTTCCCTCGCCCATATTGCCAGGTCATACATAGCAGATTGTACTCGCTCTGGTAGGCATGTGGGTAAGTCATTGACAAAGATTAGGAAAAGAGTTGGTGAGAGCACTCCTCCTTGGGGACTCCTTGCTCTAATGTGGCTTTCATGCTAGTGTACCCCTGAACCTGAACCCTCGCTGTACTAGAATCTACAAATCTAAGGTGATCAGAGCAGACCAGATCTGGAGACAACCGTGGGTAGGCTGCGGTGATACGAAGTAAATTGACGTTTAAGGACAAATACACGTGCGAATAGTATCACATAAGTAAGCAAAATTTAAATTAAATATAAAACTAATGACAATTCCACGTTTCGACCATAGGTCTTTTTCAAGGAAATACATAGACACTATCTTCTTCTTTCTTCTTCATCAAACACTCCGTATCAACCACTTGTTAACTACTCTGTGCGAGTTGTATCTGGTCTGAACTTAAGAGAGATTGTACGTTGTGCTAGTTATACGCATACAAGTAGGCCTGCACATCCGATTTCTGCGACCCTTTTTATTTACTATGGTAGTTTCCCTGGGTCCTACATCAGTCGCCTCTTATAACATGCCTTGTAGGTTGCAATGGTACTATTATTTGCTTCAACTGAAATATACACTATCAAATCTCAAAGCATACTTCTTATTTAGATTTATTTTTTAGTTTATTTAGTGTTTACTGTGTCTATATGTCTCCTTGAAAAAGACGTATGGTCGAAACGTGGGATTATCGTTAGTTTTATATTTAATTAAATTCTTACTTACTTATGTGATACTAAAAGACATACAGCTAAAGCTTAACCTTTGAAGGTTCACTATTTCACACATAAGTTCCATAAAACCCGTCTAATCTCAGCAACATTAAAGCGACAGATGAGAGAATCTGTTTGATGTCAGAATAAGATTTTTTTTCCGATCCAGAAGCACTTGAGCTTTCAGCTCTTCGGCTCGGTGCCATGGACATCGTAACCCTTCGGTTCGGTGCCACGAACACCGTGAATCTGGGGAACCTGTGGCTTTTCTGCTAGCCCGCAGAATTGAACCTGCACACACAGAGAGCTAGTCACCCACAGTCCAACGCGCTACGAACACGCTGGGCAGGCGGGCTCAGAATGAGATTAGAACATAGCAGGTAAATCATAAATCTTGGCTGTTGAGTGTAGAAATATTCTTTGAATTAAATCCAATATCAGAAATCATATCTGTCATCCATTTATTGAACGTGTTACTGATTGACTGATTGATAGAACCATCAAGATTACACTTCGGTGAGTAAACATGTGTGCTCCGATCTCTTCTTGCACAGGAAGATCTCAGCTGCAGTACACGCGAACTCCGTGGAACCAGCGGGGTTCCTGATGTAATTTTAAGATAGTAAAGATATTTTTGTAAGAATTTTTTTAATTTTTAATCTTTTCTAATGACTTTTGCCCGGGCAGCGGCTTTCCAGCCTGTTATTTTCGATTGCGAATCGAGAAGGGCTCCTTTACGTGCTCAAAATGAACATGGACCTACGTTTTATCGTTCATCTCCGATAGGACTAGGAACTCGATCTCACCTACACTGAGATCAGGATCTCTGGAAAAATATCCAGATGGCTACACGAGTTAGCGCACCTGGTACCTTTGGCCTGAGAGTCGAGCACCTAGCTCTCACTGTGGTTATAAATACGTTATGTTTGTTTGTAGCTTATCTGAAACTTCTTCTATTAATCTAAATATAGATTGTGCTCTTCATACAGGTCAACTCTGAGGAAAAAAACACTTCAATACGGCAGGCTGGCTGTGTACGGTCCTGATAATTTCCCGCTCCAGATAGACCAGTTCAGACTTCTGTGTCCGTAGGGACAAAGCCAATGCCGGCCACAAAACCGTAGGATCACCGAGCTTTATGTATAAAAGCGAATCTATGCTATTTATGGCAACGCAAATGTCAATTTTCTTTCACTTCTGCTTGGCAGAAAACCTGATTCGTTCCTAGGGTTTCCATTTTGAAGATCGAGAAGAAAAGGTTTCCGTCTGCCGGAAGATGGTAATTGCCAGATTGGACATTATGAATATAGCAGCCAGTGGACCATAAGGTGGTGATTGGACACTTGAATAACATGAAACATATTTTTTTATTTTCTTCACAAGGAGAAGAATTTTTGAATATTTTAAACAAACAAACGCAGGAACCGTTACACAATACGTATTCTTCACGCAAGATGATCAAATGGTTCATGAAACAAGATAACTTCAATATCTTCATTGTCGAATCTGCAGTGGTTTTTAGCATCAAATAGAGGCTTTCAGCTGGTTACTTTAACTTTTGAATTGAGGGGGTAGTTGATTCAGAACACACAACTTATTTTTCATGGTTGTTATCATCATCATGTACAGCCTACTCAAGACACGAGAAGAGACTTAGCATCTTTCACCTTCACTTTCTCCACAAAATTATGAACATCAGGCGGTATAAGATAACCAACTCTGAAGTACTGCAACGGGCAAATCTGCCTTCTATCATGGGCATGCTCGGCAGTGGACGACTAAGATGGCTGGGGCATGTGAGAAGAATGGAAACTTGTCGCATAACAAAACATATCTTGTTCTGTGAACTTTCGGTGGGGAAGAGGCACCAGGGCAGCCTACTGCTCAGATATAAGATGTCTGCAATGCCTCAACGAAGAACGTTTCTATAGGTCCCAGTGTAGCGGGTTTTTTCCCCTAGTCCCAAGCTGCAACTAGGCACGTATTTTTCAGCACATGGAAAAAAAACTAGCTGATTACAGAGTTGTGTGGTAAGCGATATTGTGCAATGGCGCAGTCTTGTGAGAAGAAACTTATGTATAAGCTGAAAGACAAGAGAAAAAAAGGCGAAAACGCAAAGGTTGTCACAGTAAAACACTTGCCAATTGACAGTCTGTAAAGACGAAATAGACCGTATATATCATTATCGACAAGAAGGGTCCTTTTCTGGAACCCGT
The DNA here is from genome assembly GCA_020796225.1 of Arion vulgaris. Classification (NCBI taxonomy): domain Eukaryota; kingdom Metazoa; phylum Mollusca; class Gastropoda; order Stylommatophora; family Arionidae; genus Arion; species Arion vulgaris. The sequence continues at coordinate 20,253,887 of CM036773.1, forward strand.
AGGGACAGCGAAAGAAGGGGATTCCGAGAAATACATGGAGTCGGGTTTTGGAGGCGACGATCAACAATATAAACAGCTGGAGGGAGCTGCATGAGATAGCTAGAAGTAAGAAGACGTGGCATCAGTTTGTTAAGGGCCTATGCTCCAATTCGGGTTAAAAAGGCTGATTATGTATATATTTTCATTTTTTCATATATATATAATCACCATCAGTTGTCCGACGAGTAACGGTCTGTACCAATTAAGCATCGTTGAAACAAATACTCGTATATGCACAATATAAATAGGAAGTCTCTGTGACGAGAGGCTCACCTCTCGTTCAAAATGTACTTGGTTCGATCGCTCGTGGTCCTATGGATATTTTTCCAGAAATCCCTGATCTCAGTCTGGGTGAAATCGAGTTCCTAGTCCGGGTAAAATTCAGTAGAAAAGATAAAAAATACAAATCAGTAGAAAAGATCAAAAAATAAAATTCAGTAGAAAAGATAAAAGATAAAAGATAAAATTCCGTAGAAAAGATAAAAGATAAAATTCCTACAAAATATCATCACCATCTTCAAATCACATCAGGGACCCTCATCGGTGCTACGGAGTTCGTGCACTGTCGCTGAGATCTTCACGTATAAGAAAGAGATCGGAGCACACATGGTTACTCACCGACGTGCAATGATGATGGTTCTATCAATCAATAAAATCAATCAATCAATTAGATGCATAATTCAATGAAAAACTACCAACATCACGAAATATAACAAATTTAGAAAAAGTTGCCATTCTGTATCTCCGGACAGAACACAATCGATTCTACCGCTACATGTACTGTTCACGTAAGCCATAGATTCCTAAAATTTTGTGGCCCACCGCCCACTTTGCACGAAATTTACTTTGTAACGCCCCTCCCTCCACATTATAACAGTTTTTCAGCGCCCCTCCCACATATATACATGCTCTATTTTCTCATTGACATAGAAAATTGATATATATTTCTGTAATACATGGTCAATTTTCAAATGATTATATACATGAATAGAAAATTGATGAAAAATGGATCGTGTAAGACGGACATAAGATGAATTAAAATGCAGAATTCAAATTGTTAATGATTATTCAATCGAAAAATCACGATAATAATTTATTTTAAAATATTTATTATTAATATCTTCTTTAAGCAGCTATCGACCCGTAATTGTCTGAACACCCCCCCAATTCTTCTGAACCCACTATCCCCCACCCCCAGAACACTTCAGCGCCCACTGGGGAGGGGGCGGGCCGCCCACTTTGGGAAACGGTGATGTAAACAAAATAGAGACTGGCAAATCAGCCATGTGTACATATGGACAGGTACCCCTAAGACTGCAGAGCATATGCTTCAAGATAGGCTTGTCTGTATATGATAAATGAGGCAAACTCTTCGATCCAGTAAAGCAACTTTGAATAGAAAACTACACGGACCTCTGTGTATGAACTACAATATACAGGAAAGTTTATACAAGAGACAACAGTGGTGGCTCGTGATAATTTTTGTTGGTGGGGCCAGACACACATTTTCGGGGAAATCATGGTTTTGGATTAGGTTATATTTTAATTTATAAAATGATAAATACACGTTACACATTATTTTTGGTGAGGCCTGTGGGCCGGGCCTCACCAAAAATAATGTGTAACGTGTATTTATCATTATGTATGTGTCCCGGCCCCACAGGCCCTTAATGACGAGCCGCCACTGAGAGATAACATTGATTGATTAATTTATTTATTGATAGGACCATCATCATTGCACTTCGGCGAGTAACCATGTGTGCTCCGATCTCTTTCTTACATTGGAATTTCTCAGCTGCAGCGCACGAACTCCGTTGCACCGGCAATGGTCTCCGATGTTATTTTGAAGATAGTGAAGATACTTTTGCAATAATTTTTATTTTTAATCTTTTCTAATGAATTCTGCCCCGGCAGCGGAGTTCCAGCCTGTTCTTCTCGATTTTGAACTGACAAGGGTTCGTGTACGTGTTCAAATTGAACACAGGACCTACGTTTTATCGTCTGTCTCCGATAGGACTAGGAACTCGATCTCACCTACACTGAGATCAGGAATATCTAGAAAATATCCAGATGGCTCCACGAGGGAACGAACCTGGTACCTTTGGCACGAGAGACGAGCCTCTAGCCTCTACGCTACAGAGATCACTGAAACCCATGTGTACGTATAGACACGACCCCAGACTGCAGGGTATATACTTCAAGATTGGCTTGAATAAGATAAATAAGGCAAACTCTTCGACCCAGTGAAGCTTGGAAAGAAAACTACACGGACTTCTGTATAAGCTACAACAGACAATGAAGTTCCTACAAAAGTCATCATCATCATCAAATATCTTGTCCTGGGCAGAACTTTGCCACCCCAACAGTCCTTCGGAATTTCCCTCTTTCATAGGCTAGATATCCCGCCTCTGCAGCAGTCATGTTCAAACCATCAGTTACATCCTGAATCTATCTTCTCCGTGGTCTTCCTTCTCTTTGCCAGTATGCCTCCTTCCATGATGGTCTTCTCAAGCCCTTCCTGTCTGTTTATATGTCCAAAACACCCCAATTTTATCTTTCTTATTTGTAGCATCATCCAGTTTTCTGTGATTTTTGAGATACAAGAGACAACATTGAACAAATAGACAATATTTCAAGCGAACGAGAGGACGGATATATTACTGAAAACAAGAAAATTATCAGCAAACAAAACAAGCAAATGAGAGACACTTAGACAGCCAGAGCGAAATGAAATCAACATCACCAGGTCAGAGATCCCATAAGCCTGGATGTTGTCACTCAACAGACGTCGCTGCGGCTGGCGTTGACGGTCTGGTTAGAATAATTCTGCGATGTTTTGTCTATCTACACCATAAGTTTCCAAACTTTTTCGAGCCACCGCCCACTTTGCACCACATAAACTTTGTAACGCACCCCCCCAATTATAACAGTTTGCCCCCCCCCATCCAATATATATACATGCTCTATTTTCTCTTCGACATAGAAAATGTATAAATATTTCTGTTATATATTGTCAATTTTCAAAAAATTATATTTAATTGAAATATAAAATTTGTGACAAAATTGAACGTGTTAAACCGGCATAAGATGAATTACAATGCAGAATGTAAATTTTAAATGATTATTCAATCGCAAAATCACGAAAATAATTTAATTCATAATTTATTTTATTATTTTGTTCTATAAGGAGCCACCGACCCCTAGATCGCCTGAACGTTCTCCAAATGCTTCTTAACCCATTATCGCCCCCTATCCCCCCTCCCCTAGCAGGCTTCAGCGCCCACTAGGAAGCGGTACCGCCCACTTTGAAAACCTATGATCTGCGCGTATCCTGAGATGTGTGTTTGCCCGGGACCTAGTCCTACGTTCATGCCTATTGAATCAATCAATGTCGATACAGGTCGTGGAGATAATCCTATTTCCTAAAACTCCGACTATATTATATGTGTTGAAGCGATAACAATTTCTCTCTGTGTGGGGTAAGAAAAATCACGCAGAGATGATTCTATATTTACGTTCACATTATCTTCGTTTTTCTTCTTTAGCTTTCTCCCCATGTGTCCGTCTGGCTATTGATTAGATGTTGCACTTCTGTCCAAAACAAAAAGATCCAAGGCGAAGGACTGACTTTATTACCCGTCATTCTCCATATGGCTCCGTCCATGTTGGCGGGAGATGGTAGGGGGCAGGCAGAGAATGGTATGTTGGCAGAGATGGCATGTAGGTAGAGATGGTATGTAGGTAGAGATGGTATGCAGGCATGAAATGGTATGTAAGCAGAGATGGTATAACAAGAAAGAGATGGTATGATATAGAGATGGTATACAGGGCAGGAGGATGGCATGCAGTCAAAGATGGTATGAGGCAGAGAGTGAATGTAGGCAGAGATGGTATGAAAAGGCAGGATGGCATGTAGGCAGAGATGGTATGCAGGCAGAGATGGCATGTAGGCAGAGATGGCATGGCGAAGATGGCATGCAGGCAAAGATGGTATGCAGGCAGAGATGGCATGCAGGCAAAGATGGTATGCAGGCAGAGATGGCATGCAGGCAGAGATGGCATGCAGGCAAAGATGGTATGCAGGCAGAGATGGCATGCAGGCAAAGATGGCATCCAGGCCTAACACCACATTACCCAATATACCTCGTTGTAAGAATAGAGGTTCCTTTACTTACAAAATAATAATAATAATAATAAAGCCCATAACACGTTAGGGTCGTAGGGGTGTCATTGTGGAGACATCAGCACAAAAAGCATGCCATGAGTCTCTGTCTTCAACTCTTCGAGTGAATGTGAAGAAACTCTGTCCTGACCAGCTCTTGTTGTTGTCAAACCAGGATTTTATCTGTCCTCCTTTCTTTCTTCCACCCTCAACTGTTCCCTGTAGGATAGTCTTAGAGAGTGAGCTATGTCTCATCACATGCCTGAACCACGTAAGTTTACGCCGTTTCACGATTGTCAAGAGTGGTACTTGACGACCTGCAAGGTTGTTTATTTGGTCTCTTACATAAATATTCGTCTTATGTTCTATGTAACTAATACATAGTACTCTGTCATTTTTGTGTAACACTTATATTCGTCTTATGTTCTATGTAACTAATACATAGTACCCGTCTGTAACACTTATATTCGTCTTATGTTCTATGTAACTAATACTAGTACCGTCTGTAACACTTATATTCGTCTTATGTTCTATGTAACTAATACATAGTACCCGTCTGTAACACTTATATTCGTCTTATGTTCTATGTAACTAATACATAGTACCCGTCTGTAACACTTATATTCGTCTTATGTTCTATGTAACTAATACATAGTACCCGTCTGTAACACTTATATTCGTCTTATGTTCTATGTAACTAATACATAGTACCCGTCTGTAACACTTATATTCGTCTTATGTTCTATGTAACTAATACGTAGTACCCGTCTGTAACACTTATATTCGATGACCTGGATTCTGCGCTCCAGTTCTGCATTGAGAGTCCAGCTCTCACAACCGTATCAGAGAATGGATAGCACCAGTGATCTGTATATATTGATTTTTGCTAGAGTGCTGATTTTGCTCTTCATATCACGTTTAGCCGAGACATAGCAGCTGAAGTTATCCCATTATTATTATAACTTACAAGAGCAAAGATCCCAAGCGTCAACACCCTGTTGCAGAAGGCCCAACTGAGATGGGTCGGTCACGTTGCTCGAATGCCTGATAAACGCATCCCAAAACAGTTGATGTATGGCGAGCTTGAAGGGGCAGACGTTTAGCTGGTGGACAGAAAAACGCTTTAAAGACACTCTTAAAGTGTCTCTGAAATGCTTCGATATAGACAATACGTGCTGGGAATCCCTTGCGCAAGATCGCCAAATGTGGCGCTGTAACAACAAAAGAGGAACCCGAATAGCTGAGAATCATCGTATTGTTGAGTCACAGAGAAAACGAGCAGCGCGAAAAGACAGAGCACACAACACGCACATGTCTAACCTTGATCATGTATGCCCCACCTGTGGTCGGGATTCTGTTCTAGGATTGGACTCTACAGTCACCTCCGCACACACCAGAGAGGTGCAACAGTACACGTCTGAGATTGTTGTCATCATCGCTTGCGATGGACGGCTATTATAACTTACATAATACTACACTTTAGATAGTGAAAATTATTATCATATTGTATCAAGTGTTGTATCAATCCTATCATATGTCCGCGAGAGTTGTATCAATTCTAACATATGCCAGCGAGAGTTGGAAAATGACTAAAGATATAGAAAGCAAGTTGAATGCATTTGAAAATAGATGTCTGCGAAAAATAATGAATATAAAATGGAACGAATTCAGAAGAAGTGATGAAATCAGAGAAATGTCTGGTCAACCACTAGTAACAACTGTTATAAGAAGGAGAAGATAGAGATATGTTGGACACACCTTGAGAAGACATGATCAAAGAATATCAAAGCAGGCATTGAAGTGGGATTTAAAGGGTTCAAGAAAGAGAGGATGACCTAGGGAGACCTTGCAATGTATTTGCTGAGAGAGACAGGAAATGTCGGTCTCAGTTCCATGGAGGAGACTGAACGAGTTGACCAGGATAGAGCGGTATTGAGAAATAGCTTGCAAGACTCTTGAAACGTATAACGGTACGAGAGGAATTACTATTATTTATTATTATTATTTATTAAATTACTAATTGTTACTTTTTGATACTGGTACACATCTGCAATATAGTACAAAATACTACTCTTCCCAAAGCAAGACAATTTCATCATATCATTAATTTATATTTGGAAAATGAGATATTTATGTAATATTACTTATTGCAACGGTTCCCAAAGTTTACATTACCATCGGTATACTGTCCTGGGCATGCGGGTGTTTACGGTAATGAGAGAGCGGACAGGCTTGCATCAACAGCATCGATTGTTGGGGAGTTGAAGATGGATAAGGGGATATTCTTCGGTCTCTTCGCGACTGTCTGTTGGATGAGGACACTAAAATCGATGTTGAATCGATAAAGCGATTTAAGCAGTTTGGAGTTACCCGTTGTTCAAATCGAACTGGATGCCTGAGAGGCAGAGGGAGAGGTGTGTTTAATCAGCTAGCCACAGGAACCATCAGTATGCATACTCTTCGATATCTGTTGAGGGAGACTGAGCACCTATGGTCTGCCCGGAGTGCAATGACGTCAGTTTAGTAACCAATAACCAATAACCAATGGTTTGTTTGCATTACCGTCGGACTCCCATTTTAAATAAATTTTGCAGCCGCTGACCCCAAAAGTTTATATATATGAAAATGGACAGAAATGAATTATCTGTGTGTTATAATAGTAAACATTGTCTATAATTAAACATTTAAAAAACAGGAAGAGGTTTCCTTTTGCCTTGAACAAGACGCGCCATCATTAGCATTATCAGTATATATTTTTTTGGATTGAAATTACAAAGATCATAATATTTCTTCAAGCGCTTGAGAACCCCCATGTGAGTACCTCGTGGACCCCCGTGGAACCCAGTTTTGGAAACTCTGACTTATTGCTACTCTAGGTGATAGCAACCGATCATTCCGTATTTACCAATTGCGATTGTCTGCAAAACTGATTTAAAAGTGCAAAGTTGATCTCTTGTAGAATGACGCTGTGATAATTCAACTTTCGCCAAAAAACGCACTCGTTTCAGTTTCAGGGATAAATATGCTCTTGAAATGGAGAGGTGGAGAGGGACATGAAAACAGAGGACAGAGGGAGATAGAGATAACCATCAATCAATCTAGGGAAATTGGCATATGCATGGGCGTACATACGTTAAGGAAAGGATGGGGGACGGGGAGGTGGGGGGTAACCCTTGGAAAATAACTTTTGGATAAAACAGTTTTATGCTAATCCGGTTTACTCCATTTTCACGAAGTAAACTACCAACTAAATTTATAAAACCAATTTATTTAGCTCCTACCTGGAGAAATTTATGTGGACGCCTATGGACAAATGATTAGGGTGTGTTTTTTTAAACACTACAAAATGGAAAAGAAATTGTAAACGCCCAGCGCTGATTAAATGACAGATGTTTTTGTTTTGTAGTATTTTTATTTCAGGATCAATCACCCCCCCTTCTATTTTTCCCGGAAACGAGGCACCACGCGCGTGAATGTGCAACAATAAAATGCTGTCTTCACGCACCTGAAACCGGAGATAACTGTCAACTTATCTCGCGAGCTGCGGGAGAAAAAAAAGACATAACAGACCAGTCTCATTCAATGTTCTACTCCAAGAGGTGAATATCCGCTCACACATTCCTGACAGCAATGTCTGTCGCTAACGTTGTCCGGTTGTCTGTCTTGTTCAGTTGTCTGTCTTGTTCTGTAGTCTGTCTACTACAGTACATCTCTTCCTGTGAGGTGTGCCACCTCAGGGAGGCATGAGACAGTATCAGGGGAGTGGTGTGAGGCAGTATCAGGGTGATGCGGGAGGCAGTATCAGGGGAAGCGTAAGGGCAGCTATCAGGGGAGGCGGAGACAGTATCAGGGGATTGCGTGAGACAATATCAAGGAAAGGAGTGGGGCGATATTAGGTGAAGAGAATCTGAGGTAGGGCAGTATCAAGGAAGGCGCAGTGGATGCGTGATTCAGTATCAGGAAGGTGTGAGGCAGTATCAGGGGATGCGTGATTCGGTATCAGTGGGAAGGTGTGAGGTCAGTCATCTCAGGGGAATGCGTGATTCAGTAAAATTTTCAGGGAAGTTGGTGTGGGGCAGCTACTATTAGGGATGCGTGATTCAGTATCAGGCAAGGGTGTGGAGGGCAGCTATCAAAGGGGTTTTTTGCGTGCATTTTCATGTTTATCCAAAGGGGATGCTTTTGGGATTCAGCTATCAGAGGTGCGGTGGAGAATGTTGGAGAAAAATATATTGGCTTTTGTGATTTTCAACAAACGTTTTGTATGCAGTAATTTGGGGTTTTGACTAATTCAAATACGTTTCACCATTGAAAAAGTAAGTTCAAATTTTTTTGGAAAAACCATCATTGATTTCAACTCATGTTAAAATTTTACCTCAACTTTCTGGTCAAAAACTCGGTTTTTGTAACGTTTACATTTCTCACTGTCAATGTTATTGTGTTAAGGGTACGGCGCTGTTCTAAAGCTCAGAGTAAGTAGCATTTTTTACTTTTGCTATTTTTTGGAAGTCACAGTTCTTCGACAGGGTAAAGGGTGTGGCTGGGGAGTGGGGGGGTGGGGGAAGGGAAGGTACTCTTAGTCCCATCTTTTATGGGTGGCTCCATCTTTTAGGGGAGAAGCCAGCTGAATAAGATTGAGATCTACTGATCTACCATGATTGTCTGTAATGTTTCAGGAGCGGGGATGTGTGTGGCCAAGTAGTTAAGCCCTTGCCTTGCTATCTGAAGGTCGTGGGTTCAAAATAACAATCAATCAATCAATCAATCAATCAATCAGTCGTAGAGCTATGAGTGAGTGACTAATGAAGATATGAATGAATGCAATAATCAAGGTATGAGTGAGTGACCTAATGAAGAGGTGAATGAATCAAAATTATAATAAATGTAATAAAACGATGAAAATGTGGCAAAATGAATGAATCAATCAATCCAACTCGAAAAAATTTATAGGGGAAAACGAGTAATAAACAACACAACACATAATTTAATATATATACTAACATCAAAGTTACAAACATAAACACACATATACATATATATATACTCACATCTAGTGACTTGAGCATAGCACATCCCTCAATCAACTTCTCAAACTTTTTCCTCTTGTTAAAAGCTGTTTTCAAAACTATCCGACGGAATGACTGTCTATCCTGAAATCAGAAGAAGACAAAAAGACTCTACAACTGACATACTTTTTTTTTTTACTTTAGAAAGATGAAGCCGCCTGTGTGTTGACAGGGTCCTCAAGGGAGCAAAGAATAGTACCACACTCAACACATCTGATTTCTGCAACGATTTTTGTTTACCAGGGTAGCTTCCCTAGGCCCCTAACTCAGTCGATTCTTACGGCATGTCTTGTAGGTCGAAGTGTTACTATTCTTTGCTCCACTTGCAAGACCCAGCAAGGTGTGTGTACAAAATACGTTGTCGTTTTAGCTTTCTTTTCACTTCGTTTGGGGAATAACGTGCATTACGAGGGGGAGTCAATAAGTAAGTCACACAGTTCTGTGGGATGGCAGGTAAATGTAGTTGGCGTTTTCTAATGGTATCATTAGTCAGAGCCAACTCTTCTTCTTCTTTGCGTTCGTTCTTTACGACCAATTTTAATCACTCTTTGTGATATTTTTAATCTTTGTCAAGAACGTGTCTACGTTGCACATTGGTTTGGTAGGCCCTAAACACATAGACTTCTACATGTTTAGGACATGTGCATTCGATTTCAGCCAAGTCAGAGCCAACTATAAACTTATAACTTAGTTTTATAAAAGTTAACTAGATTTGTTATCTGTGCATTAGTTGACAGCAACATCGAACTTTATATTCCCGTTCGTCAGGTGGCGCTAGGTGTCTCATGCGGAGCACATAAACAAAATGGCGAATGTACTTACGGAGTGTACAATCAAAGAGTGACGTGCTATTGTGCGTTTTTTGTGGGCAAAAGGATTGCATGCAAAGGACATTCATAAGGAATTGCTTCCTGTTTATACTGTAAATGTTTGTACAGTAAAACGGTGCATAGCTGAGTAGGACAACTTTTTCATTAAAAAAAAATACATATTTTAGTATACTTTATCATAAGCTCAGTGTCCGTGTCCTGTCGGGATTCGCAAGGGAAGTAAAGAATATTAACACTGCGGCCTACAAGGCATGTCGTAAGAGACGACTGAGGTAGGGTCTAGGGAAGCTATCCTAGTAAATAAAAAGCGTCGCATAAATTAGATGTGCTGGCCTACTTGTAGGCACATAACTGGCACAATGTACACTCGTTTTTAGGCTCAAATCACATACATGTCACAAAGAGGGATTTAGCAAGTGGTCGATATGGAGCGTTCGAAGAAGTAGATGAAGAAAGAGGAAATAGTATCAAAGACAATAACTAAATAAGTAAACACTGCTGCAAAGCTCTGTGATGTTATTGGTTATTTGTAGAGCTGGTTGCTTGAGAGGCAGAAAGTAGTGTATTTAACCAGCGAGATCGAAAGACAACATGTATGGCTCGGACATTTAATGAGAATGGAACACAACAAACCACCAATACCAGCATACAATAAAAAGATATCAGGTACTAGAGCCAAGGGAGACTAAGAAAAATATGGATAGACACTATCAATATAATAAATAATAATAATATAATAATAATAATAATTCCTCTCGTACCGTTATACGTTACATAGGGCCTGCAAGTAATTTCTAAATACCACCTATCCTGGGCAACTCGCTCAATTTCTCCATGGAACTGAGACCGATATTTCCTGCCTCTCTCAGCAAAGTTCGTTTCAGGGTCTCCTTGGGTCGACCTCTCTTTCTTGAACCCTTTGCATCCCACTTCAATGCCTGCTTTGATATTCGTTGATCATTTCTCCTCAAGGTGTGCCCAACATATCTCCATCTTCTCTTATAACAGTTGTCACTAGTGGTTGACCAGATATGTCTCTGATTTCATGACTTCTCATGAATTCGTTCCATTTTATATTCATTATTTTTCGCAGACATCTATTTTCAAATGCATTCAACTTGTTTTCTATATCTTTAGTCATTTTCCAACTCTCGCTGGCATATGTTAGGATTAATACAACATTTGAATTGAAAATTCCTAATTTAGTTTTAATACTATATAACTTGCAGTTCCATATTTTATTTAGACTTTTAAAAGCTGATGCTTCTTTGACAATTCATATCATAATTTCTTTTTAACATTTCCTGTGCAATCAAAATTGCTACCTAAATAGGTGGACTGCTCTGTTATTTTTATCATTTTAGATTCCAGTGTAATATCTGCTATCAATTCCACACTAAATAAACACGGATATATTACAAAAAGGTTGACTCAAGATACAACAAGGCCCTGGAACGCAAATTAAAGCTCTCACCCCTACACTTAACGGCTAGAGTGAACAACCAATTCCATCATCCACCTGGGGAAAAGACAATAGAAAATAGCCACACGAACCATCAGTGTACATACCCTTCGAAATATGTCGATGGAGACTGAACACCTCTTGGTGCAGGACCGCGCCGTGCTATGATACAGAGAGGTGGCCGCATCAGGCGACATCGTAAGGAGGGCGGCATACGCAAACAAATGAAGTTTTTTTAAAGAAAAAAACAATTAAAGGAGCGACATTTCGAAGACTTGCATCATACTGTTTTAATATACCGCACGGCTCTGTATGGGTGTGCCCAAATTTTTCTGTGACGTCAGTACAGTAAACTATAACCATTCTGTGATGTATGACCCTCTCCCCTTCTCAGAATTTATAGAATTTATATTGTTAGAAAGAAGAAGGAAGTTCTTCTGCTGCATTCTCACAAGAAGACAAAGGAAGTGAGATAGAATAACAGGCTATGATTAAATTGGATATATTTAATACATTAACTCTTAAACTTTCATAGGTTTTAAGATTTTTTGTTATTTTTGAAAGCCTGCTCTATTACTAGAAGCCATATATACTCCATGAATTGAAAATGGGCATGTTATATATGGTTGGAAAGCTAATTGAAGGTACTATCAAGATATGTGGTTTTAATATCAGTGTCATGTAATATGTGATATCAGTGTCATGTAATATGTGATATCAGTGACCTAATTTTGGTGATACTAAAAATAGATTTTCCTACAAATTTAAAATAATTATACAGTCACAAAGAAGGGAAAAACAAAGTATGAAATATATCATGAAAACTATTAACACAATCTCTAAGTACTTTCATATTTACACAATATATCCAAACATGAAGTTGTTTGAACAATAAATAATGCAGTAATCAAGAAATTTGTAACTTCTAAATATTTCCATATTTTGAAGACACCAATTAACAAATAATCAATAAATAAGAGAAAATGATACAGAACTGGTATAGTAAGCAGCTCATAAAGAACTAACACTTATAGTCTTGATCCAGGACAGTAATCTGAGTCATAAGATGCCACTTTATAAGCAAATGTGTGATATTTGACAAGAGCAAGTGAAAACGCGTGTGCAGAGATTATCCAAAATGGCGGTCGATCAGAAATGTCGGTGTAATAAAAGCATACTCTTACCACTGAAGTTGGAGAAGGTTCACCTGAATGGCTAGGGGTACCGTAGAAGCGGTAAGTAGGCTTTCACGCAAAAATCAGTCAAATGTCATACCAGGATCCCTGACGCATGAATTCATAGCGGGTGAACACAGAGGAAGAACAAAAAGCATGCTTTAATCAACGAGATTAGATATTGTAAAAATAAATAATATACTTTAACAAAATTTATTATGACAATATCATATGTTCTGCATTATAAAACATATATTATATGCAATTTAAAAGCATCAATAATACAAAAAATAAGGCTAGTTCCGGAGTCATGTAGCCATCTCATTTATAAATGCGATTTTCTTAGTACCCGAACGTTACAGGGTTACAGATAACGTGAGCCTAGATATCGGCACATACAGGGAGACTTATAAAGAAGAAAGAAGTGATATAGAAGAACAGACTATGATTAAATTGGATACATTTAATAGATTAACGTTGATTTAACAGAAACTGAATTAATGATAATCAAGACGGAAAAAACAAGATTAAAAGAAATAAAAATGATTCAAGTATATAGAAGCTAGGATAACAAGACTCCGGAAACTGGGGGTGGAATTTTAATAGATTAAATCAGTGGTTCTCAACCATTTTCAGCTGGCACGTTCTTGTAGATGAGGAAGACCTCACGTCGAAACCCCTTAATTTTCTTCCGTCGAATCAACAGTAATTTCAAAGGAGAAAAGGAAAAACCAAATTATTTCTGAGTTTTATAACAGTTCTGTTTCCTAAACATAATAACGTTGGCAGGGAGGAATGGACACTTTTCTTTTAAAAAAGAAGATATTTTGACAAAACATTTGAGAAAAAAATGTCAACACGAGTCAAAATAATAGTCAAGTTAATAAAAATAAATAGTCAAAATAAATGATATTCTTGGTTATTGTAAAAAAAAAATATTGAATTTATAGTTTTAATGGAAAAAAAACCACACAAAAGCTGCGAAAAATTACCAAAATCCAGCATTTTCTTCAAAACAGAACATCATGAAAGAAGACGAGAGGAAGAGCACGATAAAAGATGGTTAGATGGCTTATCAGAATCCTGTCAAAGAGCATAAATAACAATCACTCACGCCACCAGAACCGCGCAAGACAAAAACAGAAAACCACCGCACTGGACAACAACCCGGTAGCAGTGTGACGACACTGGACAACAACCCGGTAGCAGTGTGACGACACTGACAACAACCCGGTAGCAGTGTGACGACACTTGACAACAACCCGGTAGCAGTGTGACGACACTGGACAACCACCCGGTAGCAGTGTGACGACACTGGACAACAACCCGGTAGCAGTGTGACGACACTGGACAACAACCAGGTAGCAGTGTGACGACACTGGACAACAACCAGGTAGCAGTGTGACGACACTGACAACAACCCGGTAGCAGTGTGACGACCTGACAACAACCCGGTAGCAGTGTGACGACACTGGACAACAACCCGGGAGCAGTGTGACGACACTGGACAACAACCCGGTAGCAGTGTGACGACACTGGACAACAACCATGTAGCAGTGTGACGACACTGGACAACAACCAGGTAGCAGTGTGACGACACTGGACAACAACCCGGTAGCAGTGTGACGACACTGGACAACAACCCGGTAGCAGTGTGACGACACTGGACAACAACCCGGTAGCAGTGTGACAACACTTGACAACAACCAGGTAACAGTGTGACGACACGGACAACAACCCGGTAGCAGTGTGACACCCTTGACAACAACCAGGTAACAGTGTGACGACGACTGACAACAACCCGGTAGCAGTGTGACGACACTGGACAAAACCCGGTAGAAGTGTGACGACACTGGACAACAATCCGGTAGCAGTGTGACGACACTGGACAACAACCAGGTAGATAGTGTACGACACTGGACAACAACCCGGGAGCAGTGTGACGACACTGGACAACAACCCGGTAGCAGTGTGACGACACTGGACAACAACCCGGTAGCAGTGTGACGACACTGGACAACAACCAGGTAGCAGTGTGACGACACTGACAACAACCCGGTAGCAGTGTGACGACACTGACAACAACCCGGTAGCAGTGTGACGACACTTGACACAACCAGGTACAGTGTGACGACGCTGACAACAACCCGGTAGCAGTGTGACGACACTGGACAACAAACCGGTAGAGTGTGACGACACTGGACAACAACCCGGTAGCAGTGTGACGACACTGGACAACAACCCGGTAGCAGTGTGACGACACTGGACAAAAACCCGGTAGCAGTGTGACGACACTGGACAACAACCAGGTAACAGTGTGACGACACTGGACAACAACCAGGTAGCAGTGTGACGACACTGGACAACAACCAGGTAGCAGTGTGACGACACTGGACAACAACCCGGTAGCAGTGTGACGACACTGGACAACAACCCGGTAGCAGTGTGACGACACTGGACAACAACCCGGTAGCAGTGTGACGACACTGGACAACAACCAGGTAGCAGTGTGACGACACTGGACAACAACCCGGCAGCAGTGTGACGACACTGGACAACAACCCGGTAGCAGTGTGACGACACTGGACAACAACCCGGTAGCAGTGTGACGACACTGACAAAACCCGGTAGCAGTGTGACGACACTGGACAACAACCAGGTAGCAGTGTGACGACACTTGACAACAACCCGGTAGCAGTGTGACGACACTGGACAACAACCCCGTAGCAGTGTGACGACACTGGACAACAACCCGGTAGCAGTGTGACGACACTGGACAACAACCCGGTAGCAGTGTGACGACACTGGACAACAACCAAGTAGCAGTGTGACGACAAAAGAAGAAGAAGAAAGAAAGAAAAAATTTCTTCTTCTTTGAACGCTCTATACTTGTCTACACTCTGTGTGATTTGCATGTGATCTGAGCCTAAGAACGATGGTACGTTGTGCAAGTTATGCGTCTACAAGTAGGCCAGCACATCCGATTTCTGCGCTGCTTTTATTTACTAGGGTAGCTTACCTAGGAGCTACATCAGTCGCCTCTTACTGATGGTCGCAGTGGTACTATTCTTTGCTCCCCTTGCAATCGCCGGCACCATAGGGTGAAATTAATATTAAAATGTATTAAAACACGACATACACTAAATTCTTCATAACATTTCAAGCCTTTCTTGACACAGCCTCATGTCTATCAAGGGAGGCGCACCTCACAGGTCGAGAACCTCTGGATTAGATGAACGGAGAAGATGAACATAAACAAATGATACAGATAAGCACAAGCAGGTTCATAAACAAGTGTTCAAATGTAAATTTAATAGATTAAGCTGAAGGAAAATGTTTTAAGAAGGATTTTGAAATCGTTAAATATATCATCATCAAGCTTCGTATCCTTTATAGGACGTTGCTCGCTTTGCAGCACATCTGAAATTCACTCTGTCTCTAGCCAGTTCACCCACTTCTTCGATGGTCATGTTCATGGTTTCTTTAATATCTTGTAGCCATCTTCTTCTTGGTCTGTCTCTGCGTCCTGGGACCCTGCTCTCTAATATTGTTCTTGCCAGGTCATCGTGACGTAATGTGAACAAAATATCTAATTTTTCTGTATATTATATTGTTTATCAGCCAATTCTCTTTAACAGTTAGTTCTTTCAGGACATCAGTATTCTTTCTTATTTCAGCCATGGTATTCGTAGGATCTTTCTGTAGCATTTAGTTTCGAAGGACTAATATGATATATATATGTACATATTAATGTATACACATACCATTTCTTACATACGGACGTGAATCATGGACAATAAATAACAAAAATAATTATTGCAATAACCAAATAATCTGTGTAAGGGTAATGACATAAGAACAACAATCAAGAGTTTAGAGCCTGCGTTTTTCCCTTGGTAGCATATGGTTGTGAGACATGGACCATTGACAAAGCGGCGGAGAAGATCATTAATGTATTTGAATGCAAATGCTATAGAAGAGTACTTAGAATATCATGGACAGAGAAAAGAACAAATGTTTCTGTTCTGTAACAGTTTGATATTAAAGAGAGTTGGCTATTAAAGAACATAAAATCAAGGAAAATTAAATATTTTGGACACATCAAATGACATGAGTGCATAGAGAAGATAATTTTGGAGGGAATGGTGACTGGAAGAAGAATGAGAGGAAGACATACAAGACGATGGGTGCAAGATGTCATTGACGATGATTGACTTTTGGAGAATGACTGTTACTGACGCCATTCAACTTGCACAGAACAGAGTTTTTCAGGACCGCTGTCATGGGAACTAAGTTCCAGAAAGGACAAGCTACTTGATGATGATGTGTAAATTATTAGAGACTACAAAAATGTTGTTTTATAGAAGAATGATGAGAATATCATGGACAGAAAAGATAAATATTAATGTTATCAAGAAAGCAGTCGAGAACAGATCGATAACGAAACGTCTCAGAACCAAACCACCAACATTATTTAGACATATTATAGGAATAGAAAAAACTTGAATACATTGTGACAACGGGCATGATCAATGGGAGAAAAGAGAAAGGTCATCATCATAATATAGCTTGTAATGAGCAGAACTTTGAGAGCCTAACACTCCTTCGAATTTCTATCATAACCAGATGTTCCGCCTCTGCAGTCGTCATGCTCAAATTATCGATTAGATCAAGCTTCTCTGTGGAATTTCTCTTTTTCTCTTTGCTAGGATGTTTCCTTCCGTGATGGTCTTTTCCCACCCCTCGTGTCTTTTTATATGTCCAAATTACTTCAATTTTTCTCATTCTTATTTGTGGCATCAGCCAGTTTTCTTTGATTTTAAATTATTTCTAGGTAGATTTATTTGTTCATATAGAAAGTGAAGAAGAAAGCAACATGAATCATATAGGAAAGGAAGGGGGAAGCAACAGGAATCATAAAGGAAGGGGACAGAAACAGGAATCATATAGGAAGGGAAGAAGAATGCAACAGGAATCATATAGGAAGGGGAAGAAAGGAATCATATAGGAAGGGAAGAAGAACAACAGGAATCATAAAGGAAGGAAGGGGAAAGCAACGGAATCATAGAAGGAAGAAGAATGCAACGGAATCAGAAAGGAAGGAAGAGGAAAGCAACAGGAATCAATAGGAAGGAAGAAAATGCAACAGGAATCATATAGGAAGGAAGAACAACAGGAATCATATAGGAAGGAAAGAATGCAACAGGAATCATATAGGAAGGGACAAAAACAGGAATCATATAGGAAGGGAAGAAGAAGAAACAGGAATCATAAGGAATGAAGGAAGGGAAATAGCAACAGGAATCATATAGGAAAGGAAGAATAAATACAACAGGAATCAATGGAAGTAAGGCAAAAGCAACAGGAATCATAAAAAGGACAGAACAGGAATCATAAAGGAAGGGAAGAAGAATACAACAGGAATCATATAGGAAGGGAAGGGAAAGCAACATGAATCTATAGGAAGGGAAGGGGGGAAAGCAACAGGAATCATATAGGAAGGGGACAGAAACAGGAATCATATAGGAAGGAAGAAGAATAAACAGGAATCATATAGGAAGGAAGGGGAAGCAACAGGAATCATAAAGGAAGGGGACAGAAACAGGAATCATATAGGAAGGGAAGAAGAAGGCAACAGGAATCATATAGGAAGGGAAGGGGAAAGCAACAGGAATCATATAGGAAGGGAAGAAGAATACAACAGGAATCAAATAGGAAAGGAAGGGAAAGCAACAGGAATCAGAAAGGAAGGGGACAGAAACAGGAATCATATAGGAAGGGAAGAAGAAGGCAACAGGAATCATATAGGAAGGGAAGGGGAAAGCAACAGGAATCATATAGGAAGGGAAGAAGAATACAACAGGAATCAAATAGGAAAGGAAGGGAAAGCAACAGGAATCATATAGGAAGGGAAGAAGAATACAACAGGAATCAAATAGGAAAGGAAGGGGGAAAGCAACAGGAATCAGAAAGGAAGGGGACAGAAACAGGAATCATATAGGAAGGGAAGAAGAAGGCAACAGGAATCATATAGGAAGGGAAGGGGGAAAGCAACAGGAATCATAAAGGAAGGGAAGAAGAATACAACAGGAATCAGAAAGGAAAGAAAGAAGAAAGCAACTGGAATCAGAAAGGAAAGAAAGAGGAAAGCAACTGGAATCAAATAGGAAAGGACAAACAACAGGAATCATATAGGAAGGGACAAACAACAGGAATCATATAGGAAGGGACAAACAACAGGAATCATATAGGAAGGGACAAACAACAGGAATCATATAGGAAGGGACAAACAACAGGAATCATATAGGAAGGACAAACAACAGGAATCATATAGGAAGGGACAAACAACAGGAATCATATAGGAAGGGAAGAGGAAAGAAACAGGAATGATGAAGGGATTGAAATTGAATGGAACCGTATGCGATACATGATACCAATTGGCTATTTTCAGAAACAACGCAAGAATGATATAAGACAAACCAAACAAACCCATGCGCTATTTTTACGAATAATATAACATATCAAATTTTATTCTCACAATGTTTGTATCAGTATCCATAATGAGCCCTAAAGCGCATATCCCATTGCGGTTTGAGTAGAATAAATATGGTACAGCAATGAAGCTTGTAATCGCAACAAGATGAGACAAAGAACTGTAGAGGTTGATACAAGAAGAAAAATAAAAGAGCTCTAAGAACAGAGAAGAGGAAATGGTTGATTTTTTCTTTGTTGGATGTTATATGAAAGTTTTTTTTAGGTGGACAAGTGGACAATGAAAAAACAATTGGAAAACAGAGACTTTCAAAATGTGGATATACAGAAGATTAGGACGAATATTACACAATCACGCACAGATTAAAGATAAAATGAATATTCTAAATAATATCTCAGAAACTATGTTTGAAAATAAACAGGCAATAGACCAAATTCATGAGAATGTTTTTCCTTTTCTCTCTTTTTGACGCCTCACAGCGTCAGGATAAGAAGCGTCATGAGAATAAATGTTGTAAATGTCAACCAGATTATGCTGGAGGAAACAGCTCTACAGGATGTAGAATCATACACATACCTTGGCAGCAACATAGACACAGAAGAAGAAACAAACAAAGATGTCAAGATATGAATACAAAAAGCAAGGGAAACTTTATTGCATTGAGTAAGATATAGAAGTCAAAGGAGATCAAAACAAACACAAAGTTGAGAATCTTTCAATCAAATGTGAAGTCAGTGCTGTTCTATGGCTTGGAAACATGGAAGACAAAGAAAGAAACCACCAGAAAACTACAGACCTTCATAAATGGATGTTTACGTAGAATAGAGGGACTGAGATTGTATGATAAGATTACAAACGAGAAACTCAGAGAAAGAACTAAGCAGATACTAGTGAAGAAAGAACTAAGCAGATACTAGTGAAGAAAGAGCTGTGGAAGAGACGCTAGCGTTGGAAAGGACACACATTGAGAAGACCTACTGGAAGCATTGCAAGACAGGCACTGTTTTGGAACCTGCAGGGAAAGATGAGATGAGGAAGGCCTAGACATATCTGGAAAATAAATCTGGAGACTGATATTAAAAGGTTTTGATAAAACATGGAATGAATTGGAAGGGATGGCAAGAAAGAGGAAGAGCTTGAAGAGGTTTATTGAAGACATGTGCTCTGTTGGGAGCCTAAATATGAAGAAGAAAAACGAATATTATGACAGGAAAGTAAAACCAACCAATTAGCAAAAAAAAAATAATATTACAAATAAACGAACAAAGGAACAAATACACAAACAAATACACAAACGAACAAATAAATAAACAAACGACAAATAAACAAACAAATGAACAAATAAACAAACAAACGAACAAATAAACATACGAACAAAGGAACAAATACACAAACAAATACACAAACGAACAAATAAATAAACAAACGACAAATAAACAAACAAATGAACAATAAACAAACAAACGAACAAATAAACATACGAACAAGAACAATACAAACAAATACACAAACGAACAAATAAAAACAAACGAAAAATAAACAAACAAATGAACAAATAAACAAACAAACGAACAAATAAACATACGAACAAATGAACAAATAAATAAAAAACTAATAAACAATCTAACAAATAAACAAACAAACAAACAAACCAAAAACAAAAACAATCAAAGACACAAAAAACAAACACAAATTAAAAACCAAAAATGACCAAAGATGTAAACAAATAAACAAACAAACAAACCAAAAACAAAGACACAAAAAACAAAAACAAATTAAAAACCAAAAATGACCAAAGATGTAAACAAATAAATAAAGAAACAAATATATAAACAATCAGAAAAATAAAGAAAAAATATACAAACGAATAGACAAACAATGAGAAAATAATACAAACAAAATTAACGAAGAGAATTCAATCAAAATATCTGGACAAAATAGAACAATAAAAAAAAATTTTTAAAAATGTAAAAATAAACCACAAAGTATATATAATGATGTTGAAGCGCCAAATGCAAAGAACTGACATTGCTAAATGTTAGAGTTTAGAGAAAATGTTTGTTTGTTTGTTTGTTTGTTTGTTGTCTTCACAAATATCTACTTCAGCTACCTCAGACAGTGAAGTTACTTGTCTACACAACAGGTTCATGCGACCGGATAAAAAAGCATTGTCTATTTGGATTATATTCATAAATTTAAAAAAATAAAAAATTCGAAGTTTTGCAGCGTTTGAAAAACTCTTGACAACAACAGTGTGCCCAGACATGAATACGTTCTGTTGTTAATGTCGTCAGCTCTTATCTGTTCTTTTCTTTTTTCCTATTATTTTTTAACAAAAATTGCTAACACAAACTGCAGGGGAGTCGACTCTGTGGACGATCAATATTACCTTCTTTGTGGGCAAGCTGAACAAATAGGGTGGGGGAGGGGAGGGAGAGGGAGGTAAGAGTGGGGGAAGAGGATAAACAAAACACATGATTGGATATCACAACAAATCAAAAATGATTAATAAATAACAATACAGAAGGGAATGTCGGGGGTAATAGTAGATAACATCAGAGATGACAAGACGATAACGTCAGAGATGGCAAGACGATACCGTCAGAGATGGCAAGACGATACCGTCAGAGATGGCAAGACGATACCGTCAAAGACGACAACGTCAGAGATGACAAAACGATACCGTCAGAGATGACAAAACGATACCGTCAAAAGTGACAAGACGATACCGTCAGAGATGACAAGACGATACCGTCAGAGATGACAGGACGATAACGTCAGGGATGACAAAACGATACCGTCAGAGATGACAAAACGATACCGTCAGAGATTACTAAACGATACCATCAGAAATTACTAAACTATACCGTCAGAGATTACTAAACGATACCATCAGAAATGACTAAACTATACCGTCAGAGATGACAAGACGATAACGTCAGAGATGACAAGATGATACCGTCAGAGATGACAAGACGATAACGTCAAAGATGACAAAACGATACCGTCAGAGATGACTAAACAATACCGTCAGAGATGATTGCATGAGTATGATTCGTAAAGTCGAGACAGGAATTGTGAGACGAAACTGTGGGGAAATACTGGTACAAACAGTGATCAAAGAAATCACCTTCAGTTTTGATCCTGGACACGCAGGATTCAGTGGTAATGAACAAGCTGATAGATTGGCTGGCATGGCTACTGTATCAGAGGGAGCTGCAATGAACCGAAATCACATTCTCCACGCACTGAGAGAGTCTGGTCAAACAGAAGAGTTTCAGGGTTGCTAGTCGCACTCACTGACCAGATTACGAGAGATGGGTGTCAATATTAGTGCAGCCCGTAAAGAACAACATACCAAATATGCAAAGAGACTGATTAATCAACATCGAACTGGCGTATTAGGCCACTGCACGCTGCTGGATTTGTTGAGGCGGTGATCGGAGCACCTATGGACATGACCGTATTGCTATGATGATAGTCATCGGATAAGTGATAACTGATAACAACGCCCTTTAAAAAATAGATTTGGGTTGTAAGTCCTAACTAAACGCCAGATAACATTTGAGTTGTAAGTCCTAACTAGACGCCAGATAACATTTGGGAATACAGTCCAAAGGGAAACACATTTACATGTGTGTTATTGACCAGTTTTTACAAACTCCATATATTTGTAATTTAAATCGCCAAAATTTTACAAAACCGTGTGTTGCCGGGGATCGCACGGGGAGCAAAGAAAAGTAACACTGCGGCCTACAAAGCATGTCGTAAGAGGCGAATGAGGTAGGCGTCTAAGGAAGCTACCTAATAAATAAAAAAACATCGCAGAAATCGAATGTGCTAGCCTACTTGTAGGCGCATAACTGGCACAAACGTACAACCGCTCATAGGCTCAGATAACATACAAATCACAAAGAGTGGTTAACAAGTGATCGATATGGAGTACTCGAAGAAGAAGAATAAATCCCTGAATATCAGGGTTTCCTGTAGTCCAACATCGTACCGTACACACACCGTACACACACCGTACACACACCGTACACACACCGTACACACACCGTACACACACCGTACACACACCGTACACACACCGAACAGTTTCGACCTAAGCTGGTCTCGAATTTGGGATTTTCCACGTCACGTCAACTCTAGTGCAGCGTGCTTTTAACTTCACTATCTGCGATCGCCCGAGTGGTTACCGGGGCCCAAATTTGGGATGTAAAGAATAGAACCACTGTTACATGCCATGCATGCCGTAAGAGGCGACTAAGGTGGTTTGGCTGAAATCGGATGCACATGTCCTAAACGTGTAGAAGTCTATGCGTGTAGGGGCCTACCAAACCAATGTGCAACGTATACACGTTCTTGGAAAAGATCAAACATATCACAAAGAGTGATTAAAATTGGTGGTAAAGAACGAACGCAAAGAAGAAGAAGAAGAAGACTATCTGCGACCACCCCCTACCCTCATATCCCACTGTATTATTAGTCGTTACCGTTGTTACTTCCATGTACTACCGCTTGTTGGACACTGTAGGACAGGACACTGTTTGGACACTGTAGGACAGGACACTGTAGGACAGGACACTGTAGGACAGGACACTGTAGGACAGGACACTGTAGGACAGGACACTGTTTGGACACTCTAGGACAGGACACTGGACACTGTAGGACAGGAGGAACACGAGCCTGTGGAATTTAATGGCCTGTACAGTCGCCACGAAACTGTTCAGGTTATAATTTTTCGTTTATACCCACAACAGAAAAAAATCCTTGACCTTAACGTGGATTAAACCCGGGTCTCCTGTATGGCAGCCGCGCTCTAATCCATTCGCCCAGACGCTCATCAATTCCATAGCTCCATCAGTAAACGCCATAGATTGTAATTTGTGAGAGTTTTTTTTTAACCCTTTAACACACAATTTAGACGATATCGTCTGCATGCACAGTAGGAAACATTTGTTGACATTCAACATTTGACAACTAAATCGAATTGAAATTACTCGTATTTCAGGTACAAGTTAATGTACAGAAGATTGGGTAGAAAATTGTTGGCAGCTAACAAGAAATTTAAGAAGAAAAAGAAAGAAAGAAAGAAATTTATCAAGGAAACGATTATTACACAGAATAGAAAACAATAGACGTGGTCTGCGCGTGGTTTTTTTTTTTTTTTCTTCCTGAGGTGATTTCGGGAGAAGGAAAGAAGGAAAAATTATTTCATAAAAACAAAAAAGCCGGGGTTTTAAAGTCTGATTGACTTCATTGCACCGGGTTTTACCCCGTATGGCTTGGTTCCTTTCCGTAGAAATGGCACGCCACCTGCCGAGAGTATTGCATACAGCACAAACTCTGTAGCACCGGTAACAATACTTGGGGTCTCTGGGGGAAATGCACTCGTGAACAAGACGGCGCGGTCCGGAGTCGAACCTACGATCTTCGAGTCGCAATGCGAGGGCTTAATCACGTTGCCACAGAGAACCCTCCCTCCCCCCCCCCTTCTCCCCAAAATAAGAAATGTCGATGAAAAATAAATGAGTAGAGAAACCTAAGGAAATGAGAGAGAGATCTAAGGAAATGAGAGAGATCTAAGGGAAAAGAAGAGAAATGAGAGAGAGAGAGAACTAAGGAAATAAAAGAGAACTAAGGAAATGAGAGAGAGAACTAAGGAAATGAGAAGTTATGAATTAAATAAAACTCTTGGCGGGAAAGATAGTCACAACCAGAAGTGATCTTCTTCTTCGAAAGCTTCATATCGACCAATTATTAAACCACTCTGTGTGATTTGTATGTGATCTTAGCCTAAGAGCGATTGTACGTTGTGCCAGTATGCGTCTACAAGTAGACCAGCATATCTGATTTCTGCGATGATTTGTATTTACTAATGTAGCTTCCCATGGCCCCTACCTCATTCGCCTCTTACGACATGCCTTGTAGGTCGCAGTGTTACTATTATATGCTCGTATTGCGAGTAACGGAAACATACGGGCGGCAGGAGTGGTCAACTTTATTGAGGAAAGGGCGTTGTTGAGGCTTTGATTGTTTACGTCTTTCGGAATGGTACATGTATAGAGGGAGGGGAGGAGGGAGATAAAGACGACAACAGCCAACTATAAACTCATACGGCCAGCGAGCTCAGGTAAAAATTCTAGGAAATAAGACACCAACCGTCACGTGACCTCGCATTCCAGTTCTGTTGTATATAGACGAATTCATTTTAAAATCAACACAAAATGCTAAATCAAGGTTATATTATCAACAAATTAAGTTTAACAATAAGGAATATCAGAAATAAATAACCATAGATTCACAGAATTGAGTAAAATTGCAAAAAAAGCTTGCAGTGCTCTATCAAACACATACAATATCCAGCCATACCCAATTAAAACTAGGTCAGGGCTTCAGTTATGCGGCCCAATATTAGAGTTTGCTGTGAGACGACAAACGAAACAAGTAGAGACTTGAGACAAACAAAGTCGAACCCATGTCTCGACTACCATTGCCGGCATGGCACAGAAGCCCATGTCCGCCGACCATTGCCAGCATGGCACAGAAGCAGCCCATTCCTTGCCGATAGCACAGATGTCCGCTCTGCCAGCATGGCACAGAAGCCCATGTCCGCCGACCATTGCCAGCATGGCACAGAAGCTTATGTCCGCATACCATTGCCAGCATAGCACAGAAGCTTATGTCCGCCTACCATTGCCAGCATGGCACAGAAGCCCATGTCCGCCTACCATTGCCAGCATGGCACAGAAGCCCATGTCCGCCTACCATTGCCAGCATGCACAGAAGCTATGTCCGCCTACCATTGCCAGCATGGCACAGAAGCCCATGTCCGCCGACCATTGCCAGCATGGCACAGAAGCTATGTCCGCCGACCATTGCCAGCATGGCACAGAAGCTTATGTCCGCCTACCATTGCCAGCATGGCACAGAAGCCCATGTCCGCCTACCATTGCCAGCATGGCACAGAAGCCCATGTCCGCCTACCATTGCCAGCATGGCACAGAAGCCCATGTCCGCCTACCATTGCCAGCATGGCACAGAAGCCCATGTCCGCCTACCATTGCCAGCATGGCACAGAAGCTTATGTCCGCCTACCATTGCCGGCATGGCACAGAAGCCCATGTCCGCCTACCATTGCCAGCATAGCACAGAAGCTTATGTCCGCCTACCATTGCCGGCATGGCACAGAAGCCCATGTCCGCCTACCATTGACAGCATGGCACAGAGCTATGTCCGCCTACCATTGCCAGCATGGCACGAAGCCATGTCCGCCTACCATTGCCAGCATGGCACAGAAGCCCATGTCCGCCTACCATTGCCAGCATGGCACAGAAGAGGAGATATAGAGAGAAGGATATATATATAGAAAAAATAGTGAAAGACTAGAGGGTAAGCAGATACTAATAAATGATAACATACGTTAGGGACAGGAAGATAGTGGTTATTAGTGATATGAGAGAGAGAGAGAGAGAGAGAAGATGATAGAGAGAAAGCGAGAGAAAGTGAAATAGAGTATAGTGTGAGAGAGAATAAGTGATAAAGTGAAAAGGGAGAAAGTGAGAGAAAGAAAGTGAGATAGAGAGAAAGTGAGAAAGTGAGATAGAGAGAAAGTGAGATAGAAAGTGAGATAGAGAGATAGAGAGAAAGTGAGATAGAGAGAAAGTGAGATAGAGAGAAAGTGAGATAGAGAGAAAGTGAGATAGAGAGAAAGTGAGATAGAAAGTGAGATAGGGAGAAAGTGAGATAGAGAGAGAGAGAAAGAAAGAGAGATAGAGAGAAAGTGTGAGAGAGAAAGTGAGAGAGAAAGTGAGATATAACGTGAGAGAGAAAGTGAGAAAGAGAAGAGAGAAAACGTGAGAGAAAAAGTGTGAGAGTAAACGAAATAGAGAGAAATTGATAGAACGAGAAAGAAAGAGGGAAAGTCAGAGATAGAGAGAGAGAGAGAAAAAATGAGAGACAGATAAAGTGTGTGAGAGAGAGAGTGTGAGAGAGAGAGGAAGAAACTGAGAGATAGAAATAAAGTGTGAGAGAGTGAGAAATATATAGAAAGCGAAAAAAGTGAGAGAAAATCGACAATAGATAGTACAATAACACCAGTGCCAGGAAATTGCAACCACTCTAAATAGTCTACGATTGTCTGCATCCAGACTGAACAAGAAAAACATAGCGAGAGAGAGAGAGAGAGAGAGAGAGAGAGAGAAAGAGAGAGAGAGAGAGAGAGGACGACGCAACAGCTATACTAATATGAGGATATACAAATAGGATAATGCCCTCATAAAAGGGATATTCTTAGAAATGAAGGCATAGCAGATTAGCTTGGAAACAAAAGTAGCTTCGTTTGTCACATTCAATAATATGAGCGTAGAATTACTACATAAACAAGTATCAAAGTCCATCAGATAGGTTGGTAATGATACGATCAATACACGCTCACACACTCACTCACTTACCACACACGCATACTCGCGTACCACATACACTCTCATGTACCACACACACTCACACAGTCACATACACTCTCATGTACCACACACACTCTAATACACATAAACACAGACGCAAGCAAACATGCAGATAAAGTGTTGATTTTCTCACTGCAGTTGGTGGTGGCGTCTGTGGCTTAGGGATAGTGACTCGGTCTATTAACCCGACGTTCTGAGTTCAAATCACACTGCGGACAGTTTGGTTGCAAATTGTTTCGCGTGGATTTTTACAAAGGACGATGGCACCACCCGTTCAGAAAGCAATGGCAAACTACTGAACGTAATAATGCCTAGAAAAATCACAAACAGCGTTAAAAAGCTGGGGTTGATTCGCAAAGTCCTGTAAAGGGTATGCAATTAACTTTTAGTTTGCACATAATAATAGCAATAATAATAATAATAATAATATTAGGAATCAGTCAATTAAGTGCCATGTCTGCTGATGATGATCGTAGGTGATCATGTCTGTACACAACTCTATCTCCCTGGTGCAGGTAATCAGTTCTGTCGTCAATGTTTTTGTCGAACCACGATGTCAGACCATCCAACATCATCTCCTTCACCTGAGCGGTTACCCGGGCCCAAATTCGGGGTGTAAAGAATAGAACCCCTGTTACCTTCCACGCATGTTGTAAGAGGCGACTATGGAGGTTTGGATGAAATCGAATGCACGTGTCCTAAACGTCATCTATGCGTTTAGGGGCCTACCAAACCAATGTGCAATGTATACACGTTCTTGGCAAAGATCAAACATATCACAAAGAGATTAAAAATGGTCATAAAGAACGACTGAAAAGAAGAAGAAGATCATCTCCTTCTGCCTTTTACACTCTCTTCTTCCCTTAATTTTACCTGTTGTCACCAAATCTTCTAAATCGCCTCTTCGCATTATATTCCCGATGAACCGTGATTGTCTGATTATTATTTTGATAGTGTTTCTTTGTATGCAGGCCTGTTTAAAAACTCATTATTTGTTTTCTTCGCTGTCCATGACATTTTCAGTAAAACCTACATCTATATAGCTTACAACGGTCTTATTGATTGTTTATTCATTGTCCATGATTCGCTGCCATGCATAAGTATTAGTTCAATATAGCACTGGATTGAGAGCCGCGGCAGCGTAGTTGTTAGTGAACTCGCTTCTAGTGTCCGGGTTCAACTCCGCATCGGGCGTGAAGTTTTTCCCGACCGCGACGGCTCTCAGGTCGACCCAGCCTCAACTGGCTAACAGACATGCTCTGTGAAAGTAAAGGCGGACGGCGTGATGCTGACCGCAACACACATCGTGTGCCGACGGTCAATGAACGATACAGGCCTAACACTGTAGTGTCCTATATACAACGAGGTTTGAAAGGCCTAATTAAAAAAAAAGCATTGGATTACGCGTGTCCACGTTGTCATTGGTAGTGAATTTACGTATAGTGTGTTTTTCATTTTCATAAAAGATGCTTTTGCTTGAGCTTTTCTACTCCTAATCTCTGTTGTACATCTTCCATCTGATGTTAGAAATGTTCCAAGGTACTTGAATTGATGGACTTGTTTCAGTGTTGTGTTATTTATTTTGTTTTTCTTTTTCATAAAAGCTGCTACCGCTGAACTATTCTACACTTAGTCTATATTTTACATTATATTAGCAAAAAATATATATATATATATATATATATATATATATATATCTTTAGCCTGTTACGCCCTTGGCGTTTAGGGCAGCAACAAACGTACACCATTCTTCCCTGTTCATGGCCTTCGTCTGTATTGTGTTCCAGCTATGATTCATTTCCTTCAGTTCTTGCTCTATCGTTCTCCTCCAGGTCGTCTTGGGTCTTCCACGCTTTCGCCTACCCTCTGGAGTCCATCTCAGTGCAGTTTTCGTGTCGGAGCCAGTCTCCATGCGCATCACATGTCCAATCCATCTCTAGCGTCATTAGCATATATATATGCGTTATAATGTCAATCGCCCGCCTGTCCAGCGTGTTCGTAGCGCCTTGGACTACGGGTGACAAGTCCTCTGTGTGTGCGGGTTCAATTCCGCGGACTGGCAGAAAAGCCACAGGTTCCCCAGATTCACGGTGTTCGTGGCACCGAACCGAAGGGTTACGATGTCCATGGCACCGAGCCGAAGAGCTGAATGCTCAAGTGCTTCTGGATGGAGAAAAAAAAATGCCAATAATATAATCAGGAGTCTCTGTAGCGTAGAGGTTAGGGGTTAGAGGAGTCTCTGTAGCGTAGAGGTTAGAGGAGTCTCTGTAGCGTAGAGGTTAGAGGTTAGAGGAGTCTCTGTAGCGTAGAGGTTAGAGGAGTCTCTGTAGCGTAGAGGTTAGAGGTTAGAGGAGTCTCTGTAGCGTAGAGGTTAGAGGTTAGAGGAGTCTCTGTAGCGTAGAGGTTAGAGGTTAGAGGAGTCTCTGTAGCGTAGAGGTTAGAGGTTAGAGGAGTCTCTGTAGCGTAGAGGTTAGAGGTTAGAGGTTAGAGGTTAGAGGAGTCTCTGTAGCGTAGAGGTTAGAGGTTAGAGGAGGCTCTGTAGCGTAGAGGTTAGAGGTTAGAGGAGTCTCTGTAGCGTAGAGGTTAGAGGTTAGAGGAGTCTCTGTAGCGTAGAGGTTAGAGGTTAGAGGAGTCTCTGTAGCGTTAAGGTTAGGGGTTAGAGGAGTCTCTGTAGCGTTAAGGTTAGGGTTGAGGAGTCTCTGTAGCGTTAAGGTTAGGGGTTAGAGGAGTCTCTGTAGCGTTAAGGTTAGGGGTTAAGAGGAGTCTCTGTAGCGTTAAGGTTAGGGGTTGAGGAGTCTCTGTAGCATAGAGGTTAGAGGTTAGAGAGTCTCTGTAGCGTAGAGGTTAGGGGTTCGTCTATCGTGCAGAAGATAGCAGGTTCGTTCCCTCGTGGGCACATCTGGATATTTTTTCAGAGATCTTCAATCTCAGTGT
Organism: Arion vulgaris; assembly: GCA_020796225.1. Taxonomy (NCBI): domain Eukaryota; kingdom Metazoa; phylum Mollusca; class Gastropoda; order Stylommatophora; family Arionidae; genus Arion; species Arion vulgaris. Next base: position 20,284,516 of record CM036773.1, read on the forward strand.
AGGTGAGGTTGAGTTCTAATACTATCGGAGACGGACGATAAAACGTAGATCCCGTGTTCAGGTTGAGCACGTAAAAGAACCCTTGACAGTTCAAAATCGAGAAGAGCAGGCTGAGAAGCCGCAGCCTAGCAAAATTCATTAGAAAAAATAATAAAGTTCCTATAAAATGTTGTCATCCTCTTCTAAATTACATCGGATGACCCTCGCCGGTGCTACCGAGTTCGTGCACTGCAGCTGAGGTCTTCCTGTGTAAGAAAGGTGCACACATGGTTACTCACCAAAGTGCAATGATGACGGTCACATCAATTAAACAATCACTCGGTAACAATCAATCAATCAATCAATCAATCAATAACAATAATAATATTAGTATTAGTAAGAGTAAATCAATTTAAATAACTCCGAGTCTTGGCAACATCAGATGGCAGATGCAAATCAGAAATAAAGAGCAGAATAGGGCACCCAAAGCATCGTTCCAGAAAATGAGAAGCGTTATATGCAACAAGTCACTGTCAATTGAGATCAGAATGAGAGTTACACAGTGCTACATAGAACCAATACCGACATACGGGTGCGAGTTATGGACAATAAACAAACAGATCGAAAAATCTCTAAGGGCCACAGAGATGAGGTTTTACAGAAGAATGATAAGAATCTGATGGACTGCTAAAGTCAATAATCTTGATGTGTTGAATGAAATCAAGAGATAGAGTTTATCATCAAATATAAGAAAGAGGCAGTCACAACTTTTGGGGGCAAGTGATGAGGAAGGGCGGTTTAGAACACATTGTAACAACCGGTAAACTCGAGAGGAGACGAGACAGAGGAAGACAGAGAGAGAGAACATTTTTGTCAGCCTGACTTCATGACACGGGAAGAACATCAACATCTCAGATGATAACAAAAACTAAAGATCAATATTTGTGGAGATCCATGATCACCTGCTTCAATCGGTACGGCACCTGATGATGGCGATGATTAGTAAGAACAATAATAATAATAATAAGGTACCAACCAGCCAGACGTATGCGATTATGAATCGTCTGTCCTCAATCAACTTGTGTTGATATTTTCCCCAATGAAAAACAGATAACTAGATAGAGAGATAGAGACTAGAATGCAAAAGCAAATGCTGTAACCTACCAGCTAGCCCCATTGTTAAGGCACCCAAAATTTCACAGGCAGCTAAGCAACAGATGATCAACATAATTTTTATACCTACTTTGTGTTACCAGAGCCAAACATGGACAATGAGCACAGGGCAGTCACAAAAATAACTACATGTGAAATGCGTTGCCTGCGAAAAGTTACCAACAACACAAGAAAAGACAGTCACCAACATCAGCATAAGAAAGAAAGTTGGCACAGAACCTTGCTTGAATTACATAGATAAACAAAGAATGGAGTGGTTTGGCCACTTAATAAGAATGCATCCAAACTCCAAAGTAAACAAAGTCTTCTATAACAGAACATCAGGGAAGAAGGCAAGAGGTAGACCACGGAAAAGATAGTTAAATGGCATAGCAGAATCCTGTGAAAGAGCAAAAATAACAATAACCCAAGCCACCAGAACAGTGCAAGACAAAAACAGAAAACCACGACACTGGGAAACAACCCCGGTAACAGTGTGACGACAAAAAGAAGAAGAAGAAGAAATACAGATATATTTTGTTTACTTAACTCGACATCTTTTTTTCTCTCTTTCTCGATCACTTTCTATTATCTCCATACGCCTACTCCCTCTGTTTCAAAGCTTGTTTTCAAGTATCACTTACGTCCTTCATTGTTCATGGAATTAAGGTCAATTATCATTGAGATCAAATATCTTTGTTCGATTTCTATCATCAAACGTTATTGTTTTTTCATGTTAGGTCTCTTTGTTTTTTTAAAACCTTTATTTTTTTTAAAAACAAAATTCGAGTCTGTTGTCAGCCTCCATATAATTATTTTGTTTATTCGTTTCATTGATTTTGAAATTACGTTTTAATTGAACTTGCTTCGCGTAAACATACATGTTCATCCGGTACGTCTTCTGGTACCATTCCGGTACGTATTCGGTACGCTCATTCCTGGTACGCTATTCGGTACGCTCATTCGGTACGCCATTCCTGTAGCTCATTCCTGGTACGCCATTCCGGACGCCATTCCTGGTACGCTCGTGTGTTGCTTGGGTTCGAAGGAGCAAAGAATAGTAACACTGCACCCTACTTGGCATGTCGTAAGATGCGACTGAGGTAGTGACCTAGGAAAGCTACCCTAGTAAATAAAAGCATCGCAAAATGAGATGTGCTGGCCAACTTGTAGGCGCATAACTGGCACAACGTACAATCGCTCATAGGCTCAAATCACATACAAATCACAAAGAGTGGTCGATATGGAGCGTTCGAAGAAGAAAAAGAAAGAAGAATTCCTGGTATATTCAATTTTCCAATCTAATAGGGGCGCAATGTATGTTATCATCGTAAACAAAGTAGATGATCACCAACAGTGACTAACTTGGTTGATCAAAACAAAAGCAAACAACACATACTTGTAAAGATGCATCTACACGGTGGTCTCTATACGTGGTTAAACCGTTGTCTTCCGTTCTGAAGTTCGTGTGTTCGAATCTGTACCGCAACGTTCTGTTAAGGAAAGCTTTGTTTCCACAACGATCTCTAGAAACTATGGAGTTTGTGCAATACGCTCGGCAAATGGCGTGCCATTTCTGTGAAGAGATTCTGAGTCATCAGTTATCAGAGGACTATCACCATAGCGCTCCTGACGTGTCCATAGGCGCTCCGAATTTCGCCTCAACAAATTCTGCAGCGAACAGCAGCCCAACATGCACGTTCGATCTTGATTAATCAATTTCTTTGCATATTTGGTATGTCGTTCTTTTCGGGATGTACCAATATCGACACTCATCTCTCTCAATCCGATCAGCGAGTGGGATTCACAACTCCGAAACTCCTCCGTTGGGATTCTCTCAAAGCATTAAGAATGTTATTTCCAGCCATTGCAGTTCCCTCTGATATCGTAGTCATGCCAGAGAATTTATCAGCTCCTTCATTACCCCAGACTCCTGCGTGTTTAGTGACAAAAATGAAGGTTGTTTCTATGATCCCTGTCTGTACCAGTAACTCCATCCAGTTTCTTTTCACCATTTCGGTTTCGACTTTACGAATCATACTCATGGAGTCACTGAGTACAAAAACACCCGAGTAGACATGAGATGCCAACCACACAACCGCCTCTGTAACCAACCACGCCTCCATTGTCAAGCTACTTGTGGTTGTCCCGTAGGCCCCACTGTCCTCTCTTATTATTTCTCCTCCTAAGTGTGCTGAAAGTGCACCAAGCCATATGGTGTAAAAACCGATGCATTGAAGCAAATCTTTCGGTTCCAGATCCTTTAGACATGCACTTGTAGCGATGAATGTTCCACAAAATTACTTGAATTTAAAAAAAATAATTATATTTTGTTTTTCTAATATTTGTGTTAAAGTCCATGACTTGCCCGTCTGCCCAGCGTGTTCGTAGCGCGTTGGACTACGGTGACTATCCTCTGTGTGTGCGGGTTCAATTCCCGGGATGGCAGAAAAAGCCACAGATTCCCCAGATTTACGGTGTTCGTGGCACCGAACCGAAGGGTTACGATGTCCATGGCACCGAGCCGAAGAGCTGAAAAGCTCATGTGCTTCTGGATCGGAGGGAAAAAAAAAATAGTCCACCACTTAAAGGAAATCGAGCAGGGAAGGCAAACTCGGTTTACGAAAATATATTCTCTACAAAAGACGTGAATAGCCGATTTGCGCAGATAACGAAGTGTCACAGTACAGAAGAGAATACAAGTTTCACGAACCTCAGGGAAAGCGCCGAAGCCAATGAATATGATCAATAAATAGACGGTGTATAGGTATTTCAGGCTTCCGGAAAATCAAATTTCCAAACACAGGATTCGAACCACGAATCTTGATTTCTTACGGCACCCATTGCCTAGCCTTACTTACGGCACCCATTGCCTAGCCTTACTTACGGCACCCATTGCCTAGCCTTACTTACGGCACCCATTGCCTAGCCTTACTTACGGCACCCATTGCCTAGCCTTCTTACGGCACCCATTGCCAGCCTACTTACGGCACCCATTGCCTAGCATTACTTACGGCAACCGATTGCCTAGGTCCTACAGGCACACATTGTCTAGCCTATACGGCAACCATTGCAAAAACGTTATTTAGCTGGCACCCATTGAACCTGACTTACTTACGGCACCCATTGCCTAGCCTTACTTACGGCACCCATTGCCTAGCCTTACTTACGGCACCCATTGCCTAGCCTTACTTACGGCACCCATTGCCTAGCCTTACTTACGGCACCCATTGCCTGGCCTTACTTACGGCACCCATTGCCTAGCCTTACTTACGGCACCCATTGCCTAGCCTTACTTACGGCACCCATTGCCTAGCCTTACTTACGGCACCCATTGCCTAGCCTTACTTATGAACAACGTTTTGAAGAACACAGAAAGATAGATCTCCATCACAGTCTTACAGTACATCGCAGTACATCACAGTACATCGCAGTACATCGCAGTGCTACATCCAGTCTCACAGTCATCGCAGTACATCGCAGTACATCGCAGTACATCACAGTCTCACAGTACATCGCAGTACATCGCAGTACATCGCAGTCTCACAGTACATCGCAACAAAGTACATCCATATTTTCAATGAAGAAAACAATGAAGAAAACGAGAAGAAAAAGAAGAAGAAGAAGAAGAGAAGAAGAAAAAGGGAAGAAAAGAAGAAGAAGAAAGAAGAAGAAGAAGAAGAAGAAGAAGAAGAAAGAAGAAAGAAGAAGAAGAAAAAGAAGAAAAAAGAAGAAGAAGAAGAAAAAGAAGAAAAAGAAGAAGAAGAAGAAGAAGAAGAAGAAAGAAGAAAGAAGAAAGAAGAAAGAAGAAAAGAAGAAGAAGAAGAAGAAGAAGAAGAAGAAGAAAAAAGAAGAAGAAGAAGAAAGAAGAAGAAGAAAGAAGAAGAAGAAGAAGAAGAAAGAAGATGAAGAAAAGTGAAGAAGAAGAAGAAAGAAGAAAAGAAGATGAAAAGAAAAGAAGATGAAAAATAAGAAAAAGTAGAAGAAGAAAAAGAAGATGAAAAAGAAGAAGAAGAAGTAGAAGAAGAAAAAGAAGATGAAAAAGAAGAAGAAGAGGAAGAAGAAAAAGAAGATGATGAAAAAGAAGAAGAAAAAGAAGAAGTAGAGGAAGAAGAAGTAGAAGACAAAAAAGGAAGAAGTAAGATATACATATTTCATTGGTTATATCAAATTAGACAACTCTATCTTGTACCACGTTGAATTTAAAATTCTAACAACCTTAAGAAAGATGTTTCATCGATTGCTATACTATTATCCAACAGACGGTCGTTGAATGACCCCAGACTGTCCTACCTCTTCTACACTTGTCGATATATAATGTCCTTTTTTTCTTTTAACATTCAAATTTAGTCTGTCGGCTCTTTTGTCACCACGGTCTCCTCAGCGACAAGACTAGTAGATTCTCGGAAAACCTTAGAGGTTTGACGTCTCAGTTCACGCCATTCACCGCCGTTATATTGTATTAATTATTCAGATTAATGTTTTCATCCGGGGACAACCAATATGGTGTCTCTTATTTACGCTGTTCATCTTCTTCTCTCTTTTTTGTTGATCGTTTGCCAAGAATTCAGGCGGAGTCTTGGCATCAAATATCCATTCTTGCATTCTTCCATTCTTGCATTCATTCATTCTTGCATTCATCCATTCTTGCATTCTTCCATTCTTGCATTCATCCATTCTTGCATTCTTCCATCCGTTCATGCCTTCTTACACCAGTTCATCCATCAATCCATTCCTGCATTTTTTCATCCTTCAATTCTTTCTTCCATTCATTCCTCCATTCATCCATCCTCCGTTCATCCATTCATCCAGTCATTCATCCATTCATGCAGTCCTTCATCCTTCCATACATCCTTCTATCCGTCCATCCATTCAATCATCTATCCATCCAATCACTCATCCATCCACCCATTCATCTATCCATCCATTCTTGTATTTTCCACCATTCCATTCTTTCATCCATTCTTTAGTATTTTCTTCCTTCCATCCATCCATTCATCCACACATTCATATATTTATACATTCTTCATCTTTCCATTCGTCCTACCTTACATCCATTCAACCATCTATCCATTTATCCATCCATCCAGCCATCCATTCTTCCATCCATTCATCCATCCATCCATCCATCAATGCCTGAGAATATTGTTTTTTAAACACAACAAACATTCATTACCTACCAGACCCCAGACAGTCCCTTTTGTTGTTGACACGATGGTTGCTGCTCTGGGCATGTTGTACATCAAGGCTAATTCTCCGAAAAAGCCCTCATTTTCATAAGTTCCCACCAGCTGTTTTTTCTTGTTAACCTCAACGAAGATATCAAACTTTCCACTGTGGAAGATAATATTGACATAACAGAAATCTGCAAAGAACAAGTGTCCAAATTGTGAATTTTCAATAATGTGAAGTATTAGGGCTTCTGGAAAAAAACATAATACACAGGATTCGATCCACATACCTTTATTTCTTACATCAACCCATTGCCTAACCCTACAGACGAGCATTTTTAAGAACACAAACAGCTAGATCTCCAAAAAAGAATCTTCACTGAGAAGTGTATTGTATAAACAGCATCGGCTATAGAACACAGAATAATAGGTCAAATTCAATTTGCAGAGTTTGTAGATATCTGTCAAAATGAATAGCAAAATTTTATTATGTATGATTGGCAAGACTGCAGGATGTGTTCTGGAGTCTATGTTTCAGTCTGACATGGTTGAAAACTGCAGGATGTGCTCTGGAGTCTATGTTTCAGTCTGACATGGTTGAAGACTGCAGGATGTGCTCTGGAGTCTATGTTTCAGTGTGACATTGTGAAGTCTGAGCAGGCTTTATTCTGTGCATGTGGTGTGTCCTGTTCTGAGAGGGAAGATTGTTGTGTGCTGTTTTCTATCGAGTCTGCTTGTTCTTCTTCTTCTTCGAACGTTCCATATCAACCACTTGTTAACCACTCTGTGTGATTTGTATGTGATCTGAGCCTAAGAACGATTGTACGCTGGGCCAATTATGCGCCTACAAGTAGGCCAGCACATCATATTTTGCGAAGCTTTTCAGTTACTAGGTAGATTCCTAGGTCCTACATCAGTCGCCTCTTACGATATGCCTTGTAGGTCGCAGTGGGGTTATTTTTTGCTTCCCTTGCGGGCCCCGGCACCACACGGGTGGTCAATTCCGCTAAAGAAATCTTGTGAGTATTTGATGTTGGTTTACTGCCTCCACAACTGTTTGTATTTCAAATAGATATAACCAGCATATGTGGGCGTCTGTGGCTTCGCTAGCGGTAGTGAGCTCGGTCACAACCCAATAGTACCTGGTTCAAACTCCATGGTGGACAAGTTTGGAAGCAAATTCGTTTCCGTGAGATTTTTATAAATCTACAAATAGACCTCACCGTTCATAAAGCAATGGCAAACTACTGAACGTATAAGTGGTGCTCAGAAAATCAACGACTCGTTTATTGTTGTTAATGGCTACGTCATGTAAAGGATATGCCACGATTTTCATTTGTATTCATCTCTTGATATCTGAATACGTTTAGTATTAACATATGTGTAGATTTTGAATATATCATAATTCACATTGCTACAGTAATTTGATATAAGTTCACATAATATCATACTTCACATTGCTACAGTAATTTGATATAAGTTCACATAATATCATACTTCACATTGCTACAGTAATTTGATATAAGTTTACATAATATCATACTTCACATTGCTACAGTAATTTGATATAAGTTCACATAATATCATACTTCACATTGCTACAGTAATTTGATATAGTTAGTTAGTTAGTAGTTAATCCCATCATGCCTAGTGACACATGGGGCTTCAGAAAGGACTTTCCATGCTCTCCTGTCCCGTGCAACCTTCAGCGCAGAGCCCCACGTCAGAGATGCGGTGTCCAGTTCCTCTTCCATCATGCGCCTCCATGTTGTCCGTGGTCTGCCTTTCTTTCTCTTTCCCTCTGGTGTCCAAGTGAGGCTATCCTTGCAGGCATTTCTTGTCTCATTCTCATAACATGTCCGAGCCATTTCCATCTTCTCTTTTTGAGTATGTCATTCATTGCCTCTTGTCTTGTGTCTTGGAGTAGTTGGTTATTGGATATTTTTACTGGCCAAAAGATTCCCAAGATTCTGCGAAGACAAGAGTGGTGAAAAACTGACAGCCTGCTAGTATCTCCTTTGGTCATCCTCCAACACTCCGATCCGTAGAGCAAAACTGGCAAAACAATGCTTTTATAGAGTTTAAGCTTGTGGTCCTATTGTAGATGTTGGACTTCCATACTGGTTTCATTCTGGCAAAAGCGGTTCTGGCCTTACTTAGACGTGATTTTATATCTTCCTCTGTGCCACCATTTAGTGTCAGTACGCTACCAAGATATGTAAACTGCTCAACCCTTTCCAGTGTTTCATTTTCTAACATTACTGGTTGTTGGATTTCACTGTTTGTCATAATTTTTGTTTTTCCTGTGTTTGTTTTGAGGCCTACTGTCTTTGCCGTGCTGTGAAGTATTGTACTTTTCTCTTGTATATGTTCATATTTGTGTGACACCAGGGCTATATCGTCTGCAAAGTCCAGGTCCTCAAGCATCTCGAAAGGGTCCATCTTATTCCTCTTGGTGCTTGTTGTTTTATGGCATTTTTAGCACCCAGTCAATTGTAATACTAAACAAAAGAGAGGACATTACGCATCCCTGTCTTACACCAGATTTTACTGGGAATGTTTTGTTGGAATTCTTTAGGTTGCAGGAGAAATCTTTATAGAAGAGGGCTATGATGTTGACAAGCTTCTGCGGTACGCCATATTGTCTCAGTATCTTCCATAGGCTGTCTCTGTGGACGCTGTCGAATGCCTTTTCAAAATCTATGAAGTTGATATATATAGTCCTTTGCCACTCGCTACATTGTTATTTGATATAAGTTCACATATATTCTCTATATCTATACATTTTTATAGCGGAGACAAAATTTGTGCATACATTATTCAGTCACACTCTGTGTATTGTCGCTTATGTATCTATTTCTGCCCGAGTGGTTACCGGGGCCCAAATTGGAGTGTACAGAATAGAACCACTGTTACCTGCCATCCATGTCGTAAGACGCGACTAAGGAGGTCGGACGTGGGGCTAGCTATCCAACACCGTAAAAAAACACTAGATGACTACAGAACGGAGAGCGAGCCGAGTAAACGCTGGCTGAAACCGGACACATCACCGAAGGATATACACCAAAGTTCCAAATGGTGCTGAAGATGGTAAGACTCACTAATTCTAAGGCTGCATGAATCAGATTTCCTCATGAATAGAATTTATGGGGACATCTGGTACATCGGTCTGGGTGGTGATGACAAGAGAAAGAGAGAGCGAGAAAGAGAGAGAGCGATTAATCCAACACATGTTATGTTTACGGTTTTTTTCCGTGATCTAGTTACAATATATTGAAACAGCTGTAACATACGGTTATCTTCTTGGATGTGCGCAAATGATATTGACATGTAACTGCCTAGAACATCTCTTACAGATGCACATTAACAACAACATGTCCCTGAAAATGAAGTATTTCAGTCCATTTAAGCGACTGGGTGTTTTGGAGAGAACGGTAATGAAAGGCACGTTTCCTGGAGGTAAAGGCAAGGGAAGACCAAAACGCAGTGGCGGCTCGTCATTAAGGGCCATAGGGGCCCCACCAAAAATAAAGTGTAAAATGTACTTATTACTTTATAAATTAAAATATAAATTCACCCAAAACCGAAGATTTTTTCCGAAAATTTTTCTCTGGCCCCACTAACAAAAATGAGCACGAGCGGCCACTGCCAAGACGAATGAACGTATAAGTGGTGCCTAGAAAATCAACGACTCGTTTACTGTTGATGGATAAGTCCTGTGAAGGATATGCCAGGATTTTCATCATTTACAAGATAGACATGATAGACAAGATAGACAAGATAGACAAGATAGACAAGATAGACAAGATAGACAAGATAGACAAGATAGACAAGATAGACAAGATAGACATGATAGACAAGATAGACAAGATAGACAAGATAGACATGAAATGAAAGTCGCGCATATTCTTTACATGGCGTCGTCATCAATCCCAATAAATTAGTTGTTGATTTTCTAGTGCACATAACTGTTCAGTAGTTTGTCATTGCTTTCTGAACGGTAAGGTATATTTTTATAGCACGGGAATGCCCGTCTGCCCAGCGTGTTCGTAGCGTGTTGGACTACGGGTGACTATCCTCTGTGTGTGCGGGTTCAATTCCACGGGATGGCAGAAAAAGCCACAGATTCCCCAGATTTACGGTGTTCGTGGCACACGAACCGAAGGGTTACGATGTCCATGGCACTGAGCCGAAGAGCTGAAAAGCTCAAGTGCTTCTGGATAGGAAAAAAAAAAAAAATTTTAAATAGCACGGGAATAAATTTGCTTCCAAACTGCCCGCCGAGGAGTTTGAACCAGGTACTGTTAGATTGCGATCGAGTTCAATACCTCTAATTCACAGACGCCCACACAAGATAGAACCATTATTAATCACTTAAACAACAAGTGTAGAAACCTCCTCAATTCCCTATTGAAGATACACCTATGGCTCTTCAGACGTAAGCTATTTGTGCAATTACTGTAAATTATATTTTGTAGGGACACAATAATTACGCCGTCTGAGCACCAAATAACATGCCGCTTAAAGAGAGCTACTGTACATACATAATTGCAAATTATATAATCACAGAGGAGCGTCTGGTCGAATGGATTATAGCGCGGCTCTCATGCGGGAGACCTGTGTTCAAATCACAGTAAGGCCAAGGATTTTTTTCTCTGATGTGGGCATAAATAAAAAATCCTAACATGAGAGCTACGCGGCGACTGCACTAGCAGTGCTGTCATTTAATTCCGCAGGCTCACGTCCTACCTGTCCTACATCGCCCTAACAAGTGGTACTACAGAAAGTAACGACCGTTTAAACAAATATAATCGCAATGACATGAAAAATATAAGGACGTGAGCAAATTGATGACGATTCATATGATGGTTCTTTGAGATGTTAGTTGATCTATGAAAGCTCATATTTCTCATTGCAATATAGATTGATTGCAGTGGCAGCTCGTCATTAAGGGCCAGTGGGATCGGGCCCCACCAAAAATAATGTATAATGTGTATTTATTATTTCCTAAATTAAAATATAACAACTCAAAACCACGATTTTTCCGAACATTTTTTCTGGCCCCACCAACAAAAATGATCACGATCCGCCACTGATTGATTGATTGGTGATAGGATCATCATCATTGCACTTCGGTGAGTATCCATGTGTGCTCCGATCTCTTTCTAAAAAATGGAGATCTCAACTGCAGTGCACAAACTCTGGCGAGGCTCCCCGATGTAATTTTGAAGATGGTAAGGATATTTTTATAGAAATTGTATTCTCAATATTTTCCTATGAATTTTGCCCAGGCAGCGACTTTCCAGCATGCTATTCTCGATTTTGAACTGCCAAGGGTCCTTTAACGTGCTCATATTGAACACGGGACCAACGTTTTATCGTCCGTCTCCCATAGGACTAGAAACTCGATCTCACCTACACTAAGATCAGGGATCTGTGGAAAAATTTCCATATAGTTCACGAGGATCGAACCTGGTACCTTTGGCACCCTACGCCACAGAGCCCCATGTTTATGATTGGTGTGTGTGTGTGTGTGTGTGTGTGTTTCTCATCTTATTATCATCAGCAGAACCGAAGAACTATCATTGTCGATATGCGTTCAGATTAAGTGCCGTCTCCTCCGTAAAAACATACTATAAATAATCAATATATTTTTTTTTAACTGACAAAGAAGCCCTTGGGCTTTCAGCTCTTCGGCTCGGTGCCATGGACATCGTAACCCTTTGGTTCGGTGCCACTAACACCGTAAATCTGAGAAGCCTGTGGCTTTTCTGTCAGTCCCGCGGAATTGAACCTGCACTCAACAGGGAGCTTGTCACACGTCGTCCAACGCGCTATGAAAACGCTGGGCAGGGGGGGATCAATATTTTCTTAATCTCATCATGTTTGTTTGTCGAGGTTGTATGTCTAGTAAAGTAAAAGTAAAGGAACCCTTTCATACCTCGTGGTATATAGGTCAATACAGTGTTAGGCCTGTATTTTTCATTGACCGTCGGCACACGTTGGGTGATGTGGTCAGCATCACGCCGGCCGCCTTTACTTTCCCAGAGCATGTCTGGTACCCAGTTGAGCCGTCGCAGTCGGGAAAAATTCCACTCGCATTTCGGGAGCTGAACCCAGACCACCAGCCTTGAGAAGCGAGTTCACTAACAACTACGCTACAGCGGCTTTCGGTTGTATGTCTATGTGATACTAATGTTTCTTTCCTACCTACTTTATTATCTCCCTCTTGGGCATTTGCTCATAAATTTTCAGTCCTCTATGATTTATTTCCCACATCAGACATCGATATTTATTCGGTTTATTGGCGTGATACGCAAGACTTTATGCAGATTACAAATATTTATATAGAATAAATAGGGGTGAATCTACAACACTAACCAGACTACAAGAACTCCAAGTCAAGTGTGGTGTAGCTAGACAAGAAAGCTATGCTGGTAGCCACAGAAGAATAGTAAACCAACAAAGAACCGGTGTCGTTAGTCGCCACACGCTGAGGGAAATACTGAGGGGGAGATCGGAGCTCTTATGGACTAATTGGTTCGACATGCAGTGATGATGATCCGACGACTAAACTAAACTAAAATAGGTTGCACAAAAACAAAACTGTACCAACATGTAGTAGCCGTCCATCGCAAGCGATGATGACAACAGTCTCAGACGTGTGCTGTTGCACCTCTCTGGTGTGTACGAAGGTGACTGTAGAGTCAAATCCTAGAACACAATCCCCTACCGCAGGTGGTTTGAGTGAAATGTGCGCATATCCCTTTTTTTTTAGTTGGATTCTAAAAAGCGAATACCCTGTGCGCTGATTGGCGACAATCAATCTTTATAAGATCTAGAATAGCGTAGGAACTGAACGTAGAAGAAGAAGAAGAACTATAAATACAATTGGTACTTTCTGAGATACTTATTCATCTCCGCTCCTCGTGGAGCATAGGGCCTCAACGGTTGTCCTTCACCGTCCCCGGATAAACGTAGAGGAGACGTCTCCAGGTTTAGCACGTAAATAATAATAATAATAATAATTCCTCTCGTACCGTTATACGTTACATAGGGCCTGCAAGTAATTTCTCCATACCGCTCTATCCTGGGCAACTCGCTCAATCTCCTCCATGGAACTGAGACCGATATTTCCTGCCTCTCTCAGCAAAGTTCGTTTCAGGGTCTCCTTAGGTCGACCTCTCTTTCTTGAACCCTTTGCATCCCACTTCAATGCCTGCTTTGATATTCGTTGATCATTTCTCCTCAAGGTGTGCCCAACATATCTCCATCTTCTCTTTCTTATAACAGTTGTCACTAGTGGTTGACCAGACATGTCTCTGATTTCATCACTTCTCCTGAATTCGTTCCATTTTATATTCATTATTTTTCGCAGACATCTATTTTCAAATGCATTCAACTTGATTTCTATATCTTTAGTCATTTTCCAACTCTCGCTAGCATATATTAGGATTGATACAACATTTGAATTGAAAATTCGTAATTTAGTTTTAATACTATATAACTTGCAGTTCCATATTTTATTTAGACTTTTAAAAGCTGATGTTGCTTTGCCAATTTGTATCATATATATATATATATATATATATATATATATATATATATATATATATATATATATATAAATAAAAAATATATATATATATATATATATATATATATATATGATATGATATGATATTCCAGCCATAACCCTAGACTTCTCTCCCATAATGGCTTTCCAGTTTTGATTCAAGAGCTCTCTGTCTGCCATTTCGGTAGTTAAGTGACCCTCGGACAACTCCGTCTTGGGGTACAAGAGCAGATAACCAGATTTAATGAGCTGTCTGCCTGCCACTCATCAGGCAACCCTTAACATTGGCCACGATAACAGCAATCGGCATTATGTATCCCCTTTTTTGTTGAGGACTCTGGACAGCCCTCATGATACAAGTCTTCTCAACTGGCCAGCTAATGATCCCGGAAATAAAAATGACTTTCTTTTTGTGACATTTTCAATATTGCTTTTATTATACTGTCACTAAAACCTTGCTCAAGCGAAAGCAGCTTTTATGAAAATGAAGAACACACTATGCGTGAACTTACTACCAATGACATTGCGAAAACGAGTAGTCCAGTGCTATATTGAACCAATACTTCTGTATGGCAGCGAATCATAGACAATGAACAAACAATCAAAAAGATCATTGGAAGCCACAGAGATGTGGTTTTACAGAAGAATGCTGAAAATTCCATGGACAGCGAAGAAAACAAATGAGGAGGTTTTAAATCAGGTCTGCACGCAAAAAAATCTTGTCAAAAGAAAAAGAATCAGACAATCAAGGTTCTTCCGGCATATAATGCGAAGAGAAGGTTTAGAACATTTGGTGACTACATGTAAAATTGAGGGAAGGAGAGATCGTGGAAGACAGAGGGAGAAGATGTTGGATGGCTTGACATCATAGTTCGACAAAAGATCGACGTCAGAACTGATTACATGCACCACGCAAAGAGAGTTGTGGAGAGACATGATCGTCTACGCCGGCAGGCAAAGCACGTGACTGATTGTAAAACATAACATTCATTGGAAAATGTAAATCGTGGCATATCCTTTACAGAACATAACCATCAACCACAGTAAACGAATCGTTGATTTTCTAGACACCACTTATACATTCAGTAGTTTGCCATTGCTTTCTGAACGGTGCGGCCTATTTCAACCATTCGTTAAAATCCTACGGAAACAAATTTGTTTATTCATTACATCTTATTTTTTTAAATGCACAAACCAGCATGGACGTTTTTGAATATCTGCTGGAGAAGAGTACGAACCTATGAGTATGCCAGATATATTAAGTGGTATGTTTAATAAGAAATTCAAAACTGAAATCGATAACCATGATCGAGAACTACATTTAAGATGTAAAACCAGTAGCAACAAAACTAATAACTGATTGGTTGATTTATTGATAAACCATCATCATTGCACTTCGGTGAGTAACCATGTGTGCTTCGATCTCTTTCTACACAGGAGGATCTCAGCTGCAGTGGACGAACTCCGCAGCACTGGCGAGGGTAAAGTAAAAGTAAAGGAACCCTTTCATACCTCGTGGTATATAGGACAATACATTGTTAGGCCTGTATTTTCATTGACCTTCAGCACACGATGGTGATGTGGTCAGCATCACGCCGGCCGCCTTTACTTTCCCAGAGCATGTCTGGTACCCAGTTGAGGCTGGGTCGACCTGAGACCGTCGCGGTCTGGAAAATTCCACGCACACTGCGGGAGTTGAACCCAGACCACCAGCCTTGAGAAGCGAGTTCACTAACAACTACGCTACCGCGGCTCTCTCTGGCGAGGGTCCCGATGTAATTCTGAAAATGGTGACGATATTTATTTAGGAATTTTATTTTTAATAATTTCTAATGAATATTGCCGGGGCATCTGCTTTTCAGCCTACACTTCTCAATTTTGATCTGCCAAGGGTTCTTTTATGTGCTCAAATTGAACATGGGACCTCCGTTTTATCGTCCGTCTCCGATAGGACTAGGAACTCGATATCACCTATATTGCGATCAGGGATCTCTGAAAAAATATCCAGATGGAGCGAACCTGGTACCTTTGGCACGGGGGACGAGCACCTAGCCTCTACACCACAGAGACAGCTAAGCGTATTAACATTAAACGCCCCGTCGTGCCCAGCGTGTTCCTAGCGCGTTGGACTGCGGGTGACAAGCCCTCTGTGAGTGCGGGTTCAATTCCGCGGGCTGGCAGAAAAGCCACAGGTTTCCCAGATTTACGGTATTCGTGGCACCGAACCGAAGGGTTACAATGTCCATGGCACCGAGCCGAAGAGCTGAAAGCTCAAGTGCTTCTGGATCGGGAAAAAAAATTAACATTAAACATTAAGGACAAGTAGAAGAAGAACAAAAAACGCACACACACTGGTATGATGTATGCACTTTATGGGCACTAGTTACATTGTGGACACAATTTACTCGGACGATCCAGGAAGACTTATCCTTTTACACTAATCTGAAATTTAAGAATCCATTTTTAATGAGAACTTCTTTCAAGATTAGATCAAATTCAACAAATGTAGTTTATCAAAGGTCTTGTCTTCTAGTTCCAGCCTAGTTCTTTAGACAACACAGGTAGTTTATCAATGGTCTTGTCTTCTAGTTCCAGCCTAGTTCTTTAGACAACACAGGTAGTTTATCAATGGTCTTGTCTTCTAGTTCCAGCCTAGTTCTGTAGACAACACAGGTAGTTTATCAATGGTCTTGTCTTCTCGTTCCAGCTTAGTTCTGTAGACAACAAAGGTAGTTTATCAATGGTCTTGTCTTCTGTTCCAGCTAGTTCTGTAGACAACAAAGGTAGTTTATCAAAGGTCTTGTCTTCTCGTTCCAGCTTAGTTCTGTAGACAACAAAGGTAGTTTATCAAAGGTCTTGTCTTCTAATTCCAGCCTAGTTCTGTAGACAACTCTTTCTTCTTTCTCTTTCTTTCTCGAATCCTGTATGCCTCACAGCGTCAGGTCAGGAAGAGATTTCTAAAACGGGCCCTAGTATGCGCTTCGTAGATAGTCTCTTTCGTCGCCTCTGTTATCTCTGAGGTCCATCTTTGCGTGGCCGGCCTTTTGCTTTGTACCCATTGTATCGGAGCAGCATTGCTCTTTGGGGTGCACTGTCTGATGGTAATCTGCTTACGTGACCGAACCATTTAATTTGTTGTTTCTTGATGAAGTCTAGTACTGATGTTGTACCCACTTTTTTCCTGATGTCTTCATTTCTCAACCGGTCTCTTCTTGTTACACCCAGCATTCTGCGTAGACACTTCATCTCTGTTGTGACTAGTTTTCTTCTATCGTTTGTTGTCAGCGTCCAGGTTTGGCACTGGTAACATAATGTGGGGAGAAAGATTGTGTTGAACATTGCTCTTTTTGTGTTCATGGTGACATGTTTGCATCTTAAAATTGGCACCATTTGCCCTATCATTTGATTTGCTTTGTTGCATCTGTGTTGAATTTCATTAGTTATTCTTCCATTTGCTGAAAAATGCTCCCCAGGTATGTGAAATCTTTTACTTGATTTAGTAGATGATTATCGATGGAGATGTTGGTAGTGTTTTCCTCTCTGGCGAATGTCATTACTTCTGTTTTGTCGATGTTAATTCTCATGTTGTATTCGTTACATGCTAACTGGAGTCTGTTGATGTGTTGTTGTAGCTGTTCTTCTGTTGTTGATATGATTGCCTGATCGTCTGCAAAAGAAATTCATTTAAGAGTTCTCCGAGGTTGTTTCCTTCGCTGGTAACAACCTCGGAGAACTCTGTAGACAACACAGGTAGTTTATCAAAGGTCGTGTCTTCTAGTTCCAGCCTAGTTCTGTAGACAACACACAGCGTGTGTAGATGAACATTTATATTTTAACGTAGCTGATCTGTAAGATAATCTGAACTAGGTCAATAGAAGGTATTGTTTTACCTATTCTGAACCAGGTGAGACCTACATAATCGGCTCTTTTACCTGAACTTGCTGAAAAGTGCGTAATCTGTGATGTTAACTAAATCAGGTGAGAAAAGTATTTAATCTTTTCTGAAACATGAACCAGGTGAGACGTACATAATAGATTATGTTATCTGAAACAGGTGAGCCATACGTAATCTGTTCTAAAAAGAAAACCAGTCTGGCAAATGAGGGCAGTGATCGGGGAGAGCTACTGGTAGTGGTAGAAGTGCAAGTACGAAAAAGCAATGCAGGTCCGAACAAAATTCACGAA